>OX155686.1:9973801-10573801 GCA_944547425.1 Eupithecia centaureata
ATAGAAAAAAATATTATAAATGTAATGTATTGTATTAAATATATGTCATTTTGTACCCACACAAGGTCTGCTTAGCTTCGGGCTAAGATGATGCTGTGCCGATTGTCAATAATTATTAATTTAATTTATTTATACATAGTGGAGCAGTAATCTCACCCGGGGCAACAATCCGGACTTTAATCTATAAAGATTAGGTCCCTACATAATAATGATAATGCAAATGTATTTTTAATCTGTAGATTACGATCAAAATACGCTTTGCACTGAGATTCTCTCATAAACGTATGTATACATGTACAATATATTTGAGGTGGGTATTCAAGTCTATCTCATAAAGTGGTCCAATTGATAGTCCTAGGTCAGCATTGCGACCTTGAGTAAAACATGCGATGTTTCCTTCCTTCGCTACGTATGATTTATTGGAAACTAGTATACGCCCGCGGCTTCACACTCGTTGTTTCTATGGAAACGTTTTAATGCTATCTTTCCCATGGGAACTGATTTATGGGATGAAAAGTAGCCTATGTGTTATTCAAAGGCTAGAACTACCTACGTCTATTCTAAATTTCAGTCCGATCCGTTCAGTAGTTTTAACGTGAAAGAGGAACAAACATCCATACATTCATACAAACTTTCGCGTTTATAATATTAATTTGTTTCAGTGGTTTGGGCTGGGCGTTGTTATATCCGAAATTTCACTTGTTCCTTTAAGATTCTAGGATTCATAATTGCGTTAAACTTTGTTTTTAATATTGCATTCGTTCTTTTTCTAAAGAAGCAACAGATTTCTATCTTAATTTTACCAAAATGTAAATAGTACGCTGAACAATTCGGCGTCATCTAGCCCCAAGCTTAGCAGAGCTTGTGTTATGGGTAACGGTGTAATTGTGTAATGGTCTGTTATGATAACATGATAACTGATAATACATTATACAAAATTGATGTATATTTTTTATACATAGAAAACACCCAGAACATCTTGAAATATCTGGAGGTCTTAGAAAAATTTGCCCGATGCGAAAATTGAAACCGCAACCTCCGCGATGCAGACGGAACTTACTCCACAACGCCACTGAGATAAATAAATAATCGTAAAATGGCCCAATGGCCTTCAAACTTAACAGGGGTGTAACTTTTCGAGGCTACTCTTTGTACCTATGGATTTTCAATTTAGGTCACATTATCGCGTCAATTGAAAAGGCGGGCTTGCATTTAAATGATAATCATGACAAATTGAGCCAATTTGTTTTCATTATTTTCATTATTTTTTTCAAATTATCTCTGTTAGGTATCTTCTGAAAACCTTGCATTTAGGGCCTTTACCTTCAAACCAATTATATAGGTACTTATTGATAGTATTTTTATTTATATAGGCATTTTATCGTATCCTGTATTTAAGGAAAATTGAAAACTTATTGAAACATTTTCTTCTCTTCGGACACTTTCGTATCTCTTTTTTATCAAAATGTTTCAGTGGATTTTATACGGATTCTGTTCTTTAAATTTATTTGTGTGCCATCCAGTATTAAAGGTGATAGTTACCTATATTATGTATTGTATTTATAATAATGTAGGGTACTTACATATTATGCACAGATCCCCTTATACTATCCAATGATTCTATCCATCCAAGGTTGTCTGGTAGAGATAGAGAGAGAGATGGTAGAGTGACAATTGGCGGTCTTATCGCTGAAGGGCGCTTCAGCGATAAGACCGCCAATTGTCACTTAGTCTAAGTAATTTTATGGTATTTTGTTATTTTTATTTAAGTGTGCAATAAAGCATTTTCTACCTATCTATCTATATCTATATCTATCTACCTTACTCCTCCAAATGTTATTCGAGAAATCGATGCGTCGCGCGTCGGTTGAACAAACCAATAAATTGACAGTCGATGTTATAAGGAAAGGTAAACACAGTCTCGTCATCCATACCGCAATGTTTGAAAACGAAAGTTTTCAATCAGTGCGTCCTACCCGTAATGACCTACGGAGCTGAGACGTGGACACTCACGGTAGGGCTGGTCCACCAGTTCAAAGTCGCTCAGCGAGCTATGGAAAGAGCTATGCTCGGAGTTTCTCTGAAGGATAGGATTCGTAATGAATACATCCGACAGAGAACCAAAGTCATCGACATAGCTCAAAGAATTAGCAAGTTGAAGTGGCAGTGGGCCGGCCATATCGCGCGAAGAACCGACAACCGTTGGGGTAAACGTGTTCTTGAGTGGAGACCGCGACTCGGCAAACGTAGTGTAGGACGCCCTCCGGCCAGGTGGGATGACGATCTGCGAAGGACTGCTGGCAGATGCTGGATGCGGCAAGCTGAAGACAGGGCGCTATGGCGCTCATTAGGGGAGGCCTATGTCCAGCAGTGGACTAATATAGGCTCATGATGATGATGAAACACAGAAATAACTTAATTAAACCCTAGTATAACATTATAATTTGAGAACTCAATAGCTCACTAACCATAACATCAATTAGGTATTGAATTAATCAGCAAGCCCTACGTATAAACACATAAGTCCATGGCTGCTGTGGTTTTACAGCGTAAACGTATAGTTTCTATCCTCTACCCTATACGTTTACGTTTAGATCCTATAGGAGATTAAATAATGCTGGACAATCTACACAGCATCATCTAGCCCCAAACTAAGCAGCTTGTGCATGGGTACTAGATGACAGTAAATCAGTAAATCAATTTCTTTAGGCGTATAAAATAAGCACTTGGAAAAGTAATTTTTTTTCAGTTACATAAATATCTAGATATTTATTTTATGTTATAAGAACCCCGGAAAAAATATTTGCAGATCGTTCAAACATTTGTCCCAAGACGGGAGTCGAACCCGCAACCTGTTGCGTCGTAGGCATGCCCGTCGTCCGTCCGTCGCTTCGTCCGTCGTGCCACTTCGGTTCTCGATATGTGTAGGGTAAATAATTATAGTTTTGTTCCTCATGTACTTATCGCTATTATTTCCATTCTTAAAGTTCGAAACACACAGAAGCCGGAGGCGGAGCGGAGGCGAAGGCGTGCGGTTGTATTCTATGGAATCCTATGGAAGCCTACACACACACCGCAGGCGGTGGCGACGCGGTGCCATAGCAAAAACCGCCACGCCTTCGCCTCCGCTCCGCCTCTGGCTTCGTTGTGTTTCAAACTTAAATCGGTGATAAGTTAACATGAATAAAATCAGGAATCCGGTGAATTTTATAGTCGAGTTTTATTTGAAAGGTGCTCTATATTTAGAACCACAATTCTCCTTTTACTTTGGAACCAAACTTGTCTTATTTCTGGGTTTACGATCAAAATGTATATTAAACATGATTCGAGTTTTAACAGAATTGCTAAAATCAAGGGGCATTTGTTCCAACAGGTTAAGGGACCATATTTACAGAGCGACTATCTAGACATCTCGCTGATAGATAAGTAAATTATCGCCGCTCGTATTAAGATTTACAGATTACATAAGCGTAAATACCGCCGGCGATACACTCGCCGATGGCGATGATCCTTAAATTAGTTCGATTTCGATTTCCAAAAAGTATTTGCATGTAAATTAAATGGGCAGCCGCCGGTCACTGCCACCTATCACCTTGATTCTTGCATCGAATGACGTTTGTGTCTCTTTGTCCTAACAGAAATGTCTCAGAATACAAAATAAGCAAATGCACAAGTCATATTTTGAACAATAAATCATTTTCAAATAAGGAATAAAGTATGAATTTTCTCTTCACTTAATTTTTTTGTCCACAAGTGGAATAATGCTCTCATCGACAAAGATGTAGAGTAGGTACATCTTTCTTTTTTCACGAGAGTTTTAAGAATAAGTTTTCTCACCAGCTTTTCTTGTTGATAAACGTTAGAGAATCGATAGACGACTTAAAAGAGGATTTTGTTGGTCAGATAATTTGTAACATTGTAACATAACTAAATAGGAATATATTCTTATGCTTTACTAGCAATAAATATTTTATCCAATTTGTGTTGAGGTTTACCTACTTAATTCAATTTACCTTCTTTTGTCTGTAGTGTCATCAAAAAATGACATAAATAGTAAATTAAAACTTTTGTTCTTACTACGTGTGAGAACCAAAGTTATAACCACGATCCTGTGAGTCGTGATTTTTTCTGTGGTTGAGTTAGAGTTATGACACTAGAAGAATTGTGCCACTAAATTGAGCTCCGAAACATGCATCATCATCAACCTATATTAGTCCACTACTGTTCATAGGCCTCCCCTCATGACGATCTGCGCAAAACTGCTGGCAGATGCTGGATGCGACATGCTGAAGACAGGGCGCAAAGGCGGCGGCGGTCATTAGGGGAGGCCTATATCCGAAACAAGCATACTCTACATGATTATAAACCATTTCCTTGCAGGGATTGGTAGATACAACATACTGTACTGCCTGGTCCTGGCTCTTTTCCTGATCGCCGCCATCGTGGAACCAGTCGGATACTCCTTCGTGCTGCCAGCTGCTGTCTGTGACCTTGACATGAGCGACTCGGCCCGGGGTTTCATCGCTTCCATTCCTTATATTGGTATGGATATGGATATCTCATAAGGTTTCATCTGGCTATAAGTATTACTCCGACCTGATGTAGAGTCCGATATCACAGATACTGGGTTCTTTGTTTGAGAATGTAATTGTTGTATTTTTTGGTATAGCAATGAATGGATTTAATAAATCTTACTATTATAAATACTACTACAATAAATGGGAAAGTATGTGCGAATGTTTGAAAAATAAATTTTCATGCGGGCGAAGCCGCGGGGCACAGCTAGTTAAATATAAATTAGTATATAATGTTACCTACTAATTCTGTGGATTTGAATCGTAAAGTAACGATGGAGTCGGGGTGTAAAAGTGGTCCCAGATTTAAGACGGTGTGATGATGATGTCACTCCGCCACTGCTGTTTTTCGCGCACACGTCAGTCGCGTGTCTTTCGTGCAAGTGTATTTCCTGCAAGTGTCTTTCGCGCATTTCCTGATACCATGCTTCTGGGCTAGGCTAAGGTTAGGCTTCGTGAGCGACAATTCATCCATTTTAGATATTCCTATTCACCTTATTTCAGTTTCAGTGTTTTATTTATTACAGTCATTCAATTATTATACATCTTAGTGACTCGGTTAATTAAATGATGGTCACTGTATGTAATTATTTAGTGTTTGGCATAAGGACAGCGTAATTATCTGTTGGATTTGATATGAAATCATAATTTCTGTTGATTAATGTGACACGTGAATTAGATCTGCTAACCTACAAACATTGATAAAACTAATCTTTGCAATAAATTTTAATACCTATATTATCTTTGTTTATTTATTATATAAACTATTCTCGATAAAATAAATCAAGCTTTGTTCTGAACAGCTCGTAGGGCCGTTTTCTCCCGGGTTTTTACATCGATGCACCAAAGAGGATAAAGAATTTTAAAATAAGGTAAAGACCGGTATATAGAAACTCGTTTGACCGCTGACTGTGTTTTAGACTATTGAGGTAGGTAACATTGTGGGTCATTGCCCCTAGTTGCGAATAAAATTAAGATTTTAATAGTTTTTTTTCATAATTTGTTACCAAATCCTCAACTATATGGTAATAAGAGCGTGCGTTTTGTTATTGGTAATTTTGAACTTGAACTCGTGCTATTCAAAACGTGTGTTATTTTGAACTTGAACTCGATGGTGAATTCAGTTTTTTTATATTGGCTGTGAGAAACGACTTTACAGATTCCAAAAAAGGAGAAAATACAAACACGAAGGATGCATAGTGATAAAAATGCGGCATTTAATGCGGGTCCTTCTCAAGGGGTTATATAAAGATCAAGATCAAACCTGTTTATTTATCCATAATTAGCGACACACCCCGGCTTTGCACAGGTTTATTATACATAAAAACTTTTGATTCACTCTATTTTTTAAAAATGCCGCATCAAAATATGTTACTTTAATCCGTTTAATTTTAAATATCCAAGCATATCTATATCAAAATCCGTTGGGTAGTTTTAAAGATCCAAGTATACATACCTATCCTTAGATCTTTATGATTACGCAACGGATTTTGACGCCGTTTTTTTAAATATAGAGTGATTCAGGAGGAAATTCAATTTATCTAAAAATACCATAGGCTCAGACAGACAGAAAGATAGATATAAAGGAAGCGACGACAGAAACGACTGTACATTATTAACCACATCGATAATTCTCTAATAATTTGGAGTCGGTTCTTAATATTTCAGGTATCGTCCTAACCTCGTTTCCATGGGGCTACCTGGTAGACACGAGGGGTCGGAGGCAGGTCATCATATACGCGTCCCTGATGTCTGGTGTCTTTGGAATCCTGTCCGCTTTCATGCCTGAGCTCATAAGCTTTGCGGTCTGCAAGTTCCTCTCAGCGCTATGGTAAGAACTTTAACTACTAATATTATAAACGCGAAAGTTTGTATGGATGGATGTTTGTTACTCTTTGACGCAAAAAATACAGAACGGAACAGGCTGAAATTTGGCACAGAGATAGATTGCTGTCTGGAATAGCACATAGAAAAAAAAACCCCGGAAAAAAATTGAAATTATATGTTATGATTTTTATCGAGTATTTTTCACGTAAGTACCTTGTCTTTTCTTTCACCTAACACCACGCCACATGCCCACGATCGCATCAACGCGATCGTGGGCACGTGGCGACGACGTATCGAGATAAATATGCGAAACATACCTAGGTAATCGTTTTTAAAAAAATATAAATATAATAAATATAAAATTGTCTCTTAATACAAGCATTATCAAATTTAGTTCAAGAAAATTACCACCGTGATAAAAAACTCTAACTATATATTTCAGAAATAGCGCGTACCTAGGTACTCTAGGGAGAGTTATGCATTGCATTTTTATTGTGATATTTCGTTAGATTTCCGACCAATATTATCTATTAAAAATAGTTTAATGTTTGTACAAAAACTAACAACAAAATTACATTATCACGCAATATTAAGAATAAGAACTTAAAAAAATAAATGAAATTATAATACAATTTCATACGGGACACCGTATGAAATTGTATTATAATTTCAATTTATATTATTTTAAGTTCTTATTCTTTCGAGACCAGCTTTCAACAGATTCATCAAAACCGCTCACTTATAGATAAAAGATACGAGAGGATGTACCTAACACTATTGTCACATGCCTAAAATAAAAGAATTTAGAACCTCTTATTTCAAAGTCGGTAAGGTAACTATATTTTGCTTTTCCAGCATAGCCTGCCCAGCTGCAGTGCCTTACACGTTCATTGGAGAAATCCTGCCTCAGAAGTACAGAGATCTTACTCTATCTATCACCAATGCTCTGCAAATCACGGGCGCGGCGCTTGTGCCATGTAAGTTATATCGTACTTTGTTTAGCCTTAAACTAGATTATGCACGCGACTTCACACGACAATAGCCTGATGATTCTCCAGGTCCAGTGATTTCTGATTTCTGATTTCTATTAAAAAAGAAAGCCTTTCTACGTATCGCTTTTACAAGTTTGCCATGTGATATTTCACATCTTGCAAAAAAATTTTTTACCTAAATATATATACTTCTGTGTTTTAAAAATAAGTCATTTACATCATTTGTACAAGTGATTCGTCGTAGTTTTTAAATTGCACACATTTACAATTCATATTAGCTTCATCTGTTGTTCTTTGCTTGACGACCGATGATGTGACACGGCGCACGAAGGTTCGCCTGCGATACATGAGGTTGCGGTGGCCATTCCCGCCTTGGTAAAAATGTTTGTATGGTATGATCTGTATGATATTTATTCCAGAGCTTTGGGTGTTTTTTTTTGGATAATAAAATATGTCTATCTATGTAATGTTTTAAGTATATCAGTCATCTAGTACTCATAACACAAGCTCTTCTTAGCTTGGAGCTAGATTATGCTGTGTGGATTAACCAGCATTATTTATTCCAGTGCTCGCCTGGGCTATCCTGCCTCTAGACTTCCGGATAGACTTCGGCATTTACATGTTCCGGCCATGGCGTCTCCTTACAATCATGTTCTCAAGTTTCTTCATCCTCGCCGCGCTGTTGGCAACACTGGGACCGGAGAGCCCTAAGTTCCTGATGTCCCAAGGAAAACGTGACGAGGCCTTGAAGGTTCTACAAAGGATTTATGCGGGCAATAAAGGAAAATTGCCTGAAGATTACCCGGTTGGTTTGTTTTGCTACGCAACGTATTAAATTACTTATCTGTGCTGTTTTGCTACAATTAAATTATCTGTGATTATTGTGATAAGGCTGTACTGTTTTGTTTTATTGGGGTAGATATTATAGACAATGTGGTAATAGCAGAGCCTATTTAATTTGTACAGTCAACAATATAGCGATTATCTCCCTTGAATAACAAGGCATATTGAGTTTTTGGAAATTGATAATGTGAAGTTTACTTTTAACTGAACGTCGATTCATGCTTAGTTATGGTCGTAACTAGGCACCCCAAAATGTCAACCCTATCATCTTACTTTTAACCTCTATCAACTGCGGCAAAAAATACCGCCTTTTGTAAGAATGACTGAATGACTATATCTTTATTGTACCATCAAAACATAAACAACAATAACTGAATACTAAAAAATAATAATCAATAGAGTGGCACAATTGGATCTCTTCCATAGGCAACCTTTGTATGGACAGAATCGGTTAGCGTGTAAAATTGACGGTAGCGTAACTGATTATGACACAAATAAAAATAATACCAACCTAATATAAAAAAATTGCTAGGTTAAAGTACTTAAGTACCTACTATCTTATTGGGTTTTTTATTTACAGGTAAAGTGTCTCCGTTCGGTTGGTAGTGAGAAACAAAAGAGTGGTTTGCTGACCTCGCTGAAGGTACAGACTGTCCCGTTGCTGAAGCCGCCCTATCTCAAATGGATGTGCCTGAATGGGTTCCTGCTATTTGGAATATTTGCCGTGTAAGTACTAGAATAAATGAATAATGCTGGACAATCCACACAGCATCATCTAGCCCTAAGCAAAGCAGAGCTTGTGTTATGGGTACTAGATGATTGTACTTTATTACTTAAGTACAATCCCCATATTAAGTAGAACCCCGGAACAAATATTTGCAGATCGTAAAAACATTTCAACATCAATTTGTGAAACAAATGTTTTTACGATCTGCAGGCGGGAATCGAACTCGCAACCTCCAGCGTCGCAGGAGGGCCTTCGCCCACCGCGTTATATCGGGCGTCAATGACGGCAAGGCATTGACGCCCGATATAATGGAAAGTAAAATAAAAATATATAAATATAAAAATAACTAAAACATATTCAATAATAATGAAACTGAACAACTAATTGCAGTTTTGTACATTAATATGAAAAATGTAGTAGTCAATGACAATCCTACATACAGCAAAATACGGGCAGTTATTGATGTGCTGAAGGCATATCAAGCCTGTACATACATAGGTATATGTACATTTACTTACAAAGAACCTAATGGCACTTAATTAATATCATTTCATAGAGCTGTCGTAAACCTATATTTTTATTGTAGCTTTTATCATAATAAGTTTTATCTATGTTACCTACTACTATTTAAATATTTGACACAGCGATGGGACGTAAGCTATAATGTTTAGTCCCAAAACCGTATAAATGAATATTTACGTAGGTAACGGGATTCGGGAGGTTTTATTGTGTTTTTTGGCTAGATGGTGCTGTGTGGATTGTCCAGCATTATTTATTTATTTTTCCAGTTACGGGGCAAATTACCTTGATCTGCTTAGTAGGTACCTACCTAGGTATGGTATATTTATTTATTTAACGTTTGTTCCAGATTAAACGGACTCTACATGTGGGTGCCCGATGTGCTGAACAGAGTCATGACAGGGTCAGGTGCTGGCATGACAGCCTGTGACGTCATCGCACAGAGACTTAACGGGGTAAGTACCTGTCATAGACATGGATATGGCATTTCAGAGTCTAAAATGTTTTTTTTTTCAAATGAAGTAGAGAATTAAAATAAACAATTCACACGTGTCAGTGATGGTAGCGTACCCATAATCGAATTCACGATTGTTGTTGTGCCTAATAAATAGAGTATAAACAATGCATAATTAATGAAAAACTAGAATAAATAGTGCCTCTCTGGTTTCGAAAATAATGACCATTCTTAGTGGGTACGCTAGCATAACCATCAAGCTGGCGTACACATGACCGTACTCGAAAACGACTCATGTTACAGAAACCAAACTTACACACAAAAAACGCTACAAATAGCGCCCCAGCTATGCAAAATTTCATAATGATTGCTTTTATAGGGACGGAGATAATAAACAAGACTTTCAAAAACATTCCGACCTAGCGTTATGACAGCGTACCCATTAAAAAACCTAATAGATCTTATAGAAAACGAACATTACTGATTATAAATGATATATGTAAATATGTATAAATAGTGCGTGAAATACTGCCTCTGCCAGTAGTCAGTCTTTATAAAAAATCTTAGTGAAACAATGTAAAAAGTCCATGTAAACTTCTAGGAACAAATGCATTGTGGTACAGTCGCACACTCAACAAATAATTTGAAATGGAAATTATACACCGTACAAAGTATATTACTTCGTATTACTCGTCCATATACGTCATGGGCTATGAAAATATAAAACAATACCGAAACTGAGAGAAGCGAAGTGATGAAGTGGTCTTACGTGGATTGAACGGAAAGATTGGACCTGTGGATGGAACAGAAGGCAGCAATGTCCAGATATGGGATCCAATAACTTAGAAATATCTATTTTATTAAATGTGTAATCTGTTTGTCAGGAAAAAGACGAGGTTATCAGAGGTCTTTATTAATCTCTGGTCTATCTTTATTAACGGTCACTGGCCAGAGAGAAAAAACAAACATTGGCACAGATAAAGGGCAATAATGCATGACCTGATACTCCTGATAGCGTTTCTTATTTATGTTTGATTAGTGAAGGAATCAATATATATAGCACTAGATGCGCCCCGCGTCTCCGCCCGCGAACCAGAGTTTTTTTCATACAAATTTCAGAAATTTATTGCACACCCCCTAGGGGTCATTGTGTAAAAAAAAAGTGTTTAATTATTCACTCCATAGTTTATTTACACCGTGTTTTGAGTGAATCGAACCAATGAGTAACTGTTTTCCATACAAACTCTACCATATCCCACCCCTTCAGAGTTTACTTTTTCAAAATTTTACTATTTATTTATTTATTAATCATAACATCATTACAGGTTTCTTTTTTAGCCCTAAGTCGATGCTAGATCTAAACTATTCTATAAGTTATTCTAGGTCCTATTCTATTTACATACTAAATTTCATCTAAATAACTTAAGTAGTTACGGAGATTACCTACTATAACAAACATTCACCTAGATATTCCCATTTATTATAATAGTAAGACAGTAAGATTATGCTCGCCCTTGTACAAATTTTGTGCAATAAAGTATATCATATCTACCTTTCTATTATAGTCGCAAGAGCTCCTAAGATCGCTACAAAGTAGAAATGACCTTCTGGAAAGAATAGCTTTTAGCTGGCGCTTTGCTCGCTTTTTGATGTTTGTTACTAAAACTAACAACCAAATGAAAATCCTTCCATCCACCACGGTAGCAATAAAGAAACGATTTTAGCGATAAGGCTACCGATTATGCCACTTTATAAAAGTATTATTATATTACTGTCGTTAAACATGTTTTGATAGTGCAATAAAGTTATATCTTATCGTTCATTCAACCGAATTCAAATTTGAAGCTTTTATGAAAACCCAAAAATTTGTCGTTAAATCTGGATTAACTTTATATAGGTATTTAGGAGCCCACGAGAAGCACCAGCTTTCCAATATTAATGGCATTTGGATTACCCCAAATGCCTTCATATTTAAAAGATGGATCTTTAGTACATTGCAAAAAAGTTTACCTATACGTGGAATTACGACGATATTAGAGGTAGAGTCCGTAGAAAGTCCAAAAGATTTTCGCATTTTCAGTTACTTGACCAATTGGAAGTGATCCAGAACTAAGGGAATATTGCAGGATCAAGACCCGTTAAAGTAGATTTTATAAAGTACCTACCTATGCTTTTTAGTATTTTTTAAGTGCTTATTTAGTTTCTTTTTCAAAACAATCAAATACTTAATTCTTTTCAGACAACTCAAAACGCAGAATGCATCGACACGATTGACACCGTAACATTTACAATCAGCACGATCGCCAACCTCAGCTGCGCTGTCATAGCAGTGGTTGTGAGCAGCACTGTCAAGATCATCGGCAAGAAACCTCTGCTGGTCATCGTTTATCTCTGCATAGGCTTTTTCTGCGTGCTCATCAACTTTATAACTGAGGATATGGTTTTCGCAGTGCTGCTGTCTTCGTTTCCTATTATGGGACTTGCTATAGGGCCGGTGAATGCTTTTGCTGTGGAGATCTTTCCTACTCATTTGAGGTAAGTGACTATAAGCTGAAGATAAAAGTAAGGACTTTTTGAACTAAATATAAGATACATTTTTTCAGTGAATCCTTTTGAAATACATAATCGTAAGTAGCTTTTACAGAATTTGTGGTAGGTACTGCCTCTTTCTTTCCGATTTATAAAAAAAGGCACTAATGCCACAAAAAATTAAGCCATCCTTTTTATTCCGATACTTACTAGGTACTACTACTACGAAGAGGGACGGCAACATTTTTGTTCCTCTTAGTTAGGTAGGTGTACTTATCTAAGTTTATTAACGAACTAGTTTAGTTTTGGCGACGACATCTGAATTGAATGAAGAAGGATTTTTTTTGGTTTTTGTCTAACACACCCTTGCCAGTATTATCGCTGAATAAATGACGAACTGATTGTAGATAACTACTAATATGAGATGAAGATGATATCAAGTAAAATATTCTAATCTTCACAGAGGTATGGCAGTAAGTTTGAGCATGATGCTGGGACGAACGGGTTCTGTGATCGGCACCAACGTGGCCGGTCTACTGCTCAATGCTGCTTGCGAAGCTACGTTCTACTCCTTCGGAGGACTGCTTATAGGTATTGTCTTCTAGGTCTTATAAGGCTACGGCTGGTGTTCACCAATAGATAATTGGACGATAAGGCAGCTTAGCTTAGTTTAACTTTTATGTATGAACGTCAATAACGTCCAAACGACTGTTTATAATGTTTAATCCATCTGTTGAACTCGGGTGTAGGTACCTAAGTGATAGTCTATCTTAATTCTAGAATAAATGAAGTGTTAGATATTCTATTACAGCAAATGAATATTATAGGTACCTACCTAAATACTAAAATTTGGATGTTTGTTCCTTTTTCACATCACGATTACTGAACAGATAAAAGCTAAAATTTTGCAAGGTTAAGGTACCTAACTCTAAATCTGGAATCAAATTACTCTTAATACAAACTCGCAGATCAGATCATTATAGATTCCAGAGATACAAAAAGTAATAAAACAAGGGAAGCCCAACCAACATGCACGGGAATTAAACCTGCAATCTTTGCACGAGCATATTGGTACAGACGTCAATAGGCCTTGTGTTATGATCAGAGATAGCAGGAATTATATACCGTCTTCAAAATGCTATTTTCATCTTCACATGTTTCTCAAATAATTTTAACATTTGAAATACCATTTGTTTTCAGTTTGCGGCGTCCTGGCGGCTCTGCTTTTGCCGAGAAGTCAAAAGCCTACAGGGAAACTAGATAAATCTACGCTTTCCACACATCTCTAACTTAACTTACTCTAAGCTTATTTTATTTTGTTTTAAGACTCCTTTCAAACGATTGCGAATATAGAGGTTAATCTAGTCGAATATAACTTTTTTGGTCAAGATGCAACTTTAATTATTTGAGTATTACACGATATTATTTTAATAAATTGTCGTTTTATTTAGATTATCCATAAACACATGAAATCCTTACATCTTTATTTACCTACAAAGTATAGAAATGAATGCAAGTGTCTATTTATAATTGAAACAATTGAGGAAGCTGCAGACTGCTGCAAACAATATAGAGGTAGCTCAACTGACCCATATTAACATTTAGAAGGGTCCCAAAGAACCTGGCTTTACCATGCTATATAATTACAGGCTTAAGTATTTTTAAGAGAACGACCGCAACAGAACTTTTTGTTATTTCGTCAGATTTAGGAGTGTTCCGTGTGTAAGAATGTTTTGCTCTAGTATTTCGTCTTTTCCCTATTACTGTAGTGTTGGTTACTTCGCACGCGATTTTTCTTCATTAATTCGCTTCCTGGGTAGGCCAGTGGATCTGACCTCTGCAAAAGATTTATTGCATCAGAATCTAATGCATTTCTTTCTATTCACCCAGTTTTCTTTATATATGCTGTACATATTTATGTACTTTTCATTACTCATACTCGGAAAGTAGGTCTGCCTGAAGAGCGGGTTGAAAGTGATACTTTTCCGCCCTAGGGAGAATCGTTTTCAACTGACAGCACATAACGTTACTATTGAACCATGATAGTGGCGGAATAAAAGGTTAAAGCTAAAAAAAAAATTCGCCTTAGCGACAATTTACTGAATTCAAAAAATATATAGACACATCATAGTTTTGGTAGGCGAATAATCTATAGCAGACCCTTTGCAAGGTCTACGTTAGGGTGTAAGGCTCAGGTATCAATAGTGCTGAATAATGACACTGACATGTCATGTGAAGTTTGACCGGTTCTTGTGATTGAGAGAATGAGTCTATGGTCATGAATGGACTTGGATAGTCTATGGCATGGCAAGGCGGAAGGATTTCTCTGATCACCGGACAATGGTTGAAAATCACAATAAAGCCAGTTTTGATGATAAATAATGATAAACCCTGAATAATATAGGGCTCCAGCGACTGCGAGGCTTCATCAGAAGTGGGATAGACCCAAATTGAACTAATGGCAAAACTTTGTTTTAGATGAATGTGAAAAAAAATGGCTGACACGCACGAGGACGCACGCTACTACGAATGATCGCTGCGGTACAGTACAACAACAGCTACTTGCAGAGAGGATTCCACTCTTTTCTGAGAATACAAACTAGCGGAATGTTTTATAATGCAAGCACTATGATGGTTGGACCTTAATGTTGGATTCAGGATTGGTTTGTAATGCGTGAAGTCTGGTAAGGTGTGATCGTTCCACAATGACTTATTAGATTTAGTTTCTACGAATAGAAATGATTGATTGGTAGGTACTTACCTATGGTTAAGTTACAAAGGTATTGTGCTAACTATCCTAGCATTTTTAGTTTATTGTAATCAAATCATAACATTTTCATCAATGCTAAAGAATCAAAGAAGTTGCATCTCGTATGAGGGAGGGTCGCGGGTTCAAGTCCCGCCGAAGTAGAAAATGTTTGTGAAATGTTTACTTTATTTCTTGAAAGAATTTAGCACTAACAACAAAAATCAGTCAAAGCTGATCAAGTAACCCTTTTGTTATTAAGTTACAAGTCTATATTTAGCTACTGTGGGTTGGTTATAATAAAAGATAGTTTGTGCGATATACAGAGTCTATTCAATACACAGAAACACGGATACAAGAAATGACATTTACGATAATCTATAAACCATAATTAAGCTATGTGTTTTCTAGGGGAGGTTGCTGGGGTGACTGAGGTGTGACACTGAGGGCTCGGCTTAGCCGCTGTAATTTGCTGAATTAACGAAACGCGTTTGCGCCGCGTACTATATCCTAAACTGTGTCACCACAACCCTATACCTTTGATAAAGGCCCAGTTGAATGTGTCATCATGTACATAGTGTGAATAATGATAGCCCTTGTTCTTTGAATCCTGAATCTATTTGTTGTTTCTGTTTTAATTTATTGTTTTCAGAGTTCAATAACTGGAAAATACCAAACATTACATGCCAAAAGAGTACAGAACAAAATGGTTTGTCAACAATATTGAATCCTAAAATAGAAGCGGATGATACTCATACTTTGATGATGGGATACCCAATACCCAGAGGGGAGATCAACTTTACATGGTCTGTGTGAATATCAGTGGAAGGTATCAATATCAGGGAAATGTACAGATGTTTCATTTATTTTAGTTCCAAAGTAAGTATTCGACAACAACAAAGAATCAATGGTTATTGAGATGTTTAACTTTGAAAAAGAATAAAATAAATTTCCTTGTTTTCCAATTCTATAATAGTACCTGGGATTTGTTAGAAATTCAACCAGTATCTATTAATAATATGGATGATTTATGGTGTATGACAATAAAAATGCCTTTATCGTGTTATGGATGATTTATGGTGTAAGTATGACAACAAAAATGCCTTCCCATTTAGCTAACATGCTATGATGACCAACCAGATATGTTTATGTTGTGTGTAAATATTGTAATTTGTTAAGGTGTCATTTATTTCTCTACTTTGTGTGTTATTTTATAGTTATTACTATCTCAGACTCTGATGTGTTGTGGGGCATATTGAGAAACAGTGTCTCAATATTAGTTCTCCAGGCATACGGTGTTGCCTGGCTGAACAGGGTGTGGTTCTCCAGGCATACGGTGTTGCCTAGCTGAACAGGGTGTGGTTCTCCAGGCATACGGTGTTGCCTGGCTGAACAGGGTGTGTGCGCCTTGGGTTCCTACACCCAGGGCTATCTTCCAGATGTTAAGTGTGTCGTCTGGCTGGATGTGTGTGTTGTGGTATATTGGGAAAACGGTGTCCCAATATTAGTTCTTCAGGCATTGTGTTGCTTGGCTGAATGTCGTGTCTTTGTTCTGAACAGTGGTCGTGATCAGATTATTGTTTTGTGGTTGTTTAGCATCATGTGTCCGTTCCATCAGACTTTGTTTTAGTGGTATATTCTTTGGTGAATTTGGTGCTAGCTTGTGGTCAAACAGAGTGCTTCTGTTATCGATTTTCTCATCTCAATCACACTGCTAGTTTGTGCAATTGTATCTCATCTGTGGTCAGTAACTATCATTGGTTGTTTGGGTGGTGGGACCCAAAGTACCTGCCTGGTTCGATGTGTAAGGTGCCTGCACTTAAGTGGGTGCCATACTCAAAGAGCTGTTGTTTGTAAACACATAGTCTCGGTTGGCAGACGTGTGGTTGTTGCGCGTCCTTCGGATGGGTCGCGAGTGGGGGTGGTGATGTATGGTTTGTGGATGGAGACCATGCTGTAGTGGTCGCGGCGAGCGGGTGCGGCGCCGGTGCCTGTTCGTGTCTGGCTAGAAGTTACAGGTGGAATGATGTCAGGATTGGACGAGCGCTGTATGTTTTGTATGCAAGAGGCGATACGGTGAGTTGGACAAGGCGGGGAAGACGACGCTCGCTACCTGTGCTGCATTTTATACAAAATTGCATAGTATTTGCCATGAGGCGAGTGCTATTTCTCTGGGCTGGGCTGGGCTTGTTGCAGTTCTTCGAAGGCAATGGCTATTTGTCCGGTCTGGCTATAGTGTAGTGCAAATGGCTGAAATCGTCTGCTGCCTACAAGAAAGAAAATTCTGCGTCTGTGGTTGGTGTGGCCAACTGTACCTAACAATTACCCTATCTAGAGAGTATTCGTGGTGGTGGTGGCCAATATGTGTCGGTTGTCCTATAGCGTCCGCGGACGGCCGCATGTCAGGTATTGGCCGTATAGACACATCATAGTTTTGGTAGGCGAATAATCTATAGCAGACCCTTTGCAAGGTCTACGTTAGGGTGTAAGGCTCAGGTATCAATAGTGCTGAATAATGACACTGACATGTCATGTGAAGTTTGACCGGTTCTTGTGATTGAGAGAATGAGTCTATGGTCATGAATGGACTTGGATAGTCTATGGCATGGCAAGGCGGAAGGATTTCTCTGATCACCGGACAATGGTTGAAAATCACAATAAAGCCAGTTTTGATGATAAATAATGATAAACCCTGAATAATATAGGGCTCCAGCGACTGCGAGGCTTCAAATACGAAAGACAAGGCAGTATGGCTTTATGGCTTTCACCTGTCCTAGATGGACTAATATTAGGTCCTTACATATGAAATTGGCGTTTTGTATGGGAGGAACAAAAAGTCGAATATTTTTTAATATAATATATTTAATTAATCAAAGTATGAACCATTATTTTCTATGCACTTTTGCCATCTTATAGGTAGTTCATTGATCCCTTTACTAAAAAAACCAGTCGGACGGGAATCAATAAAATCTTTGAAGGCGATTTGGACTGCCCCATCGGAGTTGAATTTTTCCCTTGCAAGAAGTTATCCAAATTTCGAAAAAAATGGTAATCTGTTGGAGCAAGGTCCGGGGAGTACGGAGGATGTCTTAGACTTTCCAATTGAAGCTCTTCTAATTTAGTAGTCGACGCGCGTTTGCCGGTTTGCTTCAGTCAATTCGTGAGGTACCCACCTTTCAAGCTTTTTAATCTTCCCAATTTGCTTCAAGTGAATTAAAACAGTTTTATCACGCGGAACTCGTACTCGTAAATAATGCGATATTTTAAGTTTTCCATTTTGTAAAATGAGTGACGCAAACAGAAAAAAACAGAAGAAAAAAAACAAATGAATGACGATCATCGAAGCACAAATACATGAGTCTATAGCTGTACAAATTTGAATTTGGAATTCCTTACCAAAGAGGAGAAATTTGTGATTAAAGTGGCCAGTACGAAAAACGCCAATTTCATATGTAAGGACCTAATATAAAAAAAACTAGCGGCAATTTTATTAATTTGTTTTCTCATGTTTTTTATTTATATTTCCTTGTATTCGTAATGAAAAGCACAGTGTTCACCTCGGGTGAAAGTAACTTATGTAGTCCCTCGAACTATTGGCGCCCTAGTGAAAATAAGTTACTTTCAACCCTTGGGTAACAATGTACTATTATGGCGGCATGCAAGCCATGCCTGGGTTTTTGTATTCATATTTTCTTTGCTTTTATCATTTGATGCGTCAGATCCACAAACACATAAGTGAACAGTCACGTACTCAGGATACTTCCACCGTCTACCAGTCATGTATCCAGTGTTGTCTATTTCTATTCCCTCTGGAGTCTATGCTCCTGGTAACTTATCCTCCCAGATAATAAGTAAGGTAGTTCTTAAGTATTTATTTAGTGTTTTATAGTTGAACTAGCAACCCGCCCCGGCTTCGCACGGTTTTATTATAAGTATAAACCTTCATCCTGGATCACTCTATCTATTAAAAAACCGCATCAAAATCCGTTGCGTAGTTTTAAAGATTTAAGCATACAAAGTGACATAGGGATATAGGGACATAGGGACAGAGAAAGCGACTTTGTTTAATACTATGTAGTGATAATTACTTGAATTAAACCAAATAATCGTTTGATAAAAACTTTATTACAGTTAACAGTTTAGAATGATCTATCACAGGCTAGCGCGTGTTAATTAATCATTTTATGGAAAAAAGGGTTATTCATATAAATGAGTTAATGCATATTATGAGACTCGTACGTAATTATCATCTTAATTCTAATCCCGTTTATCTTAAAAAAACACTGAAATTATAATATCAAGGGGAATTAATTATAAGTATTCTATTTAACCAATATAACCGTATTTTGATCTATGATCCTTCTAAGTACATTTAATTTTAGAAATATTACACCTTTTTAACTCTGTTGAGTAAAATTCTTAGATTTAAGTCGAATATAGTCAAAATACGGGTTGCGCAAACAAAAATCTTACTCCTAAATAAATTTGGTTGAAAGAATGGCTTATGTAAATAAAAGAGAGATTAATACAGCCGCGTGCGTCCATATCTGAAACAAAACAAAACATTTAATATGTTATTTATTATTTGTTTGAATCTTTTTTTTTATTATTAAATTAAGATGAATGTAGAGATATTTGAATATACAACACAGTTTGTATTTTAGATTATTGTAGGTAGATTTTTTTTATTATACGAGTTTTAAAAACATAATTTTTAAAACTCAATCTTTTATGAGATTGGAAGTGTGTTAATTACGAACCTAGCTTCACCCTGAAAAGTTCTTCTAATACAAATAAGTTTCGTCATATTATAGTTCAAAATAAGTTGTGATATGTAAGCAAATAGCAAGCAATATTTTCTTTACAATCTTGGACACGTCAGAAAATTCTAATGAATTAAAACTATGTTTTTTTAACAACAATTTACTTCCGTTTGACCACAATTTCACCTGATGGAAAGTGACGACGTGGCCGAAGATGTTTCTCGAATGTCTAGAATTTAGGTAAATAAAGAAATAATGCTGGACAATCCACACAGCATCATCTAGCCCCAAGCTAAGCAGAGCTGCGATACCCACGGCGCGGGAGCGAGCCGGGGGTATCGCTTTTTCTCCTCGATCGTGGATCGGAAGGTATGTTTTTTATGGCACACTCTGTTGGAGAATTTCAATAGGAGTCGGGGAAATTCTGGGATAAAACATAGTCTATGTTATTCCAGACTATAATCTATCTCTGTGCCAAATTGTCACCTAGATCCGTTTAGTAGTTTTTGCGTGAAAGAGTAACAAACATCTATCCATCTTTCCATCTATCTATCCATCCATACTTACAAACTTTCGCGTTTATAATATTAGTAGGATAGTTACTGATATACTTAATACAAAATAACATATAATACAACATACCAGTTCCGTTTCTCGCGGTACATCCTCACGTAGGCTGCGTCGGAGGAGGAACAAAGTCCGATCTTCTGGCAGACGCCCTTAGTGCCGTAGGTTTCAATCAGGTGGATCACACTGTCGCCGTAGATTTCCATCATTGTGTGGCACTGGGGATACAATACAACAATACTTTATTGCACACCGAATACACAGAAAAATGTACTTAGCATAAATAAAAATTAAATGTAATTATTGCCTTGGTTTTTAATTCTAATTAGATTATAGATGATATACATTACTTCAAAAATGAAATAATGCAATGATAAAATAATATAAAAAAGCCTTTATCTGCTTCAAAATGACATTTTAATATTTCTGTTAAGTAGGTACTTCATCATCATCATCATCACCAGCCTATAATAGTCCACTGCTGGACATAGGCCTCTCCTAATGAGCGCCATATATGGCATCATTATGTGGGGGTTATTGCCCATAATCCCCACGCTGGGCATGCATGCAGTAGGTACTTATTTTGATTAAAATTTTTTTTATAAATAAGGTACCTACATATATTTAGAAAGCAATGGTACTGACGCTATAAGTATTAAAGTGTTTACATTTAAACAAACATAGAAGTTTATCCAAACCAAGTATGACAAGAGGTGAGCTCAATTCTAAGGTATATCAACGGCTAAGGTTAATAAACCTTTGCTAATGAGCTAATCCCGAGTCTGTAGAAATTCTCAAAGATTTTTGACTTGGTGGTTACTTGACTTCGTGGCGCAGTTGGTTAGCGCATTCCGTACGAAAAGAAGGTCACGGGTTCAACTCCCGCCGAATTCGAAAATTTTAGCGTTATATTTAATTTCTTTGGAATAAATAAATCTAAAGGTGACCTAGCTCAATTGATCCATGTCAATACCAATCGGAGGCGTCCCAAAGACACTGGCTGCATTACCACGCTGTATGGCAATGCTGATGCACTGAGCCAGATACTCACCAGTCGGATCACGCGTCGCATCGACCAGATACTCACCAGTCGGATCACGCGTCGCATCGACCAGACGCTCAGATAATTTACTTTTTAAACCTCAAAAGCCGTATAAAACTCACCCTGGCAGAGTACTTAGCAGGCAGCAGTCCGCAAGACTTTTCCACCACCTTGACGATGTCATGGTCGACCTTATCATTTGCCAGAACTTTCTTGACGGCCATCACAACCGTCTCGCACACGGCGCAGTCTAGGATCTCCTCTGCTAAACAAGGAAACAGGGATTTAGTTATATACTGTATCATCTATTCAATCTATTCTTCCTTGTAGTTATTATAAAGTGGATTTATGTAGGTAGATTGATAATTGGTTGATTTGTCATTATGATTTTATTTACGCCTACACTCACTTCTGTTATTCAGCTCCCTAGCTGCAATACACGTCTAAATCACAACAATGTGTTTTCATTGTTTAGACATAATAACTGGTTTCGACCGGTGCAATGCTGGTTGCTCCACGAATCATTTGATATTTTTTTATACACTCTAACAACCGAGTTCAAATTTCACTCAATAAGGACTGGACAGATCTTTTTCAAATTTATATGGGAAAACACTAGAAGCTTTCAAATGTAAAAAGAATCATCAAAATCGGTTCACGTAGTCAACTATGAGCTCACATGCCGCAAAGCTAAGAAAAAAACAGTCATGACCTATGTATGATATTTAGATTTTTTTTTAATTCGGATCCACAGCTGGACAGTGGACAAAGGCAAAACTTAATATGTACTCAGTTCTTTAAACCTTGGAAGGCTGCGGGAAACTCCTCCGTCAACATTTTGCGTAAGGAATAAGTGATATTCGCCCCTTTTTTGTCTTTTACGGCACGCTCGTGCTCCCGCACAAAGAGGTTAAAATTCAACCCACACAGCTACATATTAGGATAAGCAGAAGAAAAGAAAATACAAGTCTGTGTAAGGCTTGACAAAATAATAATAAAATACTAACAGAAACTGAAATAATAAATAGTACTGGACAAAGTGTCTAGCCCTCCTATATCATGTGCTATGTGTGTGTACCCAATGACTAATATACTATGTATGAGGTTAGAACAATTATTTTAAAATTTTTATACATTTTAAATAATGTAAGAATTCACATAAAAGAACACTAAGTATATAGAAACATCACGTATGAATAGAAGCATCAGATAAGACTAGAGATATCAGAGGTTCATCCACTCAGGGTCCAGAATCAGCCCCTATAAAGTGCCACATTACATTATGTATGTACTAAGCCTAGTACATATGTTTTGTGACACTTTGTTTATATAATATAGTACAGGTTTTGTATCAACTCATACATAAGATAGACAGAGATATACTCATAAGAACACTCTAGTTTACTTGAACATATGTAACTTACCATAAGATGACATGGCGGCAATGCCTATAAATACGTAAAATTTTATATTCCAATTTACAATATAATAGGAGTAAGGAACTTTTTTTAATATAAAAGTAAGATTTGGTTTGATAAATTTCTAAAGAGTTCCTGATGCAAATGGTCTTTAACTTGTTTTTTTGTATTAAACATTATTTTCTTGGCTGACTATACAAATGTTCCAAAATTAGATTCGGTTGTTTATTCCTGCATATTGTACTAAAATATTTATAAAACAAAAACCATCTAAGTATAAAATAGATGGTAGCTGCTCTCAAAGGCACAATTTTTCTTTAAATAAAGACATTCAATTAAAAATAATACAGTTACAATATTATCTTATACGTCTTTAATTACTTCCGTGTGATAAACTTGTGCGAAAAACTGATGGCAGATGCTGGATGCGTCAAGCTGAAGACAGGGCGCTATGGCGCTCATTAGGGGAGGCCTATAACTAATATGGTCTGATAATGATCAGACTGACGTCAATCCACCTAGACGTAGGGCGTCCTACACTACGTTTGCCGAGTCGCGGTCAGTTTCAATGATTTCTCTGGATACAGCCGAAAATTTATGATTCTGGATGTCTTTGTAGGTGAGTTTACTATTTCACTATACTGTACTATTGTAGAGACACAAATTTTCTAGATTTAATTTACTTTTCCTTAGAGCTACATAAACTAAGTGTTTACAATTCGTACTTCGTTCGGTAACGAACTCTCCACTCAAGCACACATAACCTACCTTTAACAGCAGTAATATCGTCCTTAGGGCACAGCTTCAGCTCCTGGCAGACCTTGGAAGGCTCCAACTCCTGGCCGAGAAGGCTGATCACCAGTTCTCCGTACTTCTCAACAAACTGATCGCATTCGCTGCGGACTGATTTGGGCATTGTCTTGCAGACGTTGTGGACGGCTTTCATTATTTCCTCCTAAAGATTAAAATAATTATTATTTATTTATTTATTTATTTAAGAAACATACAGCTTACATATTACATAAATGTTTAGGTTACTTATTGAATATTACTTAGGGGGCGTCCATAAATTACGTGAGGTGTTTTTTTTAATTTTCTGCCCCTCCCTCCCCCCCTGGTGAGATGTCGTGAGATTTTATTCAACCCCCTCCCCCATCTCCCAATCTCACGTGAGATTTTTCAAAATGTGAGTTTCTTACGTAAACGTGTTGGATTGTTATTGTAAAAAGAAAAAAACAAATTTGCTTCGTGCTTTTATTTACGACTAGTTATGACTAGTAATCAATGTTGCTGAGAGTTTAATTATAAGTGTAATAAAAATTTAACAATAGAATACTTAAATCGTAACTACTTAGATTAAAAAAGAGTATCTACTCTAATTCAGTCCATGGAGAATCATGCACGGTCTCAAGAGAGACTATTGGAACCAACATGTCCATATGATTTTCTGTAAAATCATCTGATCCTTCAACTTCGTTCTGATCTAGCCACTCTAAGCCATTGGCACTTGCACAAAGTAATTCATAGTCAATCTTAATTTTGCATTGTTTTATTTGTAACCTTTTCTAGTATAGATGGTTCACATTATTTTGTTAGGAGAGGGTGTAGAAATATTCTAGGTACCAAACTAATGTGTGTGTCCGTCCTTAGCTTATAGTCTATGATTACCCGTGTGTGTACCTCCTAATAAATTAATAAAGTTTTGAGTCTGTGGAAAAACCTCTTTTTATTAAATTTTATATAAAAAAAAGTATTATTTTCTTAAAAAAATATATTTAACCTACCTTTTGAAGAAATGCTAAAGTAGACCGAACTTTTCTCTCAGTGGCTTCCCTGAGAAGCTTTTCAATCTCATGTTGAATGTGATGTATTAACTCTTCTTTCTTCGGGAATTTTTGCTTCGCTGTATTCCATAATAATTTTATTACATCTCGTCCTGGCAGGATTTCTTCGTCTTATAGACGTATCGTTTGACGTATGCGTTATAAAAATCTTGATAACTCATTTTAAATTAGTAAGATCATGCACTGAGTCGAGTAAAACATTTACAAGAATAAACAAAGCAGGTTGGAACCTGTCCGTGTGTCGCTGCCACTCAGCTCGTACGCTCTCGTTCATCGAGTCGCGCGTTCGGCTGACAGTGGCGCGAAAACAAAGGACGGGCTACACTGTACCGTGAATTCAGATTGAATTGAGCTATTTGGTATAAAACAAATATGGTGGTTTGACAGTAAGTAAATGTATAACGTCGAAGTATGAATGAAATTATTTTCTATTGAACGAATTAGTGAATGATCTTTATCGTATTACGATTACGCTTAAGATTAAATCTTATGCATGTACAATCTGGATTAAATGGACCAAAATAGTATAATTTTTTTTTTGTTTCAATCAGAAAAAAAATTGCGTGATATTTGCCGAGACCCCCCCTCTCTCCAACGTAAGATTAGATGAGATTTGACTCGACCCCCTCCCCCCCTTAAACACCTCACGTAATTTATGGACGCCCCCTTATAGCCAAAATTTGTTTCCAATTATGAATAGTTAGGTACTAAGTGAAGGCCGGAAGTTACAGATTTTGCAGACGTTTAGTTTAGTTACAGACGTTAAGTTCTAAATAAATGACAATGCTCTAAATGAATGACAAAGTGAATCTACTTCATTTAAATGACAATTAATGTACGAGTATGGTGGACATTATATAATTTATAAATTTAATTATCTATGTATCTACTTTTTTTTTAACATTTGACAAAAACAGTTTAATTTGCAATTAAATATATCTATGTGGTGGTAACGATCATTATGTGTTTTGCAAGCTCTGATCAAAAACCTGTTCTGAGCGTAGTTAGTACTGCAAATAGGTACTGTAAATAATGTGTTGGA
The DNA here is from genome assembly GCA_944547425.1 of Eupithecia centaureata. Classification (NCBI taxonomy): domain Eukaryota; kingdom Metazoa; phylum Arthropoda; class Insecta; order Lepidoptera; family Geometridae; genus Eupithecia; species Eupithecia centaureata. The sequence continues at coordinate 9,999,689 of OX155686.1, forward strand.
GCGAGTATTAACCCTAGGACATCTGAATGAAATACAACTCATAAGGAAAGGAGAATCAACAATATTATTTATAATCTTAAACAGAAACTTTTGATCCCTGTGTTCACGTCGTAATTCTAATGATTGAATCTGAATCGATGAACCTTTGAATCTATAGCCTAGTCTTCTTAAAAATTTACTTTGAATACTTTCAACTTGGTCTATCTGAGTAGCGTAGTGAGGGTTCCATACTGTAGAGGCATATTCTAAATGGCTTCTAACTAAAGAGTTATACAACGTAATATAAGTGTTAATATTCTTGAAGTCTTTGCACTGTCGAAAAACAAAACCTAGCATTTTATAAGCCTTGGCTGTAGCCTGGTCAATATGCGAAGCAAATAGCAATTTACTATCAAGGCATACACCGAGGTCTCTCACCTCGGTCACTCTGTCTATTGTGGTGTTATTAAATTTATAATTGTAATTAATGGGTTGTTTCTTACGAGAGAAAGTTATTGAGTGACATTTACTAACATTAAGCTTTAGTTTATTTAAAGAGCAATATTCATAAAATTTATTTAAATCTTCTTGAAACAGCTGACAATGATCGATAGATTTGACAAAAGTGAATATTTTAGTATCATCAGCATATAACAAAGCTTTAGAATGATTAAAACAATACACTGCACGATTGATAAATACATTGAAAAGAAGAGGACCGAGGTGAGAACCCTGCGGCACGCCAGAAGTTATGGGAATAAAGCTAGAGGTATATCCCTTGACTGCTACTGCCTGGGACCTGTCACGCAGATAAGAGGTTAACCATCTCAAGAGATCACCGTGTATACCGATGTTATCACATTCATTTATCAACAAATTGTGCGATATTTTATCAAAAGCTTTAGAAAAATCGGTATACACGGCATCCACCTGATATCCTTTCTCCATCGCCTCAAGAGTAAGATGTAAAAACTCACACAAGTTGGATTCTGTTGACCGTCCACTAATAAATCCGTGTTGATTAGGAGTAATCAATGACCTTATTGCAGGAAATAACGTGTCATATACTATTTTCTCAAATAGTTTAGGCACTACGGACAATTTCGAGATACCACGATAGTTAGCAATATTATGCTTATCACCATTTTTGAAAATAGGCACGATAATAGACTGTTTCCATATTCTAGGCATAGCGCCTGAACTTAGAGAAATATTAAAAAGCCTTGCGAGAGGGCATGATAATTGTTTATGACAGTTTTTGAGAAAGATAGGATGTATACCATCGGGGCCAGTTCCCTTGTGAACATCTATTTTTTTCAGGTATTTCTCGACAACAGAGTTATCAATGCATGTTTATCAATACATTTATTCCCCTACGAACCGCGATCAAGGTACCGCCGCCTCTTTCAATACCTAATCTATCATAATCGCGATCGGTACGGTACACGTTATAGCGACAGTCAAACAATTCGGCATCAAATATTCCCGGATACAGCCAAGTCTCAGTCAAACATATAATATCATAATCAGAATTTAACATGTTTCTGTAAAAAATTCTATCCTTGGTCCGCAGACCTCTAACATTTTGATAAAAAACGTTAAGACCCATTGTTAATGTTATATTTTACTAGTATAATTTTTGTAGTATTGTAATGTTCAATCGAATCTATTAATACAAATTTAAAATTAAATGATATGCAGTACAGGTTATTATGCTCCAACACACGAGGGGTGATTGCCAGTACATACTCCCAGGTCAAGATAATTAATGTTTGTAATAACATAACACTATAAGCGTTAAAAGAAATAATTTCATAATTATTTACAAATACAAAGTTACCACCTAGCTTATAATAATTCGAAAACTCAGAAATACATCCTATCAAGGTTCGTAATAACTTACTATTAAAAACATTATAAGAAAAACTTTTGTAAATACTATGTATAATATATAATAATACTATGTAGATACCAAATATCACATAATAAAACAAAAAAGAAACTAAAAACCAGAAAAAATATGCACAAGTAGCCGCAATAGCTCTCATACGATCTTGTTTAAACATTCAATCGACGTGACGTGAATGATTGGCGACTGGTCGCTGCGGCGTACCATGACAGTGCAGTTCTTAACCCAGCAGAACGCATAATCTCTCTCCTTTGCTAACCGTTTGGCTTCTCTGAGTAGATATTTATTTCTTGCAGAAAGATGATCATTGAAAAATATCTTCTTGGTGCTCTGAGTACCCGATATACCTATATCACCTGCAGTACAATTTTTTAATTTGCGTAAGGATAGCAAAAAATCGTCCTTCTTATATCTTGATTGCAATTTTATTAACTACATCATAAATTATTATTACCTCATATAGCAATCTGTGAATTGCGTTATGGACTGCATATTTTTCATTACTCATACTCGGAAAGTAGGTTTGAACATGCCTGAAGAGCGGGTTGAAAGTAATACTTTTCCGCCCTAGGGAGAATCGTTTTCAACTGACAGCTTTAACGTTACTATTGAACCATGATAGTGGCAGAATATACGCTGAAGCTAAAAAAAATCACCTTAGCGACAATTCACTGAATTTAAAAAATACGAAAGACAAGGCTTTATGGCTTTCGCCTGTCCTAGATGGACTAATGTATAAAAAAAATTGCGGCAATTTGATTAATTTGTTTTCTCATGTTTTTTATATACATTTCCTTGTATTCGTAATGAAAAGCACAGTGTTTACCTCGGGTGAAAGTAACTTATTTAGTAAGTTGACAACATTCTATCTTATTTTTTTCTGAAATATCACCCCTTTTTCACTATAGAAGGAAAGGAGATGAGTAAAAACAATCAATAGATTTTTGTCTGTACGTGACGGTGTTTATACCATGATTCGTTATGATGGTTACACCTCCGTACCGCTTTCGTGGAAATTGCTTCATCTATACAATGTGATTTGCCGAACCTTGATCAAACGAAATGTGCGGATACACGACACATATTTATCGATAAAAATCGGGATAAAAAAATTATATGTTATTTATCTCAAAAACAAAGCAGTTTTAATATTTTTTTAAATGAAGGCTACTTCATCTGGTTTTTTCTTCGTTTCTTTTTGAGTTAATGGTGTATTTTATTCGAAGTAGTTTCATTTGAAAGCTAGATAGTTTACCTAGTTAATAAAATAAATAAAAAATACAAATTCGGTACATAATTGTAGAAAAATAATATTTCTTTAGAATTTAGTCAAAAAAAAACGATTTTTATTTTATTTTTCCTCTGTAACTTTAAAACTGGGTTATTAAGTTGTACTTTTTTGCATGTTGTATTAAACTTCATAATTTATTCTACAAATCCTCCAAAAACTGGGGGACTAACTCATTCCGTTGTCATGATTTTGAAGCGGTTTTTTTTTAATAGATAGCGATTAAGGTTTATAAGTTTAATAAAACCGTGCGAAGCCGGGGCAGGTTACTATTAATAATATAATTTGATCAAGCTCTGACCAGTGTAAGGTGATAATAAAAAAGCCTTTACTTACATCATTATGTTTGTCTTTGATCTGTTCGTCGATTTCCTTCAGAACAAACTCACAGATGACACAGACCGACTTAGGGGGAGCTTTGGGCGTATTCACCGGGCGCCCGTTGACGGTGTTGTCGGGGATTTCGTTGGTTTCTACAACAAATTTTAAAAACTAATATTAGAAACTCTTGTGATCCTCACTTATTATTCTTTTACTCAATTGTTGTGGGTTGAATTTGTTAAACATCACTGTAAGGTCTTACACCTTAAAGGATGATGATAAAGATAATGAGGACACGCGCCCGGTTTGAGTGGCTGACATGAACTGATGCGAGCGCGCGCTATGAAATTGTTGCAATGGGGTAAAAATGCTGACGCGAGAGAATGGTGCGGTTTCACCGTACAATTACTGTGTACTTGGTAGTTTTTTTACACATCTTTAAAATAAACACTAATAACACCTTGTTATCTAATTGTTAATTGTTTAAAAGTAATTATTACATTACGTATTATTTAAATACAAAATAAATAATGCTACTTGTTGACAATTTTACAAAATAAAGATGATTTTACTTAACTTTTCAATTCATACAGCCCGAATCTAAGCAGAGCTAGTGTTATGGATAGTAGATAGCTATTATATTTAATAAATACATTAATCGGACTCACCGATTTCGACATGTTTGGCCGAGACAACAGGTTTCTTCCTGAAGTGGTTCATATCTCCTCTCAGATGTGGATTCTCGAAGAACTTGTCGATGCTGCTTCGTGTTAGCTTCAAGGGGTCTTGGACCTCATCCTGTAAGGAAACGATGTTTTTGAATTTTACCAACATGTGCGTGAAGATTCATTTGGCAGCAGGGTAAAACTAGTACTCAAAGATTGTAATTAAAACTTAGCTGCAGCAATATAATATTTTTCTTTCCCTAGAAAGTTAAAATAATAATGGTTCAATCGTTAACTAGCCCCAAGATAAATATAGCTCATTATGGGTACTAGATAACCTATGTCACACTATCACACTAATATAATATTGTAAATTCGAAAGTTTGGATGGATGGATGGATATTTGTTACTCTACACGCAAAAAACTACTGAATAAATCAGGTTGAAAATTTGAATAGATTTTTAGCGCAGGTAGTAAGGATAGATATTTAGAGGGGATCAAAATATGGCCATTTAGTGTATTAATAACGAAACGACTAGATTGAACCTTATGTAGACTGTGTGTATAACCTGTATTACAGGTCACTAGGGCTTCACTCTACGGTTCCGCAAAGTGAAAAAGTCCCGCAAATCCGTGTTTTCGATGCCTGTCTGTCTTAATTGTATTGTTTTTATTTATTTCAGATTTTCAAATAATCCATATTACATAATCAATAAAATTAAATCAAATTAAAAATAAGTCATAATAATAAACAACATTAAGTAATTCAAGTTATAATACTAAATAGGACGAAATAACAACTTACCTACAGCTAATAAAATAAGATAAGTAGACTTGACTTAAAGTATTCGAGATACAAATAAAAATGAAGATAGTAAATTATGATAATATATTAATAACATAACTCTGATGGTATTTACCTTACAAAGCTTCAAATAAACGCAAATCTCCTGCGGATCGAGATCCGCGGAGAGCATTTCCACGAGCTGTTGCGTGTACGTGTCCACAAAGTCGACGCAGTTGGTGCGCAGCTTTGCAGAGAGGTGCGTGCATAAACCGTCGAGGGCTTTACGGATGCTTTCCTAAAAATATAAATAAATAGTTTATACATAATCCAATAAATAAATAGACATATTTTCAGTGAATTTGTTCTCTGTGAGGGATTGTGATTTTGATTGTGACAACAGATGGACGTTGTTTTCTAAATGCAATAGTCAAGATTGATACAAAAATAATTGATCACACCATAATTTAAAAAAACATTTTTACAAAACCATAATTTACAAAACATCTATAATTCCTCTAATTACATTAGAGGAATTATAGATTTTACTGATGATGGGTGTCAGAGATTTTTCGTTTTAGATAGACTATAGGGGGATTATTATTGGGGCCCAAAAGAGCCTCTTTTAAAGAGGTATCTATTTTGATATTTAAGTTTCATTTCTACATTATAACTCTAAGCTAGTTTAAATAATTATCAGTAATTAAATTCAAATAAATTGCATAATTACTATTTATGTATAAAAAGCCTTACTACAAATTATGAGATTATGTATTTTTCTTTTTGAAAATGCTGTATTTCGTACATTTCTATTCATCCCGTTTTACCTTAGTGAAGAACAATAAAATAGAACTAAATAATTACCTCATTGCAGTCTTCCTTGATCATAGACTTGAGTTGTTCGACCGCGAACAGACAGAGCGGGCAGCTCGATTTGCCGGAGTTGATGGAAACGCGCTTCACTTCAGACGTCTGCGGGCAAAGACCGAGGGCCGGGCATACCTGTACACATTAAATAAATTAATAAATAAGTCTTAAATTTCACAGGCAGCTTTAATTTTTTCTGAATCATCATCATCGTCAGCCTATATTCAACACCACAGCTGGACATATTTCTGAATGCTTAGAGGCAATTTTGTCCCTATCATCACTTTTTGTTTAGGACCCATAGACAAAACACGTGACTCGAAGCTGACTTCGCGTCACTTGATTTGTATATGGGTCCTTAACAAAAAGTGGGGTTATAAGAGTTGTAATCAAAAAGAAATATAGATCTTACGCTAGCAGGGTCTATTTCTTGGACAAGCAGTGCGACGACCGAGGGTCCGTACTGGTCTACGAATTGTCTGCATTCCGCGTGCACCGCCTCAGGCAGTTTGTTGCACGCCGAGTCCACGGCTTCCGTCACTCTGGCCTGGGAAATTTATACACCAAAATATAATTTGGTCGGCTTACTTTTCACCTAGCAGTCTTAATTAGGACGTTTACTGACATAATATAATATCACTGAGCTGGACTTGCAAGTTATGCAGTAAAAATTGCAGCCGTCTGGTGGTAATTCTTTGACTATTTTTTTTATCTTGCTCGAAGGCTTGTAAGCCTATATTTCCACAAATCTTTTATTTATTATTTATTATAATTTGTATAGTTTACAAAAAGTTTACTAATAATGGACATGTACAAAGGTGAGCTTTATTAATAGACAGAGTGGTTTCAAAAGGTATGTCGATGGTAGAGATATCGAGTCGCTAGTATATTTATATATGCATTATATTTTTATTTATATATGTCTCAGATCGCTGCATTTATAGGCCTCAATTCTATTTCATACTAGCGAGCCTTCGTTGTGATACCATGAATTTCATAGTCAAGACTAATGATAACTTCTTGATTATTTATCCGCTCTCTTTGCTTTATAAGCGGCCAGGCCATAGAACATGACATGTTGTATCACATTGTGATACAAGGACAACAGACTGTTGATGGACAAATGTCATAAAAGAAAATTAATTACTTTGGTTGCAATAATGACAGTGAATTTCTCTAGTATTTTCTAAATTATTATCTGATCAGAATCGCATTATTTATCGTAGCTACGTTTTGTAATTGCATACGCTCGTGCACTGCATTAGTCCAGTAAAGATTGGTGTACCGGATAACACCTTGAGTTCGCTTTCCTGACAAAATCAATGTGGTTTTGTCATTATGCTCGGTGATCCGGTTTTATGGAGATGATTATGAAGATGATCCTGTTTTCCCTCTAAATTCGACATATACATTAGTAAGAATGTTTACTCACAATATTAGTAGTATCGCTGAGCTCGACTTGCAAGTAATGCAGGAAGTATTCACAGAAGGAGCAGACGGCCTTGCCCTGAGGTTGGGTTTGCGAGATGAACATCCGCTCGATAGGCAGCACGCCGGCGACGTCGCTCGGCGGCTTGTTCGGGATCACTCGGACGTTGATCGGCTTTGTGAGCGGGACGCGAGCGAGCTGGAATAATAATAATAATGCTGGACAATCCACACAGCATCATCTTGCCCCAAGTTAGGCGAGCTTGTGTTATGGGTACTTGACGACTGATATATTTAATACCAGAACATAGATAGAGCCTTTTTATTATACATAGAAAACACCCAGACACGTAACTTTAATGCAAAGCGCATTAAAGTTACGTGTCTGGGCATTTTCTGTTTGATTGACAAAAGAAAAAATACGTTACCAATATTTTTCAAAAATGTAACTGAACAACCAATTAGATTTTTAGGAAGCTTCGTCGGTTAACTTTGAAAGAAAGAAAGAAAAAGTATTTATTGTCTTAGATTCTAATTACACGTTTAAAAACAAACAAAAGAGACTTACCATACTAACTTAAATAAAAATAAAAACTAAGACAAGGAGTAAATTCAGCTCTTGCTGCATGCAGTACTTTGACGTTTAATGTATGAAAACATCTGTCAAAAACGTCCAAGCAAGTTTACTAACCTCAGGCACATGTGTATAGCTGTTCCTCTCGTCATTTCCAATGAGCTGATGCTTCAGACTGCCCTTGATTTCCTCCGGTAGCAGTAGAGCTATGGTCGGCTCCGATGAGGTATGGCAGACGCCCATTAGCGCACACACTTGGGGTGGATTCAACCCTTTGGTTAGGAACTCGTAGATCATAGGGTAGTATTGTTGGGCTAGGTGGAGGCATTCGTCGCGGAATTTGCCTGTTTGTTTGCAGAGACCTGGGAATAGTAGAGCGTAATAATACTAGGGTTTGGGCAATTGTAAAAAACATGTCATTGAATTTAGATTTATTTATGAAACAGTTACACAACAGGAATCGGGCCAAGTGTGAACGTCATTGATGTAATAATATATGGAGTAATACGCCTTCTTGATAAGGTTTTGTTTAACTACTTAAATCTACGAATCAGCTCAGTTTTAAGCTTATTATAGTCTTCTATGCTGCTTTCGTGCTTTTGCACACTAATGCCCATAAATTATTTACCTAAATTTCATAATCTAAACGATATGGGATGTGTGAACATCACACTTTTTCAAGAAGATAATACTTTTTTTAAATTTTCATAGAAGTATGACATACAAGCGATAGTTACCTTGCAAAACCTTGTAGAACTCCAACTCAGTGGTGTTAGCGACAAGCGTGTCACGTAAGTGCTTGACTAACTGCTCACAAAGCTCGCATGGGACACTGTAACAACGAATGACGTTTATGAGATTTTTTTCTTTTTTTTTTGTTTCGTTCCTGGTTGGTAACAAAGATGCTTTTTTAATAAAATAAAGTACAATACTTTATTCATTTTCATGTATCTTTAATTACCAATATTCTTACATTATACATATTGCTCACTCACTATAATATTTAGCATTTTGCTCGTTCAAAACTGTTGCAAGAAATACGAACAAGTGATTAATTCGGTAATTTTGTTTTATATTTTAGGACCTAAAAAATAAAACAAAATTACATAAATATCTTAAGGCAACCTTAGATAGTAATTATTAAGGTTGCCCTAAGATATTGCACTATGCCAAAACATAAGACAGTGCACAAGACTTATGTACCTAGACACAAGATGACCTACATTAATTAATCTAAAAAAATCGCTTCATTGTTTGTCATTTTGAACGTTAACCAAAAATGTGAGAAGATATTCAACTTGTACGTCGGCTCTGCGTCTAGTTGGACGTAATTTTGCCAATCTACAGCTAATTTATTGACAACCACAATCTTAGCCTGCAGATAACATTGCCCTATATCACATAGCTATCTATTATGTTCTGTCATTTGCTACTTTATTCCACTAATCCATAGATCCATATGATAGGTCGCTGGTTCATATCCGGCTCGAAGGACCACAGCACGCATGTACGATAAATAAAATGCGTGTGGGTATAATTTAAAGTTGTATTTATGAAAACTCAGGAGCACAGTCAAATATTGATACGTTCAGTCGTTCGGATTATAGGGAAGAGAGCCAAAACTTGCCAGTTTCAAATTAACCGTAGAAAACTAAATTGTTGCCATAGCTGGCATTAATAAAGATAGTAACGCACGAAAACTAATTAAAAGCTAATTACACACATTATTTATAAGGCTGGCCCTAGACCCTAAATTATATGTTGACTTTGGTCTAAGCAGAAGTAATGATATAAAATTACACATATCTTCCGGGGTAGTTTAGGAACACTATTGCATTGTTGACCTCAACCGACGATTCTATAGGTGTAACTTATAGAATCGTCCGTTGAGGACTTTCTGTACGGGAACTATTCTTGTAGTGATTGACTTTCTTTAGCAAAGTAGCGAATGAAAATGTTTGAGGTCTTTGTGAACGGTGCAATGTAGTGTTTGAGTTTCATTCGCTACTTTATGTAACTAATTATAAGGTACAAAATGTCTCACTCATCATTCTCCGGGATAGTTTCCACCGGGAACACATAATCATCATGTTGGTGGAAGTTGAAGGAGCATTGTCCGCTGACGTGGCAGATAGAGTTGGCGTTAAGGTCCTTCCGAGCAGCTTCGATGATGTTCTCGTAGTATTTGAATACTAGCATCGAGCAGGAGTCCGATAGGGAGTCCATTTTACGGCAAACCTGGAGGAGGAATACGGACTTAATTTCTACTGACATTAGATTGTTGAACTGTCAAAAGACTTTCGATACTTCTAGACTTCTTTCACAAGTGGACATAAAATTTAAGGGACGATTAATCCATTAACACCATATTTCGTATATTATTTTGATAATTAAACTAAAAAGTTTAAATTTGACTTGTTTAAGTGCCTATTTTGTAAGCATAAAGAAATAATTTTTTTGATTTCTGATATTTCATCAAGAACAATTGGCTGAAAGATTAAGATTATTTTTTGTACTTTATTATTTGTTAACTGTTATGTGTAAACACAGAAACAGCTCTGCTTAATTTTAAGCAAGATAATGCTGTGCGGATTGTCCAGCATTGTTATTATTATATTGTAAACTTGTGAATAAAAAGTAGCAATAGAAGTAATGCATAAGTTTGTATGAAACATTTCAGCACGTTTTCCATTCATTAGTTCTGTCGTGAAGAGGTAACAAACATACAAGTTTCTTATTATATTAGTATGCGAATCATGATCATCATCAGCCTATATTAGTCCACAGCTGGACATAGGCCTCCCATAGCGCCCTGTCTTCAGCTTGCCGCATCCAGCATCTGCCAGTGTGCGAATACTTGTGTGTAATACTAAATGGCATGTGCCTATTAATAATAAGCCTAAGATTATTCGTTGTTTGTAGGTAAAGAGAATATTCCCATGTGTCCCCAATGACGCGCATTTATCCTTAAAAATAAAACTTAGTTACGTTGAGGAGGCCAATAAGGAAGTCTTCGTAGGTGGTATCGTCAAACTTCTTCCTCAAGGCACCCACGGTTCTCGAACAATTGTTGCATCCAGCGCGCAGAGCTAGTTGTTGGTTCTGCAACAAATACATAGCCATTAGATTCAGATTCAGATATTTTATTAATAACGATTGTTACAGGTCATAGATAATTGCATTGATCACAATTAGACGTTAGGTTAGGTACATTAGGCGACAGTCATTAATTTTATGGAATTTGCCTTTAAAACTTAACCTTATAGTCATCATCGTCAGCCTATTTTGTCCACAGTTGGATATAGGCCTAAGCTAATGAGCTCCAGCGCTTGCCGCATGCTTTATCTGCAAGCAGATGCTTAGTACATGCTGGATGCGGCTTTTGGTTTAGTGGTTTTTATTTATTTATTTTTATTTAAAATAGTTGGTATCCATATTGTTAACAGTTATCTGCAATGAAATAGTGCAAGTAACTGCCTACACTATTGATACTGCCTGCTTAAAGATTTTGACCGCGACGTTATCAGGATTAAAATATTAATCCAGGTCCAGTAGACGGTTAGTTGGGTGACAGACAAATTTTAATATTTAGGACAAATTGAATTTGTTCAGACTTTATGAAAGGAGGATGTCCTCAATTCATTCAATATGTAATTTGATTATATTCTGCAAATAAACGATTGATTGATTTATTGCATTCGACAATGTATATTTTTTTTATGGATTGTGACAACATTATTATGTCAACGGTTTTTGATGATTATTTTTTATTTAAAGCTGGCGCTTATTGTGTACTTATCCCATATAATTTTGATCAAGATCTGATGAGTAGTTTTTGGCACTTAATAACGCGTGGAAAGTCTGCCGTGTCACAACATCAAATTAAGTTTTATATGCAGTTCCTAAGCTAAATAAAAATATATTGTTATATTCTAAAGTAAGTTCATTATTGTGGTCAAGTCAAGATGGCAATAAACATTGAAAATGGCATGATGCGAGGTCAACGGCGCAAAACTATCGCGAGCGATAACCTGCGTCCTATAGATTATACAGTGCGTTGGCGATTTATAAGTTCAACGGGTAAAAATATATATCTGTTATTTATTACGTACAAACTGATCCAACAGAAGTTCCTATCCTGTTTCCTGTCTTAGATATGAAAACTGTAGAGAATTAATTTGTTACAAAAAAGCAGCTGTCAGCTAAAAACACATTCATTGAAGTATGTTCGAATTATAAAGTTTCTGCCCGATTTTCTTAACTTGCCTTTCCGTTGGAACCTTCTTATAAGTATTGGATGGTAGGTAACTAAAAACAGATGAATAAAAACGTTTAAGTAGTTCTTGAGTAAGGCGTGACCAAGGGAAACATTTTATTTTGTGTATTTAGATTACTATACTTATGATTATTTTAGCCCAAGGGGCGAATCTTTCTATAGGTACTGTAGGGGGATCACCCCCCCCCCCCCCCCCTTTCCTTCAGTTATACTGATAGAATGTTTGATTTCTATAGCAAACATCCTCAAACATAGCACGAATAGTTTTCAGACTTGAAAACGGTGTATGTTATTAAAACAGACCATTCTGTTTAGATTCCTGTTTGGGCGTAAAATTGACGGTTTAAACCGTTTGGTTCATTGCATCCTGCTTATTATTGTGATAAGCAACGAAAACGTAGGGAGCTAAACTTTTGATTTGCACTGTACAATTGTACATATGTAGCGAAACACACTTCTTCAGGGAGAACCTTTGAAGACAGGGACCAGTTCATCTCGTAGTTCAAAGGGTACTTAGTCTTTAGAGTTAGACTATTATAAAAGGGTCAACTTCCGAAACCGCACAGTAAATTGTCGCCTCGGTCTATTACAGTCTAGCAACAGAGCACACTTTCTGAGAGGTTCATCTCTGAAGACAAGATCTCTACCAATTCCGGTACGAAGTCACCTGCGACCTTTGCGCATTCTACGCTTTACCTACTAGTAAACAGGGTTCACTGTACTATAGTAATATAAAACTAGCAGTAACTTACGTAGCCAATCAAAAGTCTGTCAATCTTCGCACTATTGCACAGTCCAGCAACGGAGCACACTTGCTGAGGGTTCATCTCCGAAGACAAGGTCTCTACCAACTCCGGTACGAAGTCACTTGCCACCTTGATGCATTCTTTGCCTTACCTACTAGTAAACAGGGTTCATTGTGGTACTATAGTACTATTAAAATAGCAGTAACTTACGTAGCCAATCAAAAGTCTGTCAATCTTCGCACTATTGCACAGTCCAGCAACGGAGCACACTTGCTGAGGGTTCATCTCTGAAGACAAGGTCTCTACCAACTCCGGTACAAAGTCATCTGCGACCTTGATGCATTCTTTGCGGACGATCTTAATCGGGATCAGCATGCAAGAGCCTTCGAACACTTGTTTTAATTCCTCCTGAGAACAAAAGGTTTAGAGATCTTTAGTAGTAAAACAATTTGATTTGTTAAAGTTAACAGGGAAATTTAATTAAGGGAATTGAAGTAGTAAATAAATAAACAAATTCTGGTAAATCCACACAGTATCATCTAGTCCCAAGATAAGCAGAGCTTGTGTTATGGGTACTAGATGACTGATATATTTAATTCATTTTATACATAGATAGATATTTTTTTATTATAAAAGTAGTTAATATAATCCATTGCATCAATTTAAAGATAGAAACACCCAGAACCCTAGGAAAAAAGTTGCAGATCTTTCAAATAATTGTCTCATGGCAGGAATCGAACTCGTAACCTCAACATCGCAGGCAGACCTTCGCCCGCCCCGCCACGCTACTAAGGTCGTCTAGGTCGTCATTAGAGATCTGATTTTTTTAAATCAGTTAAGAGGATGTGAGAAGTGTTAATTTACAACTTACTACATTTGATTTGTGTAATTTGAGTAACACGATATTATCTGAAGATCTTTAAAATCTACATAAATCAAAACAGAAATTCTCTGTAGTAGGTAAAAAAAATCTCATAACTTTGGACAGTGTGTAAGTACACTAACATATCGGTCATTGACTCAGGGCTTTGCTTGACAACGCCGGGAGTTCAACGTTTGTTCTTACTGATAACTTAAGGTGAGGTCGGGAATAAGTTATGTACTTAAGTGTAGAGTTTTTAAACTTCGATTAAGTTAAAGTCAGAACACAAATTATAATTTTAGCGTTGTTTTTCTATTCACTGTATCATCGTTATTCGATAGAAAATAAATTTATGCAGATTAATACCATTTTACAGAACAATGATCGAATATTCGCTTCTTCCTTCGCTTTTTTCGCTTCGTTTACACTTGTTTTGTTAACCTACGTCAAAAAAAAGGAAATCATCTGTATAATAAAAATAACGACAGTAGATGTTTGACATAGATGATTTTTGGTTAACTACCGGTATACAGCTTAGATATCTATAGATATTTCTCATTACAGCCAATACATAAATTTACACCTCAATGCATTCCATTCAAAGTACATATTTCAACTCACTTATCAAAAATATAACTTTTCGCGGATATTTAACATTAAAGTACCGTGATAAATACACATGATTAGTGAAATCTAATCAGTTAGTAAAATTGTCCGTTCGGAATGACAAAATTACATGCACAAGAAAGTATACATTAAACTATACATTAAAAGAAAACATCGATTTTCAAAAATGATTGTCAGTCTGTTTTTGCTAATCTTCATTATGGCTGGACCAATTTTGACAGGACTATCACTGGCCGATTGCTAAGGCTTCAGAGCTTAATATAGGCTTTCATGTTAGATAAATATATTTTTTAATGATTTCTCTATAACACGGTTAAAAAAAGAAACAAATTATAACTAGTATTTACAAGTAGATAAAGGAAAGATTCCTTATCTATCTTACAAGAGTTCCGCGCTAAAAATATTAAACCCCTGAAATTTAAAATTCTACGCGAGCGAAACAGCGGGCTCATTTATAACTATAACACAGTTCTTCATCTAAGCATTTCTTTGTTACATTCTCAACACTAATGTTACAGCAATAAGACTCACCTGTGTCTCATTGCTCTGAAGTTGGTCTCTTGCTTGCTGTACCATATCAGTACAGATCTTGCAAATGCTGTCCTTGTCTTCAGGAACATTCATCTTAGACCAAACTCGAGACACGCAGTGGGAGTTGGCTTTACATTCGTGGCTTGTACTGTAATAATAAATAAATAATGCTGGAATTTCCAATGAATGTTTTTATGAATTTTTAGCTTAAGCTAAGCAGAGCTTGTGTTTTGTGTTAGTAGATAAAGATAACTGATACATTTTGTACACAGACATTTTGTAATTATAAATAGAAAACAAAAAAAGAGATGCTTGTAGAAAATTTGGTCTTGGATAAGATTTTATACTTAACAAAATCCATTCGTTGCATTTTAGATATAAAATCCGGGACCATCTTATCTAAGAGCGTATCTGATCCCACAGTTGGGTAAAGGCGAAAACGGTAGAGTTTTTTCAGTACACAAAAATAATGAGAATTTTAAGAATTATACATTTTTTAGTGCAATCTTGTGACGCGATGGTCAATTTTCATGCAAGCATGATCAGAAAATATTGAATTTATGCCGATATGTGGGTAGCTTTCTTATCTTCTATCCCTGGTCATTGGGATTTAACAAATATCGAGGCCAACAATGATCTTTTTATCAATTCCCTTGCGAACTGAATCTTGCAACGTTTTTCACAACAATACGATTCAATTAAATCAACAGGCAACACAAATGTTACATAACATGTTAGTTATGGTTACAGTTATTTTGTAACACGCCAGTCCAGTTGTTATGATTCCGAGGTGAAAATAGCTAAAGTTACATTCAGTTATGTCTATTTGAGATTTACATTCCGCAATTATTACTTTTTTATACCTACCTATAAAAATATGTTTTAGAAAATTTTAGAAAAGAAAACGACCGGCCCGGCTTCGCACGGTTTTATACACCATTCTCTTGAATCACTCTATCTATTAAAAAAACCGCATCAACTACGCAAATCCGTTGCGAAGTTTTAAAGATTTTAAAAGCATACAAAGTGACATAGGGATATAGGGACGGAGAAAGCGACTTTGTTTTATACTATGTAGTGATTTCATTCGTCGTTAACATAATCCATGTATGCTTCTATATCGAGTATGGCTGATAGTAACATAGGTTACAAGAAGTATAATTGGTTGCGTGTCCTTCAATACCAATACGTACAAATTAAGATTCTTGTTATTGGTAATTAATTACCACGATTGTAGTTAGCACGACACTGGTCTGGTACAACCGATAAACGGACTAATTGAACACGAAATTCAACTCTAATACTTTGTTTTAAGTTAGGTTTCTAAGAGTTTGCCATTTAGGTAAACAACAAATAATGCTGTATAATTCCATAGCACCATCTATTCCCAAGCTAAGCAGAGCTTGTTTTGAGTACTAGATTACTAATACCTATATAATACATAGATTGTTTTTTTACATACAAAAAAAACACCCAGAACATCCCATATATATTCTGCAGATTCTACAACTATTTGTCTTAGGCATGAATCGAACCAACAACTTCCTGCGCAGGCAGAACTCGATGGATAAGAGGTCTACAAATTTTGGTTCATTTTACTTGTTTACCAAATTCTGTATGATGGATTAAATTGCCTTGTTTGATATTTGCCCCAACTCCCAACGCTTTGTGTAGATATAGATACCAAAAAGTACGATCATTGTTCACTATTGTTTGCATAACATAACAAAGACTTGTAACAAGCCTTAGTAGGTATAACGGTCTGAGAACTAGGTACCCAAATATGGTATACTAGCAGCGCGGTTTCACTCGCGGTAATTATGTGTTATTCCAGACTATAATCTATAAATTTCATCTACATCCGTTCAGTACTTTTTGCGTGAAAGAGTAACAAACATCCATCCAGACTTACAAACTTTCGCGTTTATAATATTAGTAGGATGACTTACTTATAGGTATCTTAAATTTAAACAGCCGTATCAAGTGCGTCAGACGGATACAGAAATTTGAAATTAATGTTATTGTCGTATTTAAATAAAGTTGGATGCGTAAGGCAAAACAGGAAATAACTTGAAACAATGATAAGGAGTATAAAGTTAAAAATCTGTCTTGTTTAAGTGCTTATTTTGTAAGCCTGAATAAATAAAGTAATTAGTAGTAGTAGTAGTAATTGAGTTCAGAGAAAAGGGAGGCCATTACCGTGCAGTGGAAATCTACAGAAAACAACACACAGGAATAATCTAACTAATATTACAAATGCGAAAGTTTGGGTGGATGTTTGCTACCTATTCTCGCCTAAACTTCTGAACGAATCGGGCTGAAATTTTGATAGGCGAAGATCTAGTAGGTAATAAAACATAGACTATATTCATCTATTTTTCACAAGGGTGAAGCCGCGGGGCGAAGCTAGTATACCTGTATGTATGAATTTTCTGACGTGTTCGAGTCTTGTATTACTAATTTCAGCATGCTAACCAGGTAAGCCACCATATTATTATAGCACAAATTCATGAAATATAGAAACACATAAAGGTCTATATCAAACGTCTGGTTGTTTTGAGAAATAGGTATGTATTATATTATATATTTAGAATATGTAAGTACGAGTATATTAAATAAACATACCTGAAGTTACTACACCAGTAGGCTGGCCCCCAAGTGCATTGGGATTTACCCAATAATCCTCCGGTGAAATCTGTGGAAATGAATAACAAATAAAAATCTTTATTCAATGGGATAACCTTCTAAATTTTACCTTGGTACCTAGACTTTCTAAAATATTTGACTGCGGGTATTTTACTACTGGTTACTACGTATTTAGTATTACTAATAATATAAGCTTGATCTAAATGAATCTTATGATAAATTAGCGACCCCCGCGACTTCGTACATAGGTATAGTATATATTTACAGGAAATCTAAGAAAATGTAAACTACTAATACAGCAACGTGTTTAACACAATAAATAAACAATAAATATGCTGGACAATCTACACAGCACCATTTAGCCCCAAAGTAAGCTACTCAAAGTTTACTTTTATATTACTATTATTTCTAGAAAAAAACAATCGCTTTCAAGTTGGATTATGTTTCCCGAGACATGAGGAATATCATAGCTATACATCAGCCAAACTCGATGTAGAATGTTTGTAAACAAACAGCCCATACTTAACCTAAAATACACTCTGTAGCCGCGCCTTTTTATACGCAATTTACATTACTTGTCAATTTAAGATCCTTCCTTCACTAAATATTTCGTACACTCGTATCTGAAATACGACGCCAAGCAAGTGAATTTTAGTTTTTTGTTTACAAACATTCTACATCTAGTTTGGCTAGTGTATAGATATAAATAGTTTCTACAATAACGCTATACAAAACCATTTTAATGACTAACCAATGGTTTTATTGAAATTCTTCATAAGCACTTTTTCGTGAAATCTTGGTATGCAGGGACTATGTATCCTTGCTTTGGAGATACTCCATATGAGAATGAACCCTAAAAACTTACAGAGGTTTTGAAATTGTAGACGAATTACCACTAACTATGTAAGTTTTTTATTGTTTTGTCATACAGCTGGGCCTCATTTCGTCAAGTAAATTTTAACATACTTAATTATTTATAAATTTAATTATAAAAAGTACTTCTAGCTTGACGAATTCAAACAGTTTAGATTCTAACAAAATTTGTATTCAAAAAAACTTGTACTTGTAACTTGTATTCAGAACTAGTTGTATTGATGAAATGTCCGCGAACATAGCTTGTTGAATATGGTGAACAGGTTTTTACAATAATTCGAATTGGACTCAAAGACAATACACAATTGTAATTAGGTACATAGTATAATTTTATGCGATGTATTTGGCATCACTATCGTTAGCTTTTTATTTATTGGTTCTTTACTTAGAAAAATAAAATAACTGAAATAAGTTTATAACGTAAACGAAGATAATAAAACTTACGTTGGTAACTGACATAAGAAATTGTATACTTACGTATGGGTTTCTTCTCGCCAGTTTTTTTCTGCAACAATAGTGAATATTAATAAGCTAGGTAGGAATGTCGATAAATAAGTACGGAGTTGAAATTTATAGGTAAACAGGTTTTGTCCATATTTATTTTAAGAATTGGTCTTTTGAAAAGTTTGTTAATATATTTAATTAACAAACTATTTAATCATAAACGTGAACGTATTTTTTGTTAATAAACGAGAAAGTTTGTATGGATGTATAAATTAATCATTGCACGGATGTTTGTTCCTCTTTCATGCAAACTACTGACCGGATTGGGCTGAAATTTTGAAAAACGTATTTATAGCCCTGGGATAGAAATAGCCATAAAACGTTTCCATAGAAATAAAGCTAGATGCTAGTATTGTATAAAGTTCAGAGATATGCCATATCTCACGAAAAACCGAAAACTGCTGGGTTAAACATGTTCTTGACTGGAGACCGTGATTCAGCAAACGTAGAGCAGGACGCCCGAATGACAATCTGTCTGTAGGCAGATGGTGGATGCGGCAAGACAGAAGAAGGAAGGGCTTTGACAATCTGCGAAAGACTGCAGGCAGATGCTGGATGCGGCACGTTGCAGACAAAAGAAGAAGGAAGAGCTGTGTCTAAAAAAGGAAGTTTTGATGAAGAACTTACATGTAAACCAGCCAGGTGGTCTAGCTTCTCGTTCCCACACATGCCGACGATAGCGCACATCGTCTGCGCAGACGCCTCCGACTTGAGGACATGCTGTATGTACTGCTCTAGACCGGCCGTGTTCGTCTTACACTCGGCTGCTAAAGTCGGGTACGGTACGTCGTGGCATGCTGACGCTATGCGGGTTGCTAGGTAGTCCTGGGCAAACATATTATTGAAGTTATTTATTTGGTAATAATAAAGTCATTTATTTCGGAGAACATTAGAACAAGTAGACAGATCTTATATAACTTTTTCTACGGTCCATATGTCAATATATATACCTTAAAATATTGTAATGTATTGTATTAAGTATATCAGCCATCTAGTACCCATAACACAAGCTCTGCTTAGCTGGGGCTAGATGATGCTGTGTGGACTGTCCGGAATGATTTATTTATTTTAAAATATATAAGTATCCCATTATAAAAACTTATATGAGTAAGGCACATGGTCGCCGGCGCGTCTCTGCGCGGGGGATCACGTGATATGCGGGCCCTTGATCCGCCGGAACTTCACACCTTTCGGCCCTTAGTCAGGGCTCATAAAGGTCTTTAAGTTAATAACAAGCGGCTTGTGGGTTATATGTCTCTAACACAGTCTTGAAATGTTTAGTTTGTTAGTATTTCATCATCATCAGCCCATATTAGTCCACTGCTGGACATAGGCCTCCCCTATTTTGTTAGTATTTCATAATACTAACAAAACTAATAAAACACCAACAACTTAGAGACATATCACATTAGTGACAAATTCGCAGAGTGTTCTCTCCTATTTGCACGCCAGCAGAGGCAAAACATGTAGAACGTAATATATTCATTACTAGCGACCCGCCCCGGCTTCGCACGGGTTTATTATACGTATAAACCTTCCTCTTGAATCAATCTATTAAAAAAACCGCATCAAAATCCGTTGCGTAGTTTTAAAGATTTAAGCATTCAAAGGGACATGAAGACAGGGAAATAGGGACAGAAAAAGCGACTTTGTTTTATACCATGTAGTGATGATAACATAATTGCATGCTCACACCATGTTAATACTCATGTTTTATGCAAATTGTATCCTGCATTATAAAATCTTCTACAGTTATTGCTGAAATTCCCAAGGTATACTGACAGTAAAACATTCAACCTTGCACACTGGCGTTAGTTAATAGCATGGCAATATCAGGAATAGTCGAAGAAAATGTAAGATGCAGGTTACAAGCTCCTTCAAGCGACACCCGATCTGGCGAATGTTTTATCACATTTTATTGCTATTAGAAATCAGAAATCACATTACTGAGTTGACCCCAAACACAAAGCAACACGTGAAAGACCAGAATAACTTAGCACTAACACTTAGCTGTGTAGGTAGGTAGGTACGTGGCCTATTACTGCGTTAAATCGCAAAGAGCGAAAGATAAGGGAGGCCTTTTCCCTTAGTGAGAAAACGGTGCCTATCTATCATCCTATCTGTAATATTAATAACTCGACAACAACAAAAACAAATGGTTTTATGTCCTTCTCAAAGATCGTGTTTATTTTTTTGGAGCCTCACTTTAAGTTAGAAATACTCGAACTTGGAGGTTTCGCTCTTTCTTAGATACTTTAGCCAGAATTTTACTACGATAAACCATTTTGGTTACTACAAAAAACATAAAATTATGAAAACAAAAATTGTTGGTAGATAACGCTCATGAATATAAAACTTATATATCTTGATGTGGTATAAATACTCATTATCAATAATTATTACATTGTATAAAACAAAGTCGTTTCCCTCTGTCTGTCTGTCCCTATGTATGCTTAGATCTTCAATACTACGCAACGGATTTTGGAGTCGTTTTTAAGAGTGACTCAAGAGGAAGGTGTATATGTATGATACACCCGTGCAAAGCCTAGGCGGGTCAATAGTAACTCATAACCAACAGCTCAGACAAACAAAGCTAGACCCAAATGCTAGTGGTTAATCTTCGACAATAATCAGAGGTCATACATATCAGAAACACAGTCGAAGCACGTATTTGATAAGCTTGCAATTACAGTTTACAACTCACCTCGTTGATAAGGTCTTTGACATCCTTCAGTTGCCTGAAGAGTCGCACAAACTTGTCCGAGACTTCGTTGTGGTCCTGAGACTTAGCGGTCTTTGTTTCCCATACGGTGCTGGAGCAGTGGCCGACAGCGCCACAGTCAGCTGCGATTCTGGTAAAGAAAAGGGTTTATTGTCATCTTAATCATCAGCCTTTGCCTAATGCCTTTGCTAGTGCGCAAAGGGCATAGAATTTCCTTAACACTTTCTTCGCCGACGCACGTACACGTGTTCACGCCGCTGTATGGACCTGATGTGTGATTCCGCTAAAACCACCCATCCAAAATTGACATATGAAAGGCCTTTTAAAGGCCTTCGTAATTTGAAATTGTATGGAAAGGACGCGCGCGATGGCCATTGAAATGGATGGCTCAAGAATGACAATTTGGATGGGCGGTTTTAGCGTAATCGCACAGCTGTGCTGCGGCTCTACCCTTTGCTTCACCCCAGTAGCTAGGCTGGGCAGTAAGTGTGTTAATGAGAACGATAGTAGCCTGTTTTTAGCTTTCAGCACCTTTTTGGGTTCTTAGTAGCTTGAGGGAATGTGTAAAACAATAATTCTGGGCTATGATCACTAATTGCTGGGTATAGTATAGGCCTAAGATCTTTCTAGACTATTTTGCTAGACTTCTTTTATCACCTGCTTCTCGCATCTAAGTACCTATGCCCTGGGTCATTGACACATTCATGTTCGAAAGGGACAACTAGGATTTGTTCAGACTCTCCACTCCAATCAAAGGCGGACAGCCTTTGATTTGGGTGATTATAGTGAAAGGTTTTTAATCCACAATTCGACCATGACGCCCATCTTGCGACGGATGCCAATCATTGCTTATAATACTAAGTATCAGCTACTAACTGACTTTTCTTTAAAGGTCTTAATATTAAGGTATTTTGACCTTTAACCTATGTGTAATCATAGATACTCCAGCTTCATTAAGCTGGAGTACCTATGTCACTCAAAGTTTATAAGAGTTATAATGACAGTCCAATATCCAAGATCAGTATTTAACATACCATACTTTGGTTTGGCAAAATATGTAAACACTAAATATGTTATGAGAACTCCCAATAGCAATTGCTTTACACTATTATCAACTGTAGGTATGTCTGGTGTACAATTGTACCACACTATTATCGACTGTAGGTTTGTCTGGTGTACATTTGTACCGGACATAATAATAACGCGGTATCGCCGTTTGTTTCCAAGGAGGGGAACAGTGAGAAACGGGCAATAATGTGAAATTGGACTGAATCACTGATAAATGCTTGTGAATCAGTGTGGTGTGACCATAAAATACAAATATAGAACAAAAGATATACTTTGATAGGTTGCAATACTTTAGCCAAGAAAGGTAATGTTACAGCATGCCCAGACTTTCCAAATAATAAAATTAGCATGGTTGACAAACAGAACCCAACCTAATAAGATAAGAAAATGTTATTATGTTTTATTTGCTAAAATTTTTTATTTGTTTGATAATACTATCAAAACAACTAGGTCCTGCTTTGTTATTGTCCTGTAGTGATTCACTCCTAATGGGTAGGTAGGTACTTACTATTTGTACTATACTCATAGATTCCATTAGCAACCAAGCTATGAATCACAATTGAATTAATAGGTATGATTTGCTTAGTAATGTCTTGAAGGAAATAATACTAAATGGTACTGCATGTTAGTTTTAAGATATATTTTACTTAATGACTACCTAACAGATTCTTTGCATAATAGGTTAAATTCATTACCTTATAACTATTTTTAACAATGCAACACTATCTTTGTTATTTAATAATCCTAAGTGGATAAGTTTAGCCTGGGAAAGTTTGGTCCATCTTATGTCTAATCATCGCTTTCTTAAGGGAAATGGTGGTTCATTTGAGTGGTTTAAGAAATACCAATAGTTTTCTATGAGTGAGTGGCAACAAAACTACTTACCTCAAACTTTGGCACCAATAAGTAGGGCCTTTGCTGCATTCTTTTGGCAATTGCCGAGCAAATGACAAATCTGCAATTAAAGAAAGACATTTGTTTAAAGCTGTATGAGTGTGAACTAATAAACAAATGCATTAATTTCATTTATCGAAACAGTTACTTCAGAACACTCAAACAAAGAATGTCTGAAGTTGTATTTTTATGATGCTTTTCAATGAAAATCAGTCAAAAACCCTGACTTGAATTGAAATGAGACATTTGAGTTGCATTTGAGTGTTCAGAGGTGAAATAAACCTTCTGCTCTAAATCTGCTAAGAATGTCCATTTTGTTATTTCAAAATAACAGCTTTTCATGAAATTATTTGAGATTACATTTTAAAACCCACTGTTTAAATTCAGATTTTCGTAAGCTGTAGTTGATATTATACTGGATAACTTTTACTTTTATTTTAGAAATAGAATTATAATTCCACACTAAACAATAACAAGGTGAATTCTATGCAGATGAAAGCGTTGACACAGATAGACATATGAAAAATAAAGAGACAACCGATGTGGAGCGGTGGGCGAAGGTCCGCCTGTGACGCAGGAGGTTGCGGGTTCGATTCCCGCCTCGGAACAAATTTGTGCACAATCTGCAGAAATTTGTTTCGTTGGTCTGGGTGTTTAATATCTATAATAAAAAATATCTATCTATGTATAAAATGTATTAAATATATCAGTCATCTAGTACCCATAACACAAAGCTTTGAGTAGCTTACTTTGGGGCTAGATGGTGCTGTGTGGATTGTCCAGCATTATTTATTATTTATTTAAATATAAGTAAGCTGTGAGGTCAGGTTAGTTATCTTACTAGAGGGACAAACACAACTAATAATAAACTATTTATAGCATCAGTTTATCATTTTACTTGATAACACCATTACAAAGCCTAATAAGGGTCCCTATTGTGGAAATCAAATTAATGTCTTTCATAAGGGAAACTAGCAAGGATTTTGTGGACTACACTTTTGATTCTCTACTTAGACCACATTTCAAGAAGTTTTAATAAAATGGTTTACATTATAATTTTTAATTATTATTCATCAACCGCTACTGGCAACTAGTTGAATTGAAAAAAGGAACTTGATCTCATCTAAATATTATTACCATTGAGATATGTAGCTTATGTAGTTCTAGGTGTTTACTGCTTAAGTACCTACTTAAGTATAGTAAAATATCTATGTAATTTATTGTGTTAAGTATATCAGTCATCTAGTACCTACCTAATACAAGTTCTGCTTAGATTGGGCTAAATGGATAGCCCGGAATTTCACTTTGTTTTATACTTACGGTTTTGCCTGTGCAAGCATTTTATAATGCTGAACTTAACTACACTATAAATCTGGCTATTCAAACAAAATATGCAGTAGACAGAGAGATTATTCTTTTATTGCGTGTCTAGCAAGCAGTTTTTGTATATTCAAACTACCCGTAAAAACTGCTGCAGAAAGCAAATTGGTGTTGAAAATATCGAATAAACCACTTTGTCGGTCGAATTTTTATCAGACGTAGTGTTTGATCTTTATTCTGTGTAGCATTTAAAATAGGAACTTGCTTGTAGCGAAAATAATCTAATGCTATGATGTATGCATGCGCATACAAGGCCGTACTTAGAAAAAACTTACTTGCACAACAAAAGACAAAAAGTAGACAAACACCTAGCGTGTTCGTCATTGTTGTCTCTTTTGATTTATCTCGTGTGGTCCAGTCTCGTCCCCTACGCGAATTAAACTAAATAAACACACAATAATTTCACTCGGTCTAAAAGTTATTGCGTATTTGAAAGATAAACAAAATTACAAGTCACTTCCAAGTCACTTCTCTCTCGACAAATGGAATGGAAGACAACGAACGAAATGATGAATTGATCAATCAAAACGACAGCAAAACAAGTAGTATTGCCAGCTGCTGTTAACTAATAGTGACCGTGCCGGTTAACACCGGCGGCGCGTGGGGCGGCGACGACGGATGCGGCTCGCCAGATGGGAACCTGGATTGATATTTAATGATAACATTAAAGAGAAATTAGCAGGTAGATAATTAAAACCGTTAACAAGATTTTCAATCGAAATTAGCAAGTTAATCCAACCAAAAACTTATAAGATGTTCCATACATACACAATCATATCAGTTACCTACCTATAATATGGGGTCTTACGACTCCTTTGTCAGTCGTCAAAGAAAAACAAAAGAAAAAAATATTACTAAGTACATATTTCCTTACATCGATTGATAGAGTGTGATTGGCATGGAGTTAATGCGATGGCTTGATATAATAACAAAAACATTTTACTACAAACTCAATCGCGTAATAGATCCCAAGTTGATGATGATGAGCTTCATACAACAGCAATGTTGTATGAATCTCATCATACGTCACTGTCTAAAAAGCACTAGTTTATAGGGGAATTTGCCGAGTTGGCAGCACAAACACATGACAAAGGTGAAAAAAGGATTCTGTCAATGTCAAGATTGACACTGACAGATCTTTTTAAAAGTGCGACTACACTGCCCTCTAATTTTGCCATCAACAAAAAAGTTTTAATGAAACATGTCTTATCATACTACTCACCACAAGATGACGCTAAATGAAGCTGTTCTCGTCAAATTTCACTACTCGACAACAGATGTCGCAAGTAGTATGTTCGCTTTCGTGAGTGAGAAATTAAAATAGTCGCTTGTTTGGATGCTTCGGCGGAGCGGCTAGGCCAGGAAGGGTACTTATTCTCCTATACATAGCCAATCAATGATACTTAGTACAGGAGGGTAGATTTAATTAAGCAACTCTCCATCCACTGTCAAGATGTTTTCTCCCTAGCAGTAGTAGGTAGGCTCATAAGTAGGTTTAATAAGTTTCGCCTACGATCCCGACCTAGTACCTAAGTACTTAGGTACTACTAAGGACAAACGATATCCCCGACTGAGTAGAAACTTTCTAGAAATTTTCAAAAAGAACATATTATTTATTTACGTTGGCCAGATTTTCTTCCCAACAAAACATAATTCCGAAACAAACATTTTATAAAATCCCGTGGTCAATAATGTACCGTTCAAAATTGTTTCTATTTCCCAATACCCACCTCTAATAGACTTTTGGAGTAGAAGGTAGCGAAATTGGAATCCGTTGTTTTCCTGAGACACAATTAGGAGGGCTCCTGCGGGAAAGGCAGGGTTGTAATAAAATTAAGGAGACGCCGTGGGCCGAGTCGCCTTCTTCCGTGGGCATAAAACAAATCCGACCACGCCATCCAGCGACGGACAAAAAAAGTGTGGAGTAGAGACGGTTTAAAAAAAACTTTGTCAAAATAGTGCTTTGTAAGCAATATGTAGTTATTTTTCTTTTATGTACGTAACCGCTAGTTAAGCAGAAGGTACAAGTAAATTTCATACCTATCATAATCATAGTAAAACGATAACTTATTGTAGGTAATCGTAATATTATTAAATTCACTTTTTTCTCTTTGATTATCATTATTATTCTCTTCTCATTCTTAAAACCTTTTAAAGGAGTTTTTAATTTTACTTTATTTTTATTTCATAATTTTCAATTCCTATATTGGCTTTTAAGAATCTCATTTGCCTTGTCATGTCAATTCATTATTTAGATATTTATAGATTTCTTTTAATTAAGTATCTACCTGTCATTGTGGTTTCACGTCTGGTGATGCCATAAGAAGAGCTGTTTCATTTGTAAAACACACAAAGTGGAGCATCTGTTACTGTACTCCGAAAACTCCCTTAGGTACTATTATACCTAACCCACCAATGAAAACTGAATGATTAAGTTTCTGAGAGATATAATAATTAGGTGCATAAGTAGTAAGTACCTAAAATAAAGAAGAACGCAAAAATATCTCAAAATGTTAGCCGCACCTTCCTAACTGTAAAGTCATTGGCAACAAATGGTGTGCCATTTGAAACGAAACACATCAATGCTGCTTGGCGGTAGAAAAAGGCACGGTGGAAGTACTTTTCGGAAAATAATCGGAACTTAGACAAGAGTTCGGCATCTCGAGTCTTCGGTCAACTGGACCCGCTCGAAATGGACCCACTCATTTTGAATAGGTCGACTGGACCCACTGCCCAATTTCATTGTTAGTAGGTCCAGTCACGGAGTAATGCCGAATCTTTTGTTAAATTTTTATATCTAAACAAATTTTATAAAACATTTTCTCACAATCTCTTTATTTATCTTCACCCGTAATACAAGCTCTGCTTAGCTTGGGGCTAGATGTGTATTGTCCAGCATTTTATTATATACTAGCGACCCGACCCGCCTTCGCACGGTTTCATAATACGTATAAACCTTCCTCTTGAATCACTTTATCTTTAAAAAAAAACCGCATCAAAATCCGTCGCGTAGTTTTTAAGATTTAAGCGTTCAAAGGGACATAATGACATAGGGACAGAAAAAGCGACTTTATTTTATACTATGTAGTGATTTTCGAATATACGCGGAAGTCTCCACACCTCCGTCCACGTGCGTCATGTTCACATATTCTGAATAACACTTCAATTGCGGCCCTAACGCACTGGACACTGGACTGTGCTCCATACTGTCACGTGACAAGACTGCGTACTGCCTTTAGGCACCTACGCGGACTGGCGAGGGTTAGACATGAATGTTTGGTTTAGTGGATTTAGTTGTAGGAGCTTATGTTATTGGTACTCGAGTGTATTGATATCTATCCTAGAGGGTCAATACTCTGCTATGCAGAATATTGCGGATTCGATTCCCAACGGAAAGCGGGTTGATCTATGACAGTTGGCTACCTGAAAGGTTAATGGTACACTTGTCATTGGACTCCACTGAAAAACAGCGCTGGTTAGACTCATCAGTGTTTATCCAGGACAACGCTGACTGGAGAAATACTAAATGTGTCACAGACTCGGCTGCGCACATCATTAAGAAAATGTACTTACTTACTAGTTACTTACCTAGTTGCTTAAGTGTTAATAAAAACATTTTCATTTCATTCATTCAATGACACATAATTATCATAATTGTATGGCGTCTGCTGTAACTTCTGAATTTAGGCTTCAAGTAAGTAGGTAGGTATCTAGGTATCTAGGAGGTGTATCATATCGATAACAGCCATTATACCTACGTAACATAATGGCCTCTTTCCATTATCAGATTTAAACGATTCATTTTGCAGGTTAAGATGGCTGCGGCTCAGGCACAACTGGTCAAATGCGAACAAACGAAGGTTGAACGTAGACCGCAAAATGTGACTAGTTTTCTAAAGTTAATTCCTAAAGCCTGGGTAACACAACCAGTGCATTCGAGTATTCCGGCACTTTATCCCGTTTGCCCTGTACAAAGCACCTGTACTCCGAGAAATATACGAGTGACCGGTAATGTTGCCAGGCTGGACAATTTTTGTCACATTTCACAATAATTGTACGTGGCGAGCGCTCAGGAGGAGAGTGCCGATGCCTACTGATTGGAGTGTAGAGGGATCTGGCTATGGGTAATTTATTAATGTAGGTATATGTCGATTTTAAGTGATGTGGTAATGGTAAGGTAAGGTGACAACTAACTTTAATTTCAGGCATGTAAGTAATCTGCCGAAGTACCTTGTTTCAAACAATAATTTCAAAATGCAAACTAATTGCAAGAACTCAATAAATGATAACGTCACGCTGCGAAAAACACCAACTGGTTTAAAATTCTCGGCGTCGCTAGTCGGAATAAAGCGGCAACACCATCGTCCGGCTAGAGTCGCGAAGTTCCCAGCAGTTAGGGAAGATTTGTCGCGCGCCCGGTCTAATGCTCTCCTCTGCCTCTTGTAAGTAAAAATTATGATTATCGCCCACAGAGAGGTGAGCCCTTGATCCCCAACTAACGGCCGAGACGCGAGACTTTCCTTTTCTTCTCAACTATAACTCTTTTTTATTGCCTAGCCAGCATCCAGTTGCAACCACTGGATTACTGACCTAACGGATCGTTCTAGTAAGGACCGTTGAAGGTAGATATATTTACAAAAGGAGGATTTGTTTTTTGTAAAATGAGTTTGACCCGGAGCCTCGTAAAAGGACGATTCGCCCGTGGGAGCTCCCGATTACTTTTGTGACGTCGTAAAAGTCACCTTTACGTTGGTACCCGACTTTGGAATTAACTGAGTTGGTTAAATGGCTAAATAAATTCAGGTGTTCTTGTTTGGTGCTTATAGGAAAATTTGTTTGGCTTCTTTGTTGCATTTTTCTGGATAGGTACAAGATGGGGTCGGGTCGGCTTTATGTAATGGGCTCTTATCGGTGTACACTACCTAAATAAGTTCAGTTGAGCTACGTCTATACTGTTTGCAACATTCTGCAGTCAGTTCTGTCAAATATTTATGTGTTATACGACGCGTAACCCGAGAGCTGGTGAGTTAGAGACTCACCAGCTCTCGGCGCAGCGCATCAGTATTGCAACGTGTCAAACCAGGCCAGCGCGAGTCTTGGGGATACTTCCGACTGGTATTTTAATTGCGAATACGAGTTTTAAATTTTTCTCATTGCTTGTAAATATTTTCTTTTCCTTAGTTGTAAATTTCTTGTTAATAAAGCTCTAGATTCTAGAACCCTATAGGTATAAGCTGACCTAAATAATTTCAAATTGCAACGTTTATGAATTCATGCATTCACTATTAAAAATACCATCAAAGAAACCCAATCCAATTTAGCACTATCTATGCCATAAATCCAAGCTAAACTAATCCTAACGACCAGGATCAAAGTGTTCATAATAACCTGAATAAATCGTGTGAATAAGGAAGGAATCCGCGAAACTAGATGTTGCAAATTGCAGAGTAAACTTCTGTAGCCTCGATGCGGTAAGCTGCCCATTTATTTGGTGCAGTTTGTGGCTAGCTGGAATGGAATATGCTATTTCGATTTCAGATATTTGTATAGTAGGTATACGGGGCCAAATAGAAAAGTACCTGGATAACACTTAGTTTCAAAGACAAAGTCCCTAACTAGTTTGAGACTGATACTATACTGATATATGTAGGTACTCTTAGGCAGGGTGTGTCATTTAATTGATCTGGATTTATGTAAGATTAGTTTTAACGAAGTTGATGTGTAGTACTTAATTTTTCTAATTTCTGGTTGCTTTCTTAATTTTTTTAATTTACCTAAATTGTAAATGGTCAACCACTGGTAGGTACTTGGTATAGGACTTGCAGACCCTACATATATACTCGTATGTCAGAAGTTACAAAGATCTTTGCGTCTTCAGTTCTTTACTTCTTGTCACCGCCTTACATCTCTGCCATAAGTTGTCCACTGCTGGGCCACTGCTAGACAACTACGACTTAAACACAAAGAATAGGTACTTACGCCTAAGTTAAAATTCTGGTAGAGCAACTACCAGCACTTTAACTTGGGCGGTTTGAACAGTAATGTGTAGATTAAGTTTAACTTAAGCAGGTTTAATCACAGAGCATTATATAGATGGTAAAATCGTAGAAAACTAAAGACAGACAGATTCGGAAAAAACTGTTGATCACGGCAACAAAAATGCTACTGTCATCAAAGTAAATAGTACCTACTTAGGAGCGATTTTGCAATGATAGTATTCGATAAATATTTGAAACTGTAGTTTGTATAAAGGTAAGCAATTTATATTGAATCTAAAGTCAACGAAACCTCCCTTCCAAAAGCTCTTTCTCCCAGCTCAAGCAAAACAAACCAGCAAAATCTTCGTTCGCATCCAGACTAACCATAAACCATAAGATCTGAAGTGCAGTACAATACATAAATGAGACTGGGGCCCCAGAGAAGGCACTGACGGTCGATTAAGGAAGCGAGTGCACCGTTGCCTTGACAACGCCGCCATCTTGACACCCAAACACCCCCAGAACTGGGGGGGTTCCCCCTCTCCCCCTGTAAACAACCCCGCTGTATCGCTGCACTGAAATACTCGATATATTTAAAAGGCTCGAGTCTCGGATGAAATTGTCAATTTATTGAGGATCAAAAAAATGTAATTGCGCTCGGAGACAGCGACTTTTGACGCCGCTGTTTTTGTAATTTTATTGGAAATATATTTTTACAGAGCAAGCTGAATAGTGTTTACTTTGTGGACGTTTTTTATTTGGCATTGGTTAGGTACATACCCAAGTATATTATTTATAGTTACAGCTAGTTCTTGCTAGTCACAGCTAGTCTAGTGATGACACTAGACAGCTAGTCTAGTATAACAGAAGTCTAATGAAGCTATGTTTCCGTTGTTGTTTTTGCTGGTACCTAAACGGTAAACGCTTTAAAACGGAGTTTGGAACTTATCGTATTTTACCAGCAAACTGTTTGTGGTAGATTTCGTACTTCAATAACTATTCTATGCGATGTTAAAAAAATCAGTACGTACCTATGCACTCTTATAAAAGTGGTCATGAGGTAATGATCCTTTTTTGTTTTTATGTTAACTTGGATTTGGTACTGGTATTATTCTACACCATTGTAAGAAAAAAGGTACCTAGATTAGTTCTGTGGTCAGTAGGATACAATTTACTCAAGAAATAAATGCCTCATCAGCATAAGCAAGTCTACTGCCGGATGAACCTTCATGAATCAAAGGGCGAAGAAAATAAATAGGTTCTAGTTAATGCAGACATTTATCTACAAACTTGCTACGAAAACAAGCGACAAGCTTGATAATACTTAAAAAAATAACTTTCTCTTGTATTGTTGCAAGAATATTTGTTTGTAAGTTCTCACAGAATTTCAGGAATCATTTCAGGAATGGAATGGTGACCATCCAATTACCGCACGTGGTCCCAAAGACAAATGGTGTCCATTACTCAAGATTAGGCACATGGATTCAGACGTGACGTCGACAGAGTTAAATCATTTTTATTACTTTGCCATATCACATTTAGTTATTAATATTAGCTAGTCGTGAATATCTATTATTAACAAACTCAACAATCGATCACAGGTCTAAAAAAATGATATAAATTGTTTTAATATTATCCGAAAAACCATGGTAATTTTCATGAAGTTCAACGTTCTAAGTTGAATCTATGTTCATTACCAAAAATAAAAAGGTCTTTTTATAAAAAATATCACCCAAAAATTATTGAAGAAAAATGGCGAGTACCTACACCGAAAATACTCATTATCCTTCAACAAAAGGGTAAATAATCACGTGCTTTTATATGCTTTTGTTTAGCTTAAATTATTCTCCATAATATTAAAGCTAAGGCAATCTGTACACAGTTTTAATGTATTACGTAGAATTATAAAGGCGACGGGCACGCTCACTTCTTATGATTTATTCATGAGTTAAGGCGAAATTTGAACATGCAGGCGCTTGTACACAGTTTTGGAGAAAATTTTGAGTGCTTTATTAAGTAATTTGTTCGCCGTAATTAATTATTTATTGGAAATTTGCTTTGTTTGTATGGTGTAACCCGTTTTTGTAGAAAACTCTGTAGCTGAAATTTTCTGTGTCCTTTATAGAGGTATATGAAGTTGAAGGAAGAGAATTCTATTGACGACCTTTTAACTTTTTATGGAATCTAAATCGACACCATGCAAAAGCACAGTGATGACTGATTAATAAATTATTTGGTTTTAGAATAAAAGCTTTCGTTAGGTAGGTAATTTCAGCGTTTTGTGTTTAATTTATAAATTTTTACGATATCGTGTCCAAACTTTCTAATGCATTTGGTCGTTTCAAGATCTACGACTATTCAATACTCTACAGAAAACTTTCTTAGCTTCCAGCACTCCAAACATTTTACACACATAATATTTCTAAAAGAAAACTTCTTTGAAGTCGGTACAAAGCCAATCCACCACAGTTATCCGTGATATTTCCAAAGTCGTACCTTATTCGCAAACAACGAATCCCGTATACAATACAGTGCGAAACGAAATTCGAAGGATAGATAATTTCGAGAAAGAAATAAGGCGAAAGGGAAAAAATATAAATTGAATAGTCGAATACACGCATCTTGGCATTACCATAAAGGCAACAGGGATCAAGGGGGATTCCTCTACGAACTTTTTTATTTTCCTTCCACCTCTAAATCTCCCAGGGAAAGCTTCGCGAATCTGCAAATGTTGATTTGATGATGTCGGGTCGCTGCGACAAGTCGCATCGCTTTCCTTTCTTGTTGGTTTGCTTTGGAAGTTTTGATTTAATTATTAATTTAACGCAACTATCAAGCTCAGAACACAATGATTTGGTTTCTCTTGTTCCGTAGTGGTATAGCCGGGAACGGAACCCACATTGATAAAAATTTATCAAGAGTTGGCAATTCATTGTTGATCATTTTCACCGTCAAAAAACACTGCGACTGTTATTGCCAATTATGAAATGGATAAGCATTATATTTACTTGTCGTAGCATTACCTAGTTGCTACAAAGTTATTTGGTATTTATTTTGAAAGTATTTATGAAAAGATATGAGAGCCAAAAATACTTTATTTTAGCTAACATATCTTCTAAATCACTTTGTATATATACACCAAGAGTCTTGTAAGGTCTAAAGTAAATAAAGCACTTTTAATTTTATTTCGAAAATTAAAACCGAATACTCTAATAGAGTAAACGTAAGAACCACAGAAACAATAGACTCCATTGGAGAGATATACACGAGTGTACATTAGGTAAAGTGCAGAAGGAAAGGTTGCGCGGAGGGCGGATTAGGGCGGCCATCCATTGTGGTCATTAAGACACATCACCTCCCCCCCGCCCACAAACAAACCCGCTTTTTAATTCAACTTTCCTCCTTCAATTTGCATGATTACTTTCGTTTTTATTATGCCTCTCCCTTGACTCTATTACGCTAAAGTATTGGTTATTCAGATAAGTCGTAGTTTAAACACTGAATAATCCTTTCCATTTTCTTGGGGAAAACGTGTTGAAGACTTTCAAGGCGTAATTTTTGTGAGATTTCCGTGGCTGATATGTTATATTATCTATCGTAGACATCTCGTAGGGATATAATATGCAGATACCTATATTGTGGGTACCTAAATGGTAGTTAACAAAGCTGAGTACCTAATGCGGCCATCACTTCCGCCAGAACACATTCCAACTATCCGGGGTGCAATTTTGAAACAATTACCTCCAGCTCAATATCGTAAGATTAAGAAAGTCCACGGTCGGAATTAGGATTTGGGTGAATGAGGGCGAACCGTCTTAACAGCCCGACTCCACAAATTGCGGACCTTAACGAGGGCATAAAACTCGAGACTCGCAGTCCCGAGACGCCGCAGATTGCGCTGAGTCTTAGTTCAGGATTAATGGTGTAGAAAACAGATTATCATTGGCTGGATTTCCATTAGTAGTAGAACAGAGACCCCTGCCAGCGGCGCGTGAAAACTCCGCAGATAACAGCCACTCCGTGTTATTATTTTCCACATAACAGAGCAGCGCTTCTCCCAATTTAATTCTATTACGTTCTGTCGCGTTTGAACGACAGGACAATAAAGTTGTTTGAGTCGCGACGACGCGCGACGCAGGCGATAGTGAAGCTGAAACTATTTTATAGTAGCGCAACTGTCTGCATAGACGACGAATAATTTTGATCCTATTATAAAGTGGTTTTTCACACATCGTAATCGACAAAGTTACTTGATACGTCATGTCATAGTTGAAACTGATTGTAGCCTTGTGGGCTGAAAAAGGTGAAGTTTTAACCAAATTCAAATAAATGGAATAATGTCTCTTAGTGCGAGACTCCTTGGTTAGCATTTCATACTTATTTTTTGATTCCAAATTTAAAACTCGGCAATGAGTTCTGAATAAAGAACATTACACCAAAAGAAGTTATGATATTTTTGAAAAACAACTTCAAAAGAGTTTCTTTTGGAGAAGTTTTACTTCAAAACAACTGGGTATCAATAACAGGGGTGAGAGCGTAACGTAGCGTCAGAAAACGTCGTAAGCGTTATCTTCGTGTCTTTTTTTATTACCTTATTACCATACATTTTAATAAATTCTCAGTAAATGGCTAAATGTTTTAATTTAATTCAAGTTGTAAACACATCTCATAAAAGGTCATAAAAATATGAAAAATAAACGTGAAAACAATCTGCTAGACTGATTCATCTATACTACTCTGCCTGCCTACAATGTTCGTGCCAATATAGTTGGCGCTAGAGGCGGAGTCGATAGCGGCTTCGCGCCTTTATTGAATACGCTGATTTGATTTGCCTGATGCTTTGTTTTGAATTTCGAATGTAGGTAACCCGTAAATAAAGTAAAGTAACCTGAAAGTGGATGAAGGAGCGAGAAAGTGAATGATCACATATTGTTTTGAGAGTTGTTTGAAGTTGGTAGTCGTGTTGAAAAAGTCTGAAAGTGTTTATAGGTCTTACCTCGTTGGTGGATTACTTGAAAGAACGAGGAAATAACCTACTCATTCATACAAAGTCACTGTCGCAGTTGAGAACACACGAGTGATTTCAAAATCACTTCTTGACTATAATAATATAGGCACCTTTTCAATATCACCGGTTCAATTTATCGGTATAGTGGAGTACATTGTAAACTGAAGTTAGAATTTCTTTGAACAAAGAACTCTTTTGAAGATTCCAAGCCGTTTTATATAAAAAAACAAAATTAATTATAAAAACCAAAACAATCGCCAGACCTGAAACCTGCCGCCACTAGATAATTAAAAAGGATCGAAAGATTTTGTCCTTTCGTTAGAGAATCTTTTCAGATATTCTCTTACCAAATGACCAATCTGAAAATCACCAGCAACCTTATTACGTTTCCACAAGTACTATTCTTCCATTATCCCATTATCACCCACGTCAACACTATCATTATGATATGTGATATTCGAGCGCCTGAAATCAGGGGGTGAGCCTCCCCAATGAAGATTTACGAGTCTGTATAACGAGCGCTAGATGAGGCGTAAAGAAGCCCAATTCCCGTTATTATGCCTATAAACCTGCTTTATAACGATATATTTGTTAGATTTTATGCTCCACTGCCTTTATTGGATTACTGAGTTTACGGGTTAAGTGTTTTAAACAGTGGTTTAAAGATTTAGTAAAACCTGCTCTACAAAAGTTTCAGCGTACAAGTCTTTAAAATAAAAGTGAATCAATAATGAAAACGATCATATACTTTAACATCCAAATCTTTAGTTGTTACCTTTATCTAGACTGGACCTCCAAAAGCGTTTCAGTATGCCTGGCTGTCAAAAACTCCTCCACTCGAACTTCTCAAAGGTAAATTTTTCAAACGAGCTGAGAAATTATAGTTGTACAAAGTGCTCCTCAAAGCTAATAGTTAGCTAATTAATTTATTATTAATTTATTAATTAATGGTTAGCTAGGCTGGTTAGCTAATAGCTAGTAGTTTGTTGTGTTTAATTTAATGATTGTTTTCTAGCTGTAGGTATAGTATTTTTAACAAATAAAATAAATGTCAAGTATAAATGTAATTTTTATTGTTATTTGTTTCTTACGTGAAGATTAATTTAATTGCGTCAGAAATGTGTTTAAAAATCGTATGTTCGACGCGTAAAGTCTAGCTTAATATTTTTACCCATCAAAGGGTGCAAGGGGGCTATCTTAGTCTTCAAATACAAAGTATGTGGTATTTAGTTATCGTAGGGTGCGGTGTGCGCGGGATCCGTAACTAATTTGTAGGATTAAGCACATTTGCAAATGTAATTTGTATTCATTAAAACAACAGCAGTGTACGTGTTATGTTTTTAAACGGCATTCTAAATGAAGCTTTGTTAGCACTTACGTACGGCTTTAGTTGACAGGGATTTTACACAATTGTACGAATAAGTACCTATTGTACAATTTTAAATAATTACTTTGATATTGATATGCATCAGTTGAGTTCTAGATTGTATGTAACTATCTGCAGTTAGCTGAATTGTTTAAACAAGTTTTAAATTGTTTCTAAATTGATTGGTATTTTTTAATGAATTTGAAAATAAGTGAATTTTGTCATGACTCTCTTCATTGATTTGCGTTTTATTCGTCCGGGCATACTAGCCGCCTCAAAAGAATTACGAAATCGACACTTATATGTGTGTCAATGTGTATGTTTAGAAAACCAAACTTAAAGCAGACACAAACAAAGAACTTGAACTAATTTGTAATTTTTTAGAAAAGCTTTATTCATTTATTAATTGTCTAAAGGAAGTGTAATACAATATATGTTTCACTGTAGCTTGTCAATTAAAATTAGAATTAAATTATTTGAAATATAAATTATAAATTATGTTTTTGTATATTATAATTTATGTAATCCTGATGCTAACGTAGATCAGCCTTCTCCAACACCAGTATATTATACTCAAATGAGAACCGCGTTATTGTTTTCAACTTTAATTCTACATAATTTTAGTGTTCAATTTCAAAACGTTTCCTTGTTTACATGATATCCAAGAAGTCAGACTTGTATCTGCTTGGATCTAGGCAATAAATCGCCGTCGCGGTATTTATTTACTCCCGCCCGCCCAGACGATTCCGCCCAAGACGTGTACACCGTGACTTGAAATGTTGTATTGCAGTCTTGTTTATTTTAATGATATTATAATACAATAGGTGTATTTAAACTTCAAAATAGCAGTAGGGATTAGTTAATATCATCATCATTTTGGTGTTTACAGTGGAGGCAATTGGTATCTATATGTAATTAATATCTAAAAGGTAAGGCTCAAATATGAACTCAAACTGCTTTATTTTTTCTTTAAATCTTACAGTATTCTGGGACACGATAGTCATCATACTTTTTCTTTGTTTTAACTACAATTATAGTGATATGGTGAATGGAATTTAAGTGAAGAATTTAATTTAACTAGAGAGTTCTCATGTCTGCGCGATAGAAGTGAAACCTTTTAGACTATAAGATAGATCTTCTACTTATACCCCAAACGTATGTACCTATAAACAACCCTGTGTTTCATTCCCTTTCCAAAACTTTTTCTTCTGAATTAAGAAACTATTCTCAAGTAATCAGTAAAAAAGTTGAAAAGAATACCATAATCATACCTGAATTAATCCACACAATCTAGTACCATGCTAACCAGCTAAATGTTTAGTTAATAACAAAAACCTCTTTTGATAGATCGTACCTCTACAAATTCGTACCACCAACATAACAAAAATTAAACACGATGTTCCTACAGTGTACCTAATTTCCCAGAAGCAATTCCAAAACAAGCTCAAAGCAGCCGCAAGCTGCATGCCTCATAAGTTCACATACAGTTACATACAGTAGGTAGGTAGGACCCGGGCGATATTATTTTGCAGTCAGAAGCTCGAGGCACGGAACACAATTAACTTGTAAGATTGTCTGCGGAGGCCGCACACCCTCGCTCTCATCCATCTACCCTCCCTTCCAAACAAAACATCAATAAACTACCATTCCAGACCAAAAGCAACCGTATAACAAACTTGGAGA
The DNA here is from genome assembly GCA_944547425.1 of Eupithecia centaureata. NCBI lineage: Eukaryota > Metazoa > Arthropoda > Insecta > Lepidoptera > Geometridae > Eupithecia > Eupithecia centaureata. The sequence goes on from OX155686.1 coordinate 10,038,669, forward strand.
GTTTAATTTTCAACGGGAGTAATAAGTTTTATGTGCCGCATTTATTTCGTGTAGGTATAGTCAGTCCAGTTACCCTTGATTGGTTGTCGTTCCTCTAATCCCCTTTTGATCCTTTCCACCCAAAACCTAGCCCTCTTCGGTCCTGAATTAACTATTGACATGTACCTTTAGGTACACGTGTTTATCTACATACGTGGGGCCGGGAAAAATATTTTGAGCTGAATTTTTTAACGTTGTCACGTACTGAATGAGCAAAGCTTTTTAAAGTTAATGTACACTTAGAATATTTTACTCGTTTTGTTGTTAACTCGTGGTGAGTATTTGTTTGATTGTTTTTTTATCTAAGTAATGTATAAACAAGTATCTACCACTTTCTATATTTTTCTTTCATGTGCAGTCCATTTTAAGGTTGCTTGAACTCTACCAACTTAATTTTAAATTTTATTGTAGTTATAAGGCTACCTTCTATACTTCCTCTATTCGCATTTCTGTATGTTTTGTTTTCTGTCTTTGTGTGATATAATGAACGACGACGATCATACCATCAACACAAACGGTAGAAATTAGAAAAAATCTTGGTTTTAAAACTCTAGTATATGTTTATTAAAGTTATTCGAAACTCTTTTTGGTGTTCCTTGTATGCGTTGTTTAAGATTGTATTTTTATTTTTAGTGATAACTTTGCTCATACCTCTTTGTTTTCTAGTATTTCTATCGTAGGTGCCTATCTGTTAAGTTTTCATTCAATATTTTTTGAATAAAATATTTCAGAATCTAGAACCGACATTTAAACATTAATATTCTGTGGAATCTCCATGTTAATTTAGCTTGAATAGTTATTTAAGTAACTACAGCTCAACTAAAAAAAGATTAAAGAATAGAAACAAATTTAAACGAAATACATAGTATTTGCAATGGAAACATTAGAGCAAACCGCAGACTGTTGCAAAAAAAATTCAGACAGCGGCGTCCGGTCCCCAAGACACAGTTTGCATTGCCCCCTCAGAATGGCAATGCTGATGCGCTGCGTTAGACACACGCCAGCTCTCGGGTCGTTTGAACGTCTGACTCTTTAGGTGTATATGCGACGCAATATAAATGGTAAATATTTTATAAGTACAGTAACTGCAAGAAAATTGCCGCAGCAACTATCAAAGACATGGTTCTAGACATAACTATAATTCCACTGTGACGCCGTTCTTTTGTTTACAATGTATTACGTCGTCATTACATGTGTTTGCTGGTAAATATTATTTAGGGTAGTAGATAACAGACCCCAGACCTCGCTGACTAACACTATCCTTGATAAAATATAAAACTCTGTTTGCCTTTGTAGAGATAAGGGTGTTGGCTGTGAGAGGTAGGTACTGCTCACGACCAAAAAGAAGGTATTCGGCTCATATTGTCTTGACAGGAGGTTGCGGGTTTGATTCCCGCCTGAAGAATTTTTGAGGATTTGCAAATAAATAACTGTTTTAGGGTCCTGTCTTGTACGTATTTTAAACAAATATATCTATATGTAATGTATTGTATTGAGTAGGTCTAGGTACCTATATAAATCATCTTACCTTCCCATAAGACAAGCTCTGCCATAATTATTTATTTATTATTTATTCAATTGTAACCCCAGCTGCCAAAGACAGCTTTTTTTGTCTAAGATGGGCAAAAATGACATGAAATCGAGATACGTTGTGTAAATTATTCAATTAGAAGCGTTCGATGACGAAGTGACTTAATTTTTTTCAATTCTACCCTCGCTGGCTTGACCACCTGCATAAAAAATGTTTATCATCGTGATACACAAAGCGTGTTCAAGATTTTGGTGTCTTAAGTGGAATTTCTTTGACAGCATATCTAATAAGACGACACTATTACTAAATGTATTTGTATACGTTTTTAAGTTTTACGAATTATAAATTAATCCAAAAATATTATTTTTTGGCATTACCTCGGGATTCGGTTCTATACAAAACAAAAGAATAAAAATGGGACTCATATAGGCAAAGATATTTGGTTAAATAAATACACAAAAATATATAGTCATAAAAAAAGCAAAAGGAGACAGTCCTTTTGCTTTCAGGTAAAAAATATCCCAGGACATGGTTTTATATTAAACTAGTGACCTGCCCCGGCTTCGCACGGTTTTATTATACGTATAAACCTTCCTCTTGAATAACTCTATTTATTAAAAAAAACATCAAAACCCGTTGCGTAGTTTTAAAGACGTAAGCATACAAAGGGACATAGAGATATAGGGACATAGGGACAGAAAGCGTCTTTGTTTTATACTATGTAGTGATAGTGACTAGTGATGAAGTCATTTTTGTTTTTCTTCTGTTAGACCTAGATCTCTATGTGTAGGTAGGGCTCACCGGTAAGATACTAGAGTACCGACTACTTCCTTCCTAATGGTCACTACAGAAGTACTATGGTATACACAAGTTAAGCGCGATTTAGGGTTCCTGAGTCCATCAAGAAATCCATTTAATTTTGTAGTTGGGAACGTATCTGTGTGTGAAATAGAATTTTCTTAAAAAAAAAATAATGTATACTGGTGACAAGGCTGTTAAGGTTTAGTATTTATAGACCAACGTCCCAAGGTACTGGGAGCTTACGAAAGATAAAAAATAGGCTATTTGTTAACAATAGATAATTTCTTAAACTAACATTTGTAAACTTTATTCTAAATTTAAACATAAAGTATATTTTTTTGATAATTACACAAACAAAAAAATTTAACTGTGATGGGAACGCCATGTGGTTGATTACAAATCTGGTGACGTCACATGCAAGTAAATATAAATGATTGTAGTTCGCGCTAGTACAATGATCGACTTGTTTAATTGCATTTTTATTCACACGTAGGTATCATATTATGATCAATGCCATTACTGATTCTGTGTTTTTATTAAATTTTTGCTGATAATATAGTAGATATCCTTGATGTATCAATATACATACAATCAGTGTACATGTTATGTAATAATTAATGATAATTATGAACGATTTCCCAAAATTTGCAGTAGAATCTATTCTTACGATCTCCCATAGGTACGTTATATGTAGGTGACCACACATAAACAGGCTTTGTGCTTTTTACCTATTAAGAAAAATAAGAGCGGGAACCTCTATATTCTTACAGGCACTTAGCCGTTTCATTTTTGTTTGCCACCATAAAGATAAGTGACGTTCGCTGCACCACACACGTGCTAGGAACCTTAACTAAATACAAACCTAATTAAACAGTTGTAAAAACTCGACATTGACTTTCTGATAGTGCGACATGTATATTGCGTTTATCAGACTCAAAGCCGACCTTTTGACGTCATTAGGTATCTTCAAAAAAAAACATCGAAAATCAGAAAAACAAATTGTCACGTGTTAAAAAGGAGGAAGATGTGGACGCTTCCGACTGGTGGATATAGATCAGTTGTGCTACTTTTATATTGTTGACAACAGTCTGCATTTTGCTCCCTATTTTTAATTTAAAAATTAGTATTAAAAAAAAATATGTTTGTCTCAGATAGCTAAAACATAAACGAGACCTAGGTCCGTGGGGAAATGGCTCTCCGAGCTTAAAAAAAAATCTGAGCGTCTGGTCGATGCAACGCGTGAGCCGAGAGCTCGTGAGTATCTGGCGACTCATCAGCTTTGCTATACAGCGTGGTAGTGCAGCAGACACAGAAAGCTAAAAAATGGCATTTAATAATAGACGATATGATTTTTATTATTAAAGACTAAACTCAGTTACATCGAAGTTAATGACATAAATACAGGGTGATTACAATGGAATCCGGTCCAGGTCAGCTAGTCCGCTCCGAAGTCTCCACCAAAAAGAGCAAAGGATCGAAAAGCGATACGACTAATCCCACTAATCGGGGGCCAATTGAAAAATAAAAATGTAGATGGCGGAATCATTCCATTTAGAGCCAAAACGATGCGACAAAATAATAAAAAAGGAGCTGAGTCGAACGGAATGGCCCGCTGGCCGGGGCTAATATTGAAAGCAAATCCTCGGATAAAACCTTAAGCGCCTGGATTGGAACACCTGAAAACTGTGTTTGCGCCCCTGATCATCATTCCTGGATTATTGTGTACTTCCCGCCTAATATCGCGCATTTGCGTGAATCAATTGCTTACTTATAGGCTTTGGAGGTGATTTTTATTTTTTGGTGAGGATTTGGTTTTAAATTGTACTTTTGACTTTGATTCTTTTTATTTTTATTACAATAGCAGCAACGAAAAAATCGTTAATTTTAAATCAGGTTATTAACGTAGGAGGATAATAGAGATTTAGGATAATCTGTTTACCTACCCCATTATCTGCAAATTACCACTGTCATTAAATACATGTCGCTCCAGTTAAGCGGATTGTGCATTTCATGACAAACACCTAGATGATCTAACTATTACACAAATAAAGGTAGCTTAAGGATGGTGTTCACTAAAAGTCAATCGGACCATTATGCAGCTCCGTTAACGTTCATAAAACTTGTAACTAAGACGTTTTTGTCAACGTTTGATAACCTTCTGTTGGTAAAATCGGGTCTGAGAGACCATGAATTAATCTATCAAAGGACCCGCTCTGAGCTACGCTGCTACGAATATTCCGTAGCTGTTCATAAAACATGTAACTAAGACGTTTTTGTCAACGTTTGATAACCTTCTGTTGGTAAAATCGGGTCTAAGAGATCATGAATAATTAATCTATCAAAGGACCCGCTCTGAGCTACGCTGCTACGAATATTCCGTAGCTGTTATCGCTCGTAGCGAATGCGTAGCGCCCGTAGCGAGTGCTACGAGCTACGTAAGCCTACGAGAAATAGTATATTTATATTGATTCTCAAAAATATGTACAATAAGTACATATTATATATGTTATATACCCTATATTTGCTAATCGTACATACATTCGTTCCTTAGATTAATCTCTTCATAATCGAACCTGAAACCTACTACGATCTGCAGTTAACTCAATGATTAAAATTGAAAGTACTAGTTTTAATTCCTTCTTAGATCTAAATTGTAATTTTCTTTGGATGGATAGACCTCATTCAAATATATTAATTTAATTTTAAACAACACATGAATCAAGTGTCTTCTCTTAAGGTAACTAAAGAAAATAATTAAATTGGCAATGGATACATTCTTAGTAATATCCTACTAATATTATAAAAGCGAAAGTTTGTACAGATGGGTGTTTGTTACTCTTTCACGCAAAAACTACTTAACGGATCTGGATGAAATTTGGCACAGAGATAGATGATGATAGAGATAGATTATAGTCTGGAATAACACAGGCTATTTTATCACGGGAACGGGAATTACGCGGGTAAAACCGCGAGGCGCTAGTTTTTATAAAAGTTACTTAGTCAAAACTAACTTTAAGCGCATTATCTGGCTAGATTGTAATGTTACTCTGGTATGTTTATAATTCAGTTTTTTGGCAGCTGACTTTTTGGCTTTACAATCACCTACTTCTAATTAAACTGTTTGATGTTTCTGCAAATCGTATCACCTATTATAATAAAACGTCGAATCTCAAAACTTAGCTTTCTGTATTAAAACTCCATTATAAGGTGAACAACGATCACTTTTTAAATTGTTTATCCGTCGCAAAGCTCTCGGCACAACTTCGAACGCAAACAGTTTCCCTTGCGTCCGGTACAGACAGCTTACTGGAGGGAAATTTATTTCCATTTCAATAACGCATCCTGCAACTTACTGTATATTTTAGGGAAATTTTGAAAAGATCTTACATATTTTAAAATATGTTTCAGATATCTAGTTTTATCCGCTTTACTACTTCTATCTAGTTTGAGGACCAGACTTGAACGACGACCTTTGTGGCGCAGCTGGAAAAGGTCCACCCGCGACGTAGAAGGTTGTCAGTTAGATTCCCGCATCGGGACAAATGTTTAAACGTAAGATCCACAAATATCTATAAGTTCATAATGTTCTGGGTTTATGTGTGAGTACATGTATAATCACTATACAGGGCGTCCCACAGCGAAGCCACATGAAGGGAAAGTAGCTTAAACATTGTAGATTATTTTACTGAAAGAAGGCTTATTTTTAAAAATGTATACCTACGTAGCCCTTTATAAGTATTGTAATTTGATTAGTTATAAATTAAAAAAAAATGTGCATGCAACTCTTTAGCGAGTTCACAATCACAATACTGATTAAAAAAAAGAAAATGTGTTCCATTTTCAAATTCAATAGTTGTTTTGGCTTCTTTTGTTTTTTATTGGCTTTCATGTGTTTTTGCAGTTGTTGAGTGAAAGAAAATTTACCGTAGCGTATCAAAATAATTTTTTTTATTAAATCAAAATTAGAAGCGTAACTTTTGAACCAGAAAGACATGGAAAAATAAAAATTACGATTGAGCCTTTTGATCGGTATTGTTAAATAAGGTGTGATTTTTTTTCAATTTGGCGGGTTCGATAACCCTTTCAGACAGGTTCAAAATAATTTGAATGCAATTTACATTATTTAGTAAACAAAAATGAAGTCTGCTTTTGGTAAGACTTTTTGATTTGATTCGACGACCGATGTGGCAGTGAGGCGGGTAAAGGTTCGCCTGCGACTCAGGAGGTTGCGGGTTTGATACATATAAATAAAGATTTCTAGGTAGTCCCATAAAAGTTTGATCAAAGAAAGTTTGCTATGTGTGTGAGACATAAAACATGTGTTAAAACACACAAATTATCATCATATTTTCTGAATCACTGTTCAAGTGTTCATCCATAGGTATCACTATCATTGCAATCGTTACCATGGAAACAGTCGTAGATAGGATGTAAATAAATAATTATGTCGTGTCATCAAAGACCGATTACTACGGACGAAGGAAATCTCCCACCCCTTTTACCACTAAATTACCTAGCTCCATAATGGCATTCATGTCATAGCCTACCTTTTTTCACTTTTAGCGTTTATTGGAACATGTTAACCTGTGGAGTTTCTTGGAATTTTTGCTAAATAGGATTTGAAATGAAAATTAGATAAGTTCTTTTTAACACGCCGAATTTTATATGGGTTCTATGTCTGCTTAGGTGTTTTTTTGCAGAAATAAAGATATTGATTTCTGATTTCTGCATGAGAGAGACAGTGTATCAAATAGGTACCAAAATATCTTCAAACGAAATTCAGACCTCAGTACAAAGAAATAAAGGTTAAAATAAAACAGTTTGTATGATCAGTGATATTTTTATTATGACTAGAGGTTTTAATTACAAAACAACGGATTTCCATTAGGATTCTCAAAATACGTAACAAATTGTTTGCAGATATTTATTCTGATATGTATAAAATGAAAACCTCAATTTATTTCACAATAACTAGATATTCCCAAACTAGTGGGTGAATATGTACAATTTCACATATGTATATTATTTATTCACTGATTGTAGGCACACGGAAAGGTTATCTAATTCGTGATTTAACTAAAGATTGACCTCAGCCATTATTTTCCGGTGATTTTCTATCCTTTTCTGTTCCATTGATATTGCTTGAGTAGAGTGAGAATGATTTAAAAATAACTATTGAAATTTGTAATATTACTTTTTCCAGAATTATTTCTAATACTACCCATAAATATGTAGTCGTTCTCGCTCTAGTAACAGGCATTTCCATGAGACAGAAAGAGATAGAGCTTAAGAAAGTTTTTAGGCAGAGAGGACAAACTCTAAACTTAATCTATTTAAATGCTAAAATTATTTACAGTTTTCGGTGTAACTTTATAAATATTTTAATAAATTATTGAGATCCAGGTTACTCTAATCTCATTTTAGGCGGCTATTTTGAAGTTACTTGTAGTTATGGATTTAGTTTGGATATCATGTTTGGTTTTAGAATCACTTTATTAAATAATATTTAATCAAATGCAAATTATGTTTGATTTAAATCGAATTCCAAAAATGCCAATACACGGTTTGAGAAAATCTAAGGCCGAATCGTGGAAAAACCCGTCAACTTCATTTTAGTATGTGATACATATTAATCTATGTTTTTGGTTTAATTTTTGGTAAAGGCAATAATAATTTTACTATGCTCACTGCTCATTAACGATAACTTTGACGTGTATTTCCGTGACGTGCCTTTTGTTTTCTTTATCAATTTTATTATTATGTACCTCAAAATGCTCGCGCTATTTAATCACTAATATTTACAAAACTCTGAATTATTCTACAAACTTAAATCTAAGTTAATCGAATACAATATTAAGCTTGTAAAAATTGCACACTTTACTTTGGTATACGTACACAGTAACTACATATTTACATATTTAAAATGTCGTTAAGTATTTATTGCCAGGAGTTACAAATATTTTAGTAATAAAGACGTAAAAAATTAACATATCCGTACTACATAAACAAATAGAACAATCTAATTTTACCAATATCTTGATCATATTACTTATTTCACGGTAATTCGAACAGCTTTTAGTTATTTGAAATAGGTTTCATCTTAATTTATATACAAATAATTAAACATTTTATCTTCAGCAAAAAATATAAATTTTTAGATAAAATACACATAAGTTTTTTCTGTCATCTGGTTGAGAAGTTCACGTGATAATTCATGATTTTTAGAAGAAGCTTAAACCAGTTTTCGATCACAAAAGTAATTTATTACTCTCAAAACATAACACTGAAAATCGCGCTCAATTATACCACACACAATTTTTTTTAGAACTCAGAACAATTTACAACTGCATTGTTCAAAATAAGCGATCGTTCGTAGTATCTCTACCCAAATTAGCCATTTACTAAACATGATCAAGTGGCATCTTTATACCCATTATAATAACGCGTCGAACCATAACATCACTACCAAATTCGCAATTATTGCATTGTTTCACTTCACAGTTTATCGCACGTACACATCACTCGAACCATTCCCACAGATTGCAGGGTAGGGCGTGTGTGCGCGCGGTTGGCGGCTAGGAGACGCGCGCGGCGAGCGGCGGCGGCGGCGGCGGCGGCGAGCGCGCCGACTCACCGCGCGCCGCCTCTCAGAGCCGATCCGACACCCCTCCGGCATACTGGCACGCTGACAGAGGGGCCGAACCCGCACGCGACACTGGCGACACCGACCCGTAGCTACCCACGAACCCGGAATGCTGCTTGGCTTTTAATCTCAGCGAGGCGATAGAAGACGACATGGCTGGGCAAGGCTCGGCCCGATACATGCTGTAGGGGTTGGGGGGTGCGGTGTAGGGGCAGGGAGCAACGCCGCCGCCCACGCCGCCTGAGCCTGCGACTGACATGCCACCGCCGCCGCCGACAACGCCCATCGACGTCGCTGTGTTGAAGCAGTTTACTGAACCTGGGGAATAGAAATATGGAAAGTTAAAGAGAGAAAATAATAATAGAAATTCAAAAGAAATAATGCTGGACAATGCTGTATTTTGTAATTGGCCATGATAGTTTCTTTAGAATGGACCCCTCTAACTCAGTTCGCGAATGTCTTAAAAGTTAACCAAGGGAATCTACTATATAAAGAGCAGCTTCTTTTTCCTATGTATTTTAACACATCCAGAGCGATTACCAATCCGCTTGGCAAGCTTCGTAATTGAAAAAACCCCCTCTTTTGTGGGAGACTTTTCAGCAGTCGACGTAGGTTTGCTGATGAAAAGAGAGGTTAAGACCCACCTTGATGATGGCTCGCAGGCACAACCGACCCCAGTGGATTCACGGGCCACGGGAAGCTCTTAGTCCCTAGGGGGCTTGGCACCTTAGCCGCCCAGTTGTTGTATGGATACGAAGAGTACAGGTCCGTATCCGGGAATGGCTGCATGAGGCCGTTGAACTGCGTGCTAAATCCGTTCTTGAAGTCCGCTGCGGCGGCGGCGGCAGCGTTCATCGCGTTCCGCTCACGCTTCCGCCATTTTGCCCGCCGATTCTTGAACCACACCTGCGGGAAAGAAACAGGTTAGGATAGCAGTTCACAGTTTTGGGATGGATGTAAGAAAGTTTTTGTGTAAGCAACTGATAGATACATGAAAAATCTGATACCTAGGTAAAAAATCCAAGCACAATCGGTTCTTCAAAAGTAACAGAATTTCCATGATATTACAAAGGTATTCTGTTTTTGTCAGCGAAAGCAAATTCCCAAGTTTTAACGAGATTCAGCATCAGAACGCGACCCGCGTTGCGTAGTTATTAACTTTACTCATTACAAAGTTGACAGTGAGACGGCGCGTGGTATTCTTGCCACGTAGCCGCAACCAACCACCCGTCTAATTGCGACCGCGAAATGAAGATAAACGAGCGGGCCATTGGGCGGGTAGCGGATGCGGCCGGCGCCGATCGATGTTGTTATTTAGCTGCCCAGTGCTGCCAGCAGGTCAGCATCGCCGATAAGTCGCCGTGAGCGTAGATAACGCGCTCGCTGATATACGACCGCGTCCGTCAGCGATCGATCGACCGACGACACCTAGCGATAAATTGCGCAATCCAGCGACTGCAATAAATATCTCGACGGCGGTATTTGTCTCACTCACTGTGGCGGGTTCACCCAGCCGAAACGGTAAATAATACCCTCTTTCCTCGGTTAAGTGAACATAAACGGTCGTTTCCACCCCATATACGATCGTTTGTTTTTCGAAACATAAATTTCACGAATTCGCATGAGCGCTTGTTTTGTACACGGTGACACAGGTAACCGAGGCTCTGACAACAAATCATTGTCCGGTTTGTCACTTTTTTACGGATTTTCAGGTTACCAATTCTCCGACCCTTCATTTCCTTGCAAAAATTATTCTAATTTCTATTTACAAGGTCTGCCTTTTAGAAACAATGCGAAGTAATAAAATATTCCCTACACTAAATATTATATAGTTAACATTAAATTTCCGCTCGATACAAAAGAAGTCAAACGTAAAATCAAACTTCTAAAAAATAAACTATTTTGTATCATCTGGAGAAGTGTTTCCAATACAAACATTAAGGAATTTGTAAAAAAAAATACCTTTTCATGTTACAATTCTTATTATATTCTCCTATTCTGTTATTTTATTTGTTTTAATTTTAATTATAATCATTTAATAATATCCTTGCATTATTTCAATCAAATACAAATTGTATTTCATGTGATAGGTACGTATTATCCAATAAATTGTAGGTACTTACTTTTTTTGTTAATAAAAATAAATGAATAGGTACCATACATTTCAAAATCTTTGGCGAAACTCGAAATAACTTTAAACCAACATCCTTAATGGTAACCATATTGTCTGAGATAATACTTTCAGTTATTGCAGAAAGAACATGTGTTAGTAATTTCCGATACAGAAAAAGGAAGGACAAACATAATCTTAATTTAGCGTTGATCCAAAAATATTTTGAAAATAATATCCTTGCTAACATTATAAACGTGAAAGTTTGTATGAATGAGTGGATGTTTGTTCTTACACGCAAAAAATACTGAACGCATCAGGCTGAAATTTTGAAAAACGTAGTAGAACTACGTCTTTTCCACACATAATACAGAGGCTACTTTTATCCCATAAATCAGTTCCCATGGGATATAAATACCCTTGAAACGTTTCTATAGAAATTGAGCGTGCGAAGCCGCGGGTAGTAAGAAATATTTATGAAATATAAATCTTAACTTTTAAAAACATAAAATAATAATAATCAATACCAATATTATAAACGAGTAAAAAACTAACTGACAGCCAAATACCGTTAGAGACTTGTATTTTGGAGTGTTTTTGTGTACGTGTAATAGAGTACTAAGAAATCTGAAGGGCCCAAAAATGGGTTAAATATAAAACAAAAATGATCCATGTTATTATATCAGAAGCCGTTATAAAACCGTCAAAATTTTACATTACCGGCATTTAACAATTTGACAGTCTACTACAGTTCATCCAATAGAAACACATTGAAATAAAGATACTTTTCATTTTTTCATCGTTTTCTGGACATTCCCTGAAAAAGGGACCCTGCCAATTTTTCCCGATTCGTGGACAAATTCGCGGGATCGAGCTAGTTATAAAAATAAAAATCCTAAACAGACATCCATTTTCGTTAGAAACAATAATAAAACCTATTTTACTTTTCCTCAGGGCCCTTTGCAAATCATTTTGTGACTGTACCTTTTGCCCTTTCGTACAAAGCTGTTCCTTTATTATTTGTACAGAAGGGTCACGTTATTGCGGGAGATAATCCTTTAAATATATTATTGGATGTGACTCGCCCTCCAAGAACGGAAGGACCCGCTTTTTAATGTCGTCGAAATCGATATTAATGTGTGTTACAGTTATTCAATGAACTGGTACGATTTTAATTTCAGAGGTTTGTTTCATGACCTAATCTAATGTCCTTACACGATTCTGCGAGATAATAACTCTAATAATATCTTTGCGAAAGATTGAATGAGAGATCAATGGATGTTTGTTTCTTACGTTCACAGAACTACGGGGCCAATATGAAAGACAACTAGTAATCAGATACAGAACTTCTGAGAAAAAAAGCGGCTTCCTCACGTCAAAACTACTGAATAGATCGAATATAAATAGGTAATGCTTAGATGTAGTTCTAGACCTGGAATTATAGTCTGGAATTACATAGTTTTAAAGTTAAAGCTATTTATAAAAACAGTACAAATCTGATACCTCTCTTGTCAAGTGTAATTGCTTAATGTATCATATGTGATGAGCTTTCGAAATGTCGATAACATGACTACAGGCTCTTAACCCTGCCCTGCCATGTTCTGGCCCAAAATGTTATCACGACAAGCTACTGCATAATAGAGTAAGCAATACCTCCATTTTAGTACGCTGAGTACCAGTGTGCATAGATCGATTACGAAAAAAGTTTTCGCATGCTCGGTGGACATTCATTTTCATTCATTCATTCTATCTCGCCTACACGTATAAAAAAGAGTGAGGCAAATATAATATGCCGTGAAAATTGCATCCATCATTCAATCAAAACCATTTGAAAACTACATCGTATCATGTATCGATCAAAGATACTAGTAGCCTACTATCATAAAACTGTTACTACCGCTAAAATTAGTTCCTCTCTATGTGGTAGAGATCTTGCAAGGCTCCAACTTTATAGAAAAAGACGAAATCTTTTTTCGTCGTCGTACGCAAATGCACACCCAGTACTAAGGCCTCAGGTCACTTCATTAGTCTAGCTGGGCTATGATTAGGCTTAAGATCCTGTCCTTGGTTATACATGGACCAGTGGACGCTATAATCTTAATGAGGATTATGATAGAGATGGTCACTCAAGCATGATGTTGATATCCTTCTATGCGAATTTTTGGGTACGACATACAGTGCACAAGTCTGTACACAAACACAGGTGTACTCTCTATCTCAACTCATAATCCGATGGGACGGCAGATTGACACGATCAATGAGTGTTCAGAAGCAGGGTCATTCAAGGAACAAATTAACTTGTTGTAAAATTGGTCCGTCGCGTCAACCAAAGCCAAAGTGCTTTATTTCCTTTTATATTACATATTTATATTATATATTAGGATTATTTACAGGAGACTTGGACACTTCATTAAATTCATGTTATAAGTAGGTAATTAATTAAAACTAAAAACCGGCGAGTGAACATCGTTTCCGTCTCGCTCTGACTCATAATTTCAAAAATCTATAAAAAATCTTATCCAGTGATTGAGGTATTTTGCAACCGAAGAACCGCAGCTAGAAAACATATAATTCTCGTAAACAGTATCTAAAGTTTATATAAAGCACATGAATCAAAGTAGATTAATAAATTATTTTTTAAGGAACCTAATTTTAATATTGACAACCATTAAAGAAAGAGAAAACCTATAACCAAACTTAACCCTGACTTAGGAATGGGGGAATTTCGAATCACGCTACCTATTTCACTTCATACCAACATTGGGATTTATTAGCACCAACCTCTGCACTTCCTTTATTGGATAGTTGTGATGAATGACCCCAGCCTCCGTAATGAAAGCATTTTACGGTCATAAGGACCACGGGGTAAATTCCCTTAAATTTAAATTAAACTGGAATCACAGTTTTATTAGCTCCATCAATCAAATAACGAACGGGTATAGTAACTCAGGTTTACTGGATTATCAACCGTATTTGTATAGCGGGTAGAGCTATGTAATTAGATTGAGTTAAACTATTTCAAAGTCAAATAAACACGCGCTCGTATAAATGGATAGAGAATATAAACTGGGAAATTGACACGTGTCTGAGCCAGGGTTGCCATTTTGCCGAGATTCGCTACTTTATTACCTACGCTTTATTCGCGCGGTACCCGTTTTACGTACATGCCATGTCTCAATTCCGTATAAATTCTATTTATTGTTTACTTATATCAACGTTTGGAGTCACAATCTCTACATTTACTTTTCATTTGAAACAGTTGCATTGCAAATGTTAACTACAGTAGTCTGTTTGGAAAGTTCTTTAGATTAAAATCTAGAGACGTTGAAGTTAGGTTTTATATAATTAACCGTAGTCGTAACGAATTTCTACCAAAGTAAGTAAAGAATCAAGTGAAAAAATATGCTGATAAACTCACACAACATCTTCTTAATCCCTAGCAAAGCAGACTTTGTATTATGGGTACTAGAGATATTATAAGTGATGCAATGCAATGTACTACATAGATTAGTATAACATTTATAATGTTTTTCTTATCAAATTTATTTTAACATTTTTTGTTATTGAAGTACTACGCTTACCAAAATTTTTAATTAAACCGACGTAAAGATTGTTTGTCGCAGTCTATGCGGGTCCACTGATGAACGCCTTCCTGAATTTTATCGAATGTTTCAATCATTTCTGACTGTGAGCGGGTTAACTACGAACCTGGTTTTTGTTGTTCAAACATCGAACGTTTTAATAGTAAAATTTTAAATGATTATTTGTTTTACATTCCCATTGGGACAGCCCTAGCCAGGGGCAGATTATTAAATGCACCCCGCAGGGAGGACGTCGCGCGGTCTCGGTTACCTAATGATAGGAAACCGCGTTTCCGCCGGACCAAACTATTGCGGGCACTCCGTTTGGGGTATTTTGCAAAATGTCACAACGACGTATTTAAGGGTTAATGGATTTGAAATATATACCTATAGGTAGGTATCATTTTCAAAATAGATTCCTATGTATAACTACATTCTGAGCCTAACCGTTTTAATGAATCTACAAATCAGTCATAATACCAACAACAGCCAACTTCTTATTTTGTTTACCCATAGTTAATTTACAGTGGTCAGCTTAGAGCTAGCACATCTAATATAATTCTATTGATATAACGCATCAAACTGGAAGAGATTTGTACTCTGTAATTCACAACTATCTACTAAAACAACCAACCAGATTTATTTTCAGCAAAAGCATTTGACGAGAGCTTTTGAGTAAAACATACGGACATTAGACATGTACCTTTATTTCTAACTGTCCGTATGTTTTGTGCCTCAATAATAATTACCTAAGGCTTAGCTATTTTGATAAAACACGACATCAGTTAAGTATATATTTTCAATTGATTATTTAATCTATGATTGCTGTGAGATTAGTTGTTTCCTGGATTAACTCTACAGTTTTGATTTGAAATAAGTGAATTATCTTGTTTCAGTTGATGACACTGGGTTAGTCTGTAATACCTCTGTCGCAATCGACGGCAAATCACAACTTTTTAAAACAAATAGGCTTCGCGTGCGATTGTGTGTTTTTGTAATATTTTTACAAAAATGTACAAAAAAGTCCTATATCCCATCCACAATAATGCATCGAAAAGGAAAAAAGAAGTTTTACGAGTAAAGCGTTCTTTTTTCAAAAAACATGTATCACGTCGACAGCAGAGCACGTTGCATTATTTATTTTACGTCCAGCTATCGGTCTTTTTGCACAACCTTTTGCTATCAACCTTTTTGCAACAACAAACCTTTTTTTAATGCTTTTAGTGTGTTCGTGTCCACTGCTTCGTTTCATGCAAACAGTTTAGTGAGGCTTACCTTGTTTTACAGTGCGCAAATCCGCTGGGATTGAAATAGATACGGACAAAGGATACTGGATTGGATTAATAGAAGGTTGCTATAATTGTTTTACGTTTGGTTGATGTAGGTATTGGAAATACCAGCTCTCAAGCGTTGCACTTGTATTATTGGAAAGGTCAAGGAATACCTATTATTAATTCCTAGGTATTTTTTTATCGAAAAGCTATTATTTTTCGCGTTCATTTTAAAATTATTTCACAAGAGAGCTATATGGAACGCGTTTACTTTTGCCGTTAAAATAACTAGTCAAGGAAGAGTTTTCTGCCCTACCTTTCACGGGTCCCATTTTAAAACTAAAAGTTATATGAGTTACAATTTTGTCATATTGTATGTGTTCTCATGATAATTATATTTGGTTTTATAATATTCCTGAACCGTGTATTGTAATTACTTTCTTTCTTTAAATCAAAAATGAGAACATCATCAATGTAGACAAAGTAATTTAACTACGCACTGTTTAGGATAATTCAAAACTATTGGTCAGATCTTGACCAAACTTATATGGGAGCACAGGCACATAGCTTTCAAACAAAAAATCATTGACAACATCATTACTTTTTTGATCACGAAAAATCTAATTAAAAATTGCAATCATATTGAGGAACCGATCCTTTTTTTGAAGTCGATTGAAAAGCAAGTCACTATCACTACAAGCCTAGAAAGGGGCATCAACATAACAGATGGCCAGACCTAATACTAATCAGCAATCATGTATGGTACTCGAAGATAGCAATATTATTTATCTATTAGTTTCAAATAGATCGATGGTCTAATACCGAGGGTGCCGATCTGCGGCAAATGAAATGTGTCAAGAACTGTTTTACGCACCATTGATTGCGATAAACCATGGGTATGCCGATGTGGTTCTGAGAAGGCTCTTAATGTTCTGACAAATTAGTTGCGTACAAAAAAGTTCTTTCGCGGTGTATCTTTTAGATGCATTTTGTGTCATAGGTTAAACGTTTGTATTTCAGAGATGGTTGACTTTATAAGACGTGTTCTAAAGCAACAAACGTTTTTGTTCCAAGGGTGTAATTGTCAAAGCAGAAAAGGACTGTACTGAGTTTCACTTTAAGAAGAACAAGAAAATAGAAAAGCCACTATGACCGGATAAGTCGTATATTTGACGTCGTCGGCTGAATCGTCAAAATTCATTATCCTCTTCATTGAGTCCAATATTTTCAAACAATTTCCTTGCATAGTGAAGTGCAAAATTGAAGAGAAGAGAAAATCAATAATATGTTTCAAATGTTGTCAATAGTTTTAAATTTAAAAGAATTTTGATTATTTTTTTATAATTCAAAATTTAACTTGTCTCAGAGGTTTATTTTGAAGCAGAAATAAAATTCTGATGAATTTTCTGATTATTCCAATGCTAGTTTTGCAATGTGACTCTCAAATTTGTGTTATTCTTTATATTGTAGACCTTCGTAAGACCATTATCGCACCTAACGGTAAGTTAACATCAATGGAAGTTATTAATTTAATAGTAGTTAAATGTATTTAAAGACATTTCATTAGTTTCAATCCAATAAGCAAGTAATCTGTTTATAAAACAACATTGATACTACGTAAGCTTCCGCGCTAAAACAGCCCGTAAATAGAAAACTGCAAAGCAAACATCTTCCGCATAAAATGTGGTTTGATTTGACAGAAATAATTCGCATGGAATAATCTAATGAAAATATTCGAGTTAGCGTCTCATATTTTACAAACTGTAATTGAGTCAATAACCCTAATGAGTTGGTAACAAAAATAATGTTGGAGGATTTATAGCGACGCGCGCGCACAGATTTATTCTCTCTCTGTAGACGCGCTTTACTAATCCCCCTCAGGGTTGACACTAAAAAAGTCGTTAATATCAAATTATTTTATGACCCAAGAAAATGAATGAAAGTTGTCGGCTATTTACCTTTCTAAGAATAAACTGTGGCCTTTTATGTAGGATTTATATGCTTTAGTGTCAGCTACTTTGTGAATTATGTTTTTTGAGAACTAAATATGCTTAACCACAATAATTGTAACTACTCCATTTAAGGATCCAAGATATTTTTGATAAACAAAGATATTTATGTATGAAAACTTTACACGTAGTTATAACAAAATAATCAAGGTAATTTAACCACTAAATACATCGTCAAAAAGGTGAAAATTATGAAAAATGAATTACAAATTCGAGACATGAATTAAATGATCATTTAAATTTCAAATTCTTAAAATAAAACTTATTTCGACCTTTTGTGATTTACGATGGTGGATGGTGGTACTAGTGTCGTAAATTGTTCGACATTATTAATTTTTAAGTTAGAAACTCATTGTTAACAATAAATCTACCAGTGTGAATATTTATGTAATACGTGTGATAGGTAGTACCTACGATAAATATTGTGACTATTGTTATTTGACTATATTTGTTGTTATCAACTATCTAGCGTGAACGTGTAACATATGTGAATGATACAATTTCAGTTGATATTACCCAATCAAGAATGTAGGATAATATTTTTACCCAATCAGCTCAACCCTAAATATGAGAATGTTTTGAAGAACACGCGTTATAATTTAACAGTCTGTCGAGTGCCGATATAATCGATACCTACCTACTACATCCCAATCTGTGTTTTGAATAACACTTGTATTGACTTGTACCTACAAACTGCTGTATTATCTATGTCTTAAAAAACACTTGGCTTACTAACTGTTGATCAATCTGTGAACACTTGACTCGGTATTTAGCACAGAATATCGATTTCATACTCTTATGATGCATCATCTGCCTAAAGCTGAATGAAGGTCCTTTTATATAAGTTTTTCGACGAAATATATCGTTTGTGAATATGGTTTGAATAACGTAGTTAATTTATTTGACCGAATATAGTTCCTAACGGTGTTCCCAAAAAGAAGTCATGACCGAAATTAATGAACTCTACATTGTATTTAAAAAGATAAAATTTGTTTATTTTGTTGCTCTAAAAAACCAATAAGAAAATATATTATGGTATAGGTACATAGAATTATTAGTTAAATTGATATGGCTAAAACCAAAATGGTAGGTACAAGATGATTATGGGAAAGTTTCTTATTAGATATTAGCTTCTTCCAAACAAGTAACGAAAATGGATTGGCTGTAGTGAAATCAAAGGTACATTTAGGATCAAAACCCAAGACACATTTAATTTTTTTTGTGATCAAAGATCCGAACCAAAACACTCAAGATAATCCAACCATCCGACCCATACACATGTCCGTATCACCACAGGCATTCGCCTCGAATACCGAAGAAACCAAAAATTCTATGAATCCACCAAACAGTACAAATACCCGAGAGTTTCCGAACCACAGGACTTCCAAAACTATTGACAGTGAGTGTGGATGCGATCAGCCTTAAGCCCGGGATTATGAAGAGACCGAAATAGACGCATCAAATCCCCTGGATTATAGGATTCCGTGTTCCGTCGGTGCGTGGCACAAAAATACGATGCGCCGGATGCACCGATTAGCCTAAACATCTAGATCGTTAATATGTAAACTTTTTCTCGTGTAAAAAATAAAGCTCAAGTTGGATGCAGTTCATCAATGTCTGATGCAGCTGCCTTTTGAGGGCCAGAGACAATGTAGACTGGAGTGGTAAATGAGTGCATTGTGGTTTTGGAGAGCTTTTGTTTCTAGGATTATTCTACGAAATTTTCTGAGGTTTATAAAAACAATCAATAACACATTAACCTGTTGACTGTGCTGCTGGCTTAGATGACATCTCAATCATACAAAGCGCGGCAGTAAGTATACGAATAAAGCTTTAAAATTAATAATAGTTATGACCTCCTATTATACTCATCCGTAGTTTGAAAACTACGGTTATTCTGAGGTACTTCATTTCATCTATTTCAACTATGGAGACACAGAGGAACACTTAGTTGTAATAGAAAATTACAGTGATGTCCTTGATGCCCCATGTCTAAATATTATTAAATTTACATGAAATCTCACAAAATAAGTAAAAATGATAAAATATTTAACTGTAAAGAGGCTACGATACATAAAAAGTGAAAACAATAAACAAACGTAATTCAATAAATAACAAAACTCTGTTTATTTAAACAATACGTATAACTTCAGATTGGGAAAGAAGGTCTCGTAAGAATAATGTAGAATTTAGATTTTGCACGTGTAAGTCAGTTCTTGGATTGGTGTGACTGGTGAAGTGCGTGCGTTGTCGTCTTTAAATAATAAGACACTTACCCTGACTCTCGCTTCAGTAAGGTTGGTCCACATGGCGATCTCCTCCCTCGTGGACATGTCAGGGTACCGGTTCCGCGCGAAGGTAGCCTCCAGCTCTTGCAGCTGTTGGCTGGTGAAGTGCGTGCGTTGTCGTCTTTGGCGCTTGTTCTTCTTATCGCCTTTGTCGTCTAGAGACTGGTCGTCGGGGCCCACGCCCGGTGTGGTGGACTCTGTTTTGATGGTTGGCCCGTCGTTGAGAGGCCGGCCTGGGGAGAAAGCTAGTTTATGTTATTTAGAATGCTCTGTTTAGTATGATTTTTTTGTTTAAATAGGGTTTTTAGGGTTTATCGTTCAAATGGCGTTTTAGGATATATTGTTCTTAAATAAAATGTTCTTAAATAATTTAGATAACATCTGGAACTGGAACAAATATTTGCTAGTGAATGACTGACAATGATCTGGCTCATGGCTGGACAATCTACACAGCATCATCTAGCCATACTTATTATTACATTATACATGAAAAACACTCAGAACCTCGTACGTCGCAGGTAATTTTGCCCATTGCCTCACAAGAAGTTCAAAAGAAACCACTGACAAATACTAGTGTTTTAAAATTCATAAGGTGCATCAGAAAACAGAACAAAACAATAGAAACAAGAATCACACCAATATCATAAGCTAAACCTTGGATGGATGGATGTTTGTCACCTCTTCATGCCAAAACTATTGAACGGATTTTGATGAAATGGTCTAGGCTTAGAATAAAACATACACTACTTTTCATAAATTTTTAGAAGCCGCCGGGTACATCTTAGAACCTCTATACACAAATCGAAAAAAGGAATGAATGAAAGAACGGGTTGATTCATTCATTCAATCCGCCATACTAGTTCAATCAGGGCCACGGTCGAGTGCCGGTAGCAAGCCCCTAATGCCGCGGCTTAGCGCAGGCGCGCCCAAATACTTTTACAACATTGTTGTAAACTCTACTCCACGTCACTCTATATTATTTATAACACCTGTAAAATCTATTTTCAGTCGTTTTGTTGATGGAGATAATGAATTAAGAATAATTTAAAATTATCAAGCCATTCTTACAATAAATGAAATGAATTAAAGATTTTATTAGAAACGACACAAAGCATACTTAAATTGAAAAACACTAATCTATGTTATGAATAACATAAACAATTAAAAAAGGATATAGTAACTTAGGCCTATACTACACTTCTGTTTTGTATCTAGAGATGGGCAGACTGGTCAAATAAAAATAAGGAAATTAGAGCGTGTTTGATTTTTCCTGACTTTTTGTCTTACATGAAGAGAAGAATTACATGTCACGGTTAGTTAAAAATATTGCGACAAAATTGACGGAGAATTAAATTGTTCTGTTAAATTGAAATAGCTACGAGCAAGCTTTAGCGTCGTAGGTATATTTATTGTCACATTACATTGTAAAATAAAAATGAAAATTCCTACCACAAGTTGCTTGCAGATTATCACGGAAACCACAATAAAAGCTTGTCGGAATATTCCACATTCGGTTATTCCGTTATTCGCACGTAATGTGAAAACAACCGAATACAGCGCAAAGCTTGCAAAGCTGTACTAAGATAATAATTTTGCTAAAACGCTCCCGTTCCGACAGAGCTTTAGGAGAAAATAATCGTATATTCATGAGATTGCAGAATAGGTTAGGTACAGATGTGATCACGCATGGGCGGCTAGATATTAAGGCTTCTTTAGTGATGCAGGATGTAGGCAATTTTCAGAAACGGGCGTCTGAAATTTTGAAGAATTCTGTCATCTCTCGTCACTAGTTAAGTCATTGCATGAAATTGCTAAAAAGCAACTTTGTTTGCAGTTGTCTGCAGTTAGCTCAATGGTTTCAATTGTAAATACTAGTTGTAATTTTTCTATTCCTTTGCTTGTAATTTTCGTTGTTAATAAAGATATTATTTAATTATAACTTTGTTTTCAATTGGGCATTTATCACTAAACTCAGCGTAGCTTGGAACTAGATGATGCCATGTGGATTGTCCAGGATTACTATTATTATTCATTTCTTTAAGCTACTTTTCTACATTTAGTATTTGTTTAATTGTAAACGCTTCTGGTCTTCAATGATACGTACGTAGCGATAGCGTACATAAACACGTTTATTAAAACACCAGTCCGCACAGTGGGCAATCTCATTGGCGTATAATGAACAAGGCGGGATTACCGTCTCAAAGTTCAACCGACGACGCTACCGCTCAGCGACGATTACTATTTCAGGGCTCTAGGGCTGTCCGTAATAGAGGGTACGTGGGTACAGACCAAGCGAACGAACCACACTGGACTAGAAAGAAAGCTTTCGGCCGTGGGATTTCCATGCGTGGGATTTCCATTAGTCTAAGTAGGTACTTTTTTCTTTATTCTACTGTTTTAGAGTTGAACTACGTATATACATATACCTATCCTAATTCTTAATATAAATAAATATATAAATTATAAATACGAAAGTGTATTATTTGTTTGTTTGACCTTCTTTCACGCCTTAACTAAGCAACTAACCGACTTCATTTTGGTATAGAACTTAGTTGAAAGGACGGAGAGTAATTTTTGCTGGTAAAACATCAAAGTCCCTTGGAAGAATGAAATTCGAATTTAACCCGGGTAAAATCGTAGGGAACGCCAGTAATTGATAATTTGCTCGCGATTTAGTACGATTCTGTGTACAATTGAATCAACTTAATCACTTAATTTCGCTATGATTGTTTACTAATAAAATATTTGTAAACCGATTCATTATTATATTTTTCATTTTTTTCTGAACAGCTTTATCATCAGTTCCGATTTATGTTAAAGATAATATGAATAAAATTTTACTATCACTGAAACGTTTCCCGAGATAGTCAAGTTTATTAAACACCATATTGCCACTGACCACACAAATGCCAACCCTATACCTATCGACGCTATCGCTATCGCGACACGCTTTGACTAGCCGCCCCATCCATCATCGACACCGTCCACTATCTCCACCTTTGGTTGTACCGCCACTCTAGGTAAATACTTTACATGTGTTACGATATCTAACATGTCTGCCACTTCACAACACTCGATTGATAATGTTTCCTTCAACGTGGAAATAGCCACTCCCGTACAAATTGTATTAAAGGGGGTCAAAGACAATAGCGAAATGACGACCGTTTATATACTTTGCTAACAAGGATCCACATGCAACTGATTAAGGCGTTATACCGACTCATACTAGCGCCGCCCGCGACTTATTTTATCTTATTATTATGTTATACAAAGGATCTTTGAAAATATCAAATAGGCAGTTTGTTATACTTGTCATAAGCTATTTTTTATGCCTGACTAATTTTTTAATGCACATCAATTTGTTATTGTATTTGTTGGTTCTTTCCCTTTTAACTCTTTTGAATCTATCTCAAAAAATATTTTTTCGATCCTCCTGTGTTCAGTTAGCTCAATGGTTTCAATTGTATACTTGTATGCTAGTTTAAATTTTTTCAATTCCTTGATTGTAATTTTCGTTGTTAATAAAGATTGCTATGCGTATGCAGTAAATATTACTTTGCTTTCAGTCTAGGACAACTAAAAAATTGAGCTCTGGACCACACAAAGTGACAGTAAAACTAAAGCAAACTCCGTAAACCGGTGAAACCTCCGGCAAATACCGCGCGTCGTTCTAATGCCTGCGCAAATAGCAGGCGTAGTGGTTGTGTGGCGCTGCCCTAACATAGTGCATGTTGTTTACTATTATATTTTATTACTTACTACAGTACCTTGAATAAATGATGCTGGCACAATCCATACAGCATTATCGAGCCGCAAGTTAAGCAGAGCTTGTGTTATGGGTCCTATGACTGATATACTTAATACAATACATAGATATAGAAGAATTTTTTTTTAATCATAGAAAACACCTTGAAACCAGGAACAAATAAATAAATAATTAATCCTGGACAATCTACACAGCATCATCTTACCCCAAAGTAAGCTACTCAAGCAACTCAGCTTGTGTTATAACTGTGTTATAACTTGTGTTACTAACTGATATATTTATACAGATAACTGATATATTTATTTATTTATACATTATTTACATACCTAGATAGATTTTTTTTCTATAGGTATTTTATTAAATATTTGCAGATCTTACAAACATTTGTCCCGAGGCGGGAATCGAACCCGCAACCTCCGCCATCGCACGCGAACCTTCGCTTGCTGAGCCACAGAGGTAGATAGATAAAAAATTTTTTTGAAAACATTTAAATCAAAATGCCTTTGAATGGATTGTGAAAACATTGAAATCTTGTATTGCCAAAGTTAATGACATGGATTTCCATAAAGGTAATAAATGGGCATGATTGCAGGCGCGTTATCAGTAATGTATTGATGTAATAACACCATATCGGCCGATATTACTGTCACCTATGTACTTTATTGCAATGTGTTACTATGGTAAGAGCAATTTGGACTGTGTGAAAACCGTGAAAAACTTCTGGACTTAGGAGCAACATATTTTAGAAGTTAAATAAAGGTAGCTGTGTATTGTATAGGCCCTTGAGCAAAAACAAGAATAATTCGAGAAAATATTTTTTTTTCAATCTTCTAAATATTAAAACAATGTAGGGTTAGTTACATTACCTACAACTCAAGAATCGCTATCAATTATTATAGTCTTAGTAAGAGTAATGAAAAAAAATTATCCTGACAAAGCCATTGAAACAGTTAGGTAAAATTAAATAAATAATATGTAATAATTCACACAGCATCATTTAGCCCCAAGCAAAGCGTGTTATGTGTATTAGATAACGAATAAACTTGATACAAAACATTACATTATATATTTTAAGGGCTTTTATAAATTATTCAATAGGTATTTAATTTGTAAAAAATAACCTTTACACAAAAATAACCATAAAAAAACCTATTAAAAAATATTGTAGCAATTAATCGCTGAATATTTTTTTTTGGCCTCAGAACTACTCACTGTCATCTGTATGCTTGACTGCTTATAATGACTGCTCCACACCTGACATTTGAAGCTCTATCTACAACTAGGCTTACATCTAAAAAATCAAACAAAGGAAAATCAATCATAAAGCTGACTACTCACTGTCATCCGTATGCTTCCTGTCTCGCCGTGGCCGCGGGGGCGCATATAATGACTGCTCCACACCCGACCCACCGGACGCGAGCGACGAATGCCCGCTGTCCCGAAACTCGCCGGTCTCAGCCCACACTGTTGACATTAAATCTATTTCAATTCAGTCGAACGATTTATGGCTGTTTGAATTGTATTATCAAGGAACAATTATAAAATAATTACTTCTGCTATTCTTTATTGGATTTGATAGGATAGGCGATTTAAACTACCTTAATTCGTTTTCTCGCGACCAACCTTAGAGTTAATTTAGAGTTAATAGGAGAGACGATGAGTCATGTAAAGACAGTTTATGAATAAATTATGCTGAACAATCAGTACAGCAAAACTTAAAAACTTAAGTTTAGAAATTAATGGAAGATTAGCGGCGTAGGTTGAATTAACTTAGTTACTCAATAATGCTTTAGTTAATGGGATCCTGTATATTACAGGCTGGTTCCTCAGTAATCCTTTCCTTCGTTAAATATTATGCAAAACAAATTAAAAACTCCATCCCGTAAAACTTTTCCAAATAAATCACCGAAAGCCATAAATTAGCCGCTCATTACGAACACTACAAATGTGTTCAGCGCGTTGCAGCGACGAGTAGACGTAAATACGTCCCTGAACGCTTGTTAACGAATTAGTCACTTGAGACGGTGGTGTGTGTTCACCCTTATTTATGATAGCGCTGCAATGTCTTACTAATAGATAGGTACTTTATGGCTTTAAGCAAACTAATTTGTGTAAGTGACTTTAAAATGATAAAGACGCGGTTACATCTATAGTATCAAAGGTAGACAAGAAAATTGTAGGGTATTTTTATGACGATGAATAAGACAGCTAACGGCTTTATGAGTAATTAGTAGTTAAGTGTAATTTCCTATCTAAATACAGTAGGTTTGTAAAATTATTTAATACAAACATGAGACGATCAAGTTTTAGCTATGTTTGTAATAGGTACACCGGGTAAACATGGATAGTCAAGGAAACAAAGTAAACATCCAATAAAAAATCGAAAGGCAACAAAAAATAAAAGCAAAGCAATATTTTAGTCACTCCAATCTATTCGAAACAAGCTTCGATATCTGTCCGAATTTTACAAAAAAACCATCACGAGCGCGAACTAATAATTCTCTCCCGATTTATTTACGCGCCGTTTTTGTTTGCATCAAACAATACGTTTTTTGTTACAAAAGAATTGTATAATAAAACTGATTTTTATTGTTGTTTATATAAAGTTGCTTCTACATTGTGACATCGTTAAGCCCATTGTTTTCAGTAAAGTCACGAATCTGCAATTGATGGCAATCTAGATTGTAATTACAATTAAAAATATTGAGTGGTAAGAGATTCTTGAATACCTAACCTACTCTACTTTATGCTCTTTTTAATTGACAGTAGTTGGTAGTAATTTGTGAAGTTTTCTTTGTAGTAAACAGACTTTAAGAAACTGCGATGTAATAATAATAATCTTCTTCCTGGCCGATTTCGGCTACGGAGACTTGGCTTTGTGTATTTTTGTTTTAACTATCTATATTTTTAAACTGCGATTTATGAATCGATTCTATAACCCAAAATGCTCAGAGCTCTCTAATCCTGCAACCAAGCATGGGTCAGTCTGAAAACCAGCGCTGTTTTGTACCCGGATGCATAACAGCATAAAGCTGAGACTGTTTGTTCACCTTGACATTGCAGAACTAGCATACCTCTCTTTCCACGAGTAGGTGGGTACTTATCTATTTTAAATTTTAATCCTACTTTCAGTTTTTCTAATACCTACTTGATTTATTAATATTTGATTTTATTGACGACCGATGTCGCTCGGAGGGCAAAGGTCCGCCTTCTCATTTCTCATTTCAAACACTTCTGAAAGGGTTTATGTAACATTTTTTTCCATATCAAAATATTTTGAAGCTGTTTTTAAATTTGCTTTTAAAAAACTACTTTTATTTCATTTATCGGTGCAGTTGTTGCTTTATGATAAAGGAAAGTTACATAGGCTATATACATACATATATTACTAAGGAGAGCATGATAATAATTACATCCCGAGGATATCTTGGATATCAGCTGAAGAATATCAAGATGTTCCCATGTCTAAGATCTTAATTTTATTGCATATTAAAAACATTACAGATTATTAAGTACTAGCGACCCGCTCCGGCTTCGCACGGTTTTATTATACGTACAAACCTTCCTCTTGAATCACTCTATCTATTAAAAAAACCGCATCAAAATCAGATGCATGGTTTTAAAGATTTAAGCATACAAAGGGACATAGGGACAGAGAAATCGACTTTGTTTTATACTATGTAGTTATTAATGTAATGTATCCTGTAGGATAGGATTTAGGCAGATTTTATGCTAGAAATGAAGATAAAACTTTATAAGTACAAAGTATTTTGGCTAATCAAGGAGTTTTAAGGTAAGCGTTGATTATTGTTCGACATTTTAATTTCCTTTCATGTAGAAAAATGAAGGAATTGTTGTAATTTTTTTTGGCAAGTCCAACTCTTTGTATTCTTTACAGACGAATCTGTAACCATGTCACGTTATCACAAACGTCGGTCCTACAAACGTGCGTACGTACTACACAAATACATAGTGTTTGGTTTGATAGTGTAGATAACAGGTTTTATTGTTTTATTGTGGGCTTTAAACCGCGTTTCTACGGCCTTGTCGGACAGTCGGAGTAAAAATTGATTGGCCATTTTACCTTTGTTCTCCAAAAGTTTAGAGAGTTATTTTGTCTATACTACCACCTAATCCGATTTTTATTTAACTTAGTACTTAGTTAAAAAGAGTTTTGCTTTGCTTTGCTGTGTCTGATTAATTTATAACTTACTACTAGTCCTTTTTTATTCATCTTATTAGATAAGAAAATAAATTTTCCTTAATTTGGTTAGGTTTATTTAATATATAACTTATGATCACATAGGGAAATAACAAAGTTATATTTGACCACAGACTAGTAGTTTCGTAGATCGCTTGCTGCTAATAAATTATACTACGAATAAAATATACTTTTGGTTAGGTACGAATAATTTTAAGTAGCTCGAGATTTCTTACAAGCCCATCCATTACTATCTACTACATAATACATAATAAAATTCATTACATGAAGATCTATATCGAAGATAAGCCCAAGTACAGTGCCATATTTTATTTGAATCTTTTAAATCTCTTTTAGTTGTGACTGTACATTACCTGGTTATGATTGTACCCTCTTGATTAATATCATAATTTTTATGGTTCTATGAATGCTCTAAATAAATAAATAGCTCTACATTTTCTATTTAAATGGTCGTCGACGGTAATGTTTATCTTAGAATTCAATTATTTTTATAAAAATATGCCTATTTTTAGTTTGCTCGTGGTGACATAGATTTAATCTAAAAGAATGAAATATACTAAAAACTAAGCTATAATAGCAAAAATTCCAGGTTTAACTTACGTTGATTTTCATTGACCTTTGATTTTAATAAAATTTGAAACCCTAATTGAAGTCTCTATAGAGGCTGATCAGTCTAAATTCATTTGTTTTTTTCGTTTGATACTGGCAGATTGGTGCAAAGACACAACAAGATATAAGTACATCAAAGTCACACATAGAATTTTTTATTCAGTTTATACCTACCTAGTTCTTAAAACACGCCGAATTATAGTCAATGATGTAATAAGAAAGGGGGTAATATAAGCTTTTTTAAACTAGAAAAGGTTATCCTAGTAGGCTGTGTTTGTATACTGTATACACAAAAATAAAAACAGAATTTTTATTTGCTTATTAAGTATAGCGGCTGACGCAAATATAGTCAGATAAGTTATTATTTATGACTCTCATGTATATGATATGGGAGATATCCTACTGTAACCTACCAAAGAGAAGAAATTTGACAAGGTCCTGCTCAATTGACGACATTCACATTGCCATCGGCTTTCTTTTTTATGAATATAAATTTTCTGGACAATCCACACAGCATCATCTAGCCCTAAGCTAAGTAGAGCTTGTACCATAAATACTAGAAGACTGATATACTTAATAGAATACATTTTATACATAGACAGATATATTGTTTAGGAAATAATGTGAGGCTTTTTATTTTTATCTTAGATCTCAATTTTATCTTAACTACTTACATTCCGTGCGCGACCACGACGACTACGTTATGGAATATTATATTTACAATACAATACAATACAATACACTTTATTGCACACCAAAAGAAATAATGACAAAATACAGGAAAACAGATTTAACAAAGTTGCACAATGGGCGGCCTTATCGCTAAAAGCGATCTCTTCCAGGCAACCTTGGGATGGACACGAAGCAGATGTACATGTATAGACGGTGGCGTTTATACTTATGTTATAAAATAAATACATACCTATATTTATAATAATAAATAAATATCTATATACCTAAAATGTATATATACTTATACATATATATAATACATACAAACTTAAGTAAATAAATAGTAAAAAATATGCAAATATATACTAAGAGTCTATGACTAATGAGAGATAGTGCTGGTAAACCAATTTTTTAAACACCGGGAGAGACTTTGCGTGTCTTATAGTAGTAGGTAGAGCATTCCACAACTTTTTGGCTTTTGTTATATTTATGATTTTATATTGTACTAGCGACCCGCCCCGGCTTCGCGCAGTTTTATTTTACGTATAAACCTTCCTCTTGAATAACTCTATCTATTAAAAAAACCGCATCAAATCCGTTGCGTAGTTTTAAAGATTTAAACATTCAAAGGGACATAGGGATATAAGGACACAGGGTCAGAGAAAGCTACTTTATTTTATACTATGTAGTGATTTTATCCATTGTTTATTCTTCTTCTGTATTTTTTTATCATAGACCTACAAATGTTTACTCTGGAAGTGGCATTACATTCCAGATTCAAACCGTGGTACGTAGAGAGGTTAATCCCATCCACACTTATCAGACCACCGTGCACTGAGGCTGGTTAATAACGTAATCCCGATAACAGTTGAGGAAGTCGGCCCGAGCCCGAGTGCATGTTTCCGGTATCATACCGATACAGATGTAAGAATTAAAAAATATATACCCACGGAGTTGATAAAAAGTTTTCGTTTTTGCTCCGTGTACCTATGGAGTATGGAGTATATCTATGGAGTAGTAATAATAAAATTAGGAAGTTGAACAAAATCAACGCTCTTTAGTATGATAAACATTGCTGTAACTATCAAGAGATATAAGGGAAATTAAGCGAATTTCCGTTTTGTTCCACAGCGTCTTAGTGGAAAAACACTTTTACTTGCTTTTTTGTATTTTATTTTATATCTTTCTTTGTCAGGCCAATTCGTCCCACTTCTGGCTGGACTCAACTTCCATCCGGTATGATCTTGTACCATCTCTTAATGGCACCAAGAAAAAACTTGGAAAGTTTGATAAGTAAGTACTTATGTTATTTAAAAATAAGAAAGGTAGTAGATAAATAATATTTAACAAATGATTTCGACAATTTGTGTTAGTTTTATACAATTTATTTAAGACTAGCGACCCGCCCCGGCTTTGCACGGTTATTATACGTATAAACCTTCCTCTTGAATCACTTTACCTATTTAAAAAAAACCGTATCAAAATCCGTTGCGTATAGGGGACATATGGATAAAGGGACATAGGGACAGAAAAAGCGACTTTGTTTTATACTATAGTGAAGTCCAAGAAAAGAGGCCCGGAGATAATATAAGTACCTATGTTTATCCTAGTTTGGGGCTAGTGATTTAACAATCTTTTTTAATGAAGGTTAATATTAATACAAACTGATTTGTTTCTGACCGTACCAAACTTATAATAACGATGTAACTAATATCGTAAAGACGTAGAACAAAGTAACAAGTGCCAAGTATGGCCACTTGAGATTAGGACCAGTGGGGTGGCCATGGGTTAATTTATTGATTCTCTTGAGTGTATTCTTCAGAGCTATGATTAACTTATTCTAGCAACCGAAAAATTCCTAATTTTAAGATTTTTCATAATTTTTGAGTTTTGTTTTCTCAATACACACATAAATGTTCATATTATTAAATTATTCCTATATCTATCGAAGGTAGTTGAATATTTTGATTAATAAAAAAATACACCTAAGTATATTTGTGGTGTCCAGCATTATAAAAAACATGTTTAGAAATTACAGCAGTGTTTGTATAGAGGGCTATGAAACTTTTCCGGGCATCAATCTAGCGCAGGTAAGAAATATAATAAGTACTTATTTTAAATGTAGTAAGAAAACTAATGAGTATTTCGAATGGGCCAACTTGATAAGATTGCCTCAAACTGATAACCCTAAACGGCTCACCGAATCGCTACTGTTCACCTATCTATAGGTATTTATATCTACGACCAATCGCATCGCTATTCATGAATTATCGCTCAAATTAATGGCGTGTAAGTTATAAATGGCCGCCGGATTAGGCCCCATCCATTTTATTCCTATTTTACCTACCATAAAGAACCTTCATTGAAAACGTACACAAATTCACGGGAGCATCCACTAATTTTCCCGCGACTCTATCCTTTTCGCGCGTTCGTGGTTGAGGTGTAGCTGTCTCGTTTTAACGACCCTTTCCTCCGACGATTCATCATCGTTTCGCGGTTTACTGATTTTCCATTCAGCTCGAGGATTGGCCGCTCTCAAAGCTTCGGTTCAAGCAATTATATGCAATTTATAACAATTTCCAGATGATAACGCAAAGTATGAAAGCATCTACTTGTAATCGTACGCTACGGTCTCTAAAAAGAAAGGACACGACATTCAGAGTCCCCACGACCCCAATTAGTATTCCAAATAGCCGGCGACATATCTTACACGAAATAAAGCTGCATAAAGTGTACCGAGTGGACCGCTACCGAGGCACGAACGTCGCATAACTTTCACGCGGATGATTCGTTCACTCCCAACTTCAATCTTAAAATAACAGGGGCAAGTGCTAAAGTTGTCTGCAAGTATCCAAAGACTTGGCCCCAGACGCCGTTCTTACTTCATCCAAGCAATAACGCGTCTTACGGCACTCGGGAGTAGGTTCAATTCAAAATGATGAAGTCTCCGTCGGCGTCGAGTGCGGGACTTTGAGGCTTATGGTAATTGTAATAAAGCGGAGTGCAGCAGTTATGGGACGTGAGAGGTTCTAGACCAAATCCCGAGTAAGCTGTAACTTCCTTTTGGATTTTCGGAAGCCATTTATCAGTCTGATGTGGGCGTCTGGAAATTTTTCATGTTTCGTTATTGTGAGACATGACACGTACGCGCAGAGCATTCCTCTTTTGTTTATGACCACGTGTCTATTCGCTCTCAAGGTCGACCGGAGCTTTCTTATTTCAGGAGTTCACAGGTCATCTGCTTTGAATATTCAAACTCACGCAATTGATAATTTATTTCAAAGTGTGCTTTTGGAATAGTTACCTAGTAAACACTTGTAACGTCTCGCTGTAAATTATGAGAATCATAAAAGAAAATGCAGCTATTAATTTCAGTTCGCTGTGTTGGTTAATTTGCGGTGTATGAGTATGAATTAGTGTTTAGTGGAGATGCAATAGTGCTTCCCCAGGCGGTTGTAACGAGCGACATAAATCAAGCAACCCTTTCGTACTGAATAACCGGCCACCTGAGACTTGTAAAAATGCTCTACAAATTAGAGTTGTGGCCGAAACTAAGGGGAGCAAGATGGGAGCAAGCGGTATTTAATTCTGTGGGATGAAAATATATAAAATGTTGTATATCCTTGTTTTTGTGAAGATAAATTGACATGATCTCGAGCTTCACCTTAGCGTAAGTAGGTCCCTCCACCCAATGTTAGAAATAAGGGATATGAGAATATTTTTCTCAGTGAATGTTATATTTTCTACAACACAGATGTTTATTTTCACAGAAAAATGCCTTCTCTATGATACACACAACCCTAAACCACAATGTTGGTGACACCGCAATATTAGGCCCAAGGAGTCAAGGGGTCGCGAAATTGTCACCAAAAACACTATCTCGTCGAGGGGTAAGGTATTCAGAAGGCAATCACAGGTCCCATATGGGCACAAATTACTTTTCCTATCCGATTCGCAGTCCGATGACAATGCGAATGGGGTGTTGTGATTCGTTTTACAGTAGGAAGTCGTGATAGGGTTAAAAGATGTGGTGCAAATGGTCACATTGTGTGGTAGTATCATTTAGCCACTGGACTTATTCTAGCTCATTTTCCTTTTCTGAGCTTTCGCTGTAGTCATTCGCTTTAGTTAAAGTATAAATTATAAACATATTTTCTCATCAATAGTTTTTGATAAAAATATGTCACTTGTTATTTCTTTATTATTTTTACTTTTTATTTCAGCCCTGTAAGTAATTAAATTAGAAAACCAATCATAAAATAAAAATAAATTCAGAGCGCTGTAAAAGCTCTATATCGTGTTTCTGTGTTTTCACAGCTAGATCTGCGTTATATTTAAATACCTACATCAGCTTGTTTTGGTCACTTTAATTTTAAACTGTTACACAATTTTGGACCCTTCTGTTTTAGGTTACATAAGCTAATATTTTGTGATTAGTAATTTGATGGGCACTTTGCATTTTGTGACTTTTTGCTAACTCTACATAATTGTGGATAATTTTTGGATTTTTTTATAAAACATTGCGAATTTGCGTTCATTTCTCAAGATTACTCAAATTAAAGCGATTCATATATATGAATCTCTTAAACAGTAAACAATTTTTTTTATAATTATTTTTTGTATTTATTTATTTTTCAAAAAAAAACAGTACATTCCATTACAACGTTTTTTCAACGGCAGAAACGTTTATATAAACGTTATTGTTTATATTGGACGGTTATTTATTTTTGGGCCTCTTTACATCTTAGAAATTGAACGCAAATTTGTAGTCTTTTATTAAAATATCCCCAAAATTATCCAAAATAATGTAGAGCTAATAAAAATGAGTCATGGTAATAGATGAAAGGAGCAGTTTGTGCTGGCATATGTCGAGGCCGGCTCCTCCGAACAGGGATTAGGGCAGCTAAGCGATGCCATTCTGTACGTTTTCAATTTGCATAAATATTAGTTGAGCTATAACCCCATAAATATATTATAGTGCGGTGATACACATTTTATGGTGATTACGAAATTATAGCAAGAGGGTGTCAGACACCAGCTTTACGTTTGGTTACAAGATAAATGTTATTAGATTTAGAAAATAGTAAGATTACAAAAATAAGGGGTGAGAATGTAATAAGCTTTTACGCGCAAAATGTGCCAATACAATAGCACCTCAGAGGGTTTGAGGATGATATTTTGGGGAATAATGTGAAGTCATAATATTATAATTATGAGGCAGGGTCTGGGAGACCCGACGTGTCTCATAAAGCGGCGTCATCCGCCATTGTTAGAATTTTCGCGTCATATATCACGTGATGTGTCAACGTATTTTACACAAATGCCTCATCAGTTTGGACATTAAATTTCAAACATGGGGTGTAGGTATATTATTTAGTCCTGCTAGTGTTTTTTTTCTGTTTCACTTGGACTATATGAAACTTTCTCCGAATTAATTCTTTAAGACTTTTTATTCCACGTAGATGAAGCTTATATTTGATAAATAAATAAATAAATTAGGTACTGTGCTCTCTGTTTTGATTTTCCTAGATGATGTTTAAGGATAAGAGGGATTTGTCCATAACGTGATAGATCTTCTTCATCTCGTTTTATAAAAAAACCTAGAAATATTTATAAGTTATTAGTTTTGGTTTAAAATTAAGTAGTTTTAGTATTAAATAGAATCGTCTTTGTTGATACTGTTCCAATATTCTTAAACAACTTCTTGTATTGTAACGAATTCACCCAGCTTATTGTATTTTTTTGTAACTTTCAACTGCCCCAAATGCGATAAATTATGATTGCGATGCATTATTTTGTGTACTTTGTGACCAATATTACTGTAGGGCGTCATTGTATTTGTGTTTACAAATGGTCTGTGTTGTGAAGTCGACACTGGCCCATCATAGACCATTATGTCACTATTTGTTCTAGATCCTTTGTGACTCACGTGAGGGTAGCAACAGACAACAATTTGTCATAAAATAAAAAGATTTATTGTCAATGTATTCGATGTGCAATACACGACACTCTTTTAACGGTATTCTTCCCTTTTATAGCGTCAAATAAAATGAGAATAAACGAAAAGTAATATTAAACAAAAAGAGGAGGGTATTATTTTAGATATGTATTACCTGTGCGTTGTAAACTCACGCATTTACGGGGACATTACTTTTGATAACTAATAAAATTTATATCGGGGAATGTTGGTTTCACACTCCTACGTCACACATAAATTACTTCTGTTTGCACACAAATCATTTCCCTGAATGGGTTTTTGCGGGTGAAAGTGTAGAAAAAGGGTGTTGGTCTGACTGACCATTATAACGGGTCCGGGTGACAGATGGGCCGTCGCAAGGGTTATCCGGTTCCATCTGTCAGCCACTATCAATCACTGACGCTGTAAATATTGTTCATCCATTGACTTGTTGTTGATATATCAGTCGGAATCATGCTGGGCTGTGTCATTAACTAGAATTTAGCGAACGGGGAACGTTCCAAAACATATTTGTCAAAATTAATGGATTGGTTATTAATGAGTGTTTGCCACGAAGACGTTCGATATCAAATGTACCTATGCGTAGCCATTTGCATCACAATCATATCTAAACACTTTGTTATCAAACTCTATTATTGCGATCTTCAAATTCGTTGAGATGGCAACGGTCTCTTCTATCATTTATCGCCTTATCCTATCTCATATTTTAAAGGCGGTCTTTTTGTAATATTGTAAGGTCACAAAAACATTCCAATGTCAACATTTCACAGATTCATGACTCTGAGCATCGCGTAAGGCGTGACTACGTTTTTGCGCAACAGATGTCGCTACGCATCCGTCGGGTTTGCCTCCAAAAAACGCGTCAAGAAGGCGTGGCAGCAATAAATTTTGTCAAAATATGCTCGACACAAACACTTCCCATAGCTCGCCCTATTAGAATAACAGAACAAATCGGTTTAATTTGTTAACAGGCCTTCAGAATGGGTGTCACATGTCGCGAGGTAGGTATGTCGGAGAATTTATTTAGTTTCGTCATCACTAATTGCCGATGTGAATGTTTAATAGCTCGTGCACATGTTAATAGGTGACGAAAAAAGTGGAGGAATTTAGGGATTAAAGAAGGTCGGGAGAAAGCTTTGAAATATTAATATGACAAAACATAAATTAGCTAGTTTGAAATTAAGTATTTCGAAGTAGCTAAGTTTTTTATAGACAGAATTAAGAAAAAAATAATAAAGACGGTTTTTACTTCTTTGTTTTAAAATTCTGTGAAGTGTAAGTGACCACTTTTAGTCAGATTAAATGAGCATAGATTAAAAAGATCCTAACAGAAAGAAGTCCTAAGAGAGTCAAGAGTCCTAATCCAGAAAAATATTGATTGATTAAAGATTTAGATTTTGATGTCAGTCTGTCTTAATTCATAAGAGACAGATTGTATAATTAATATATTTTAATAAATAAATTGTTTATTTCAGACAACTTAGTCCATAGGTTTACCTACGACAAACAGAAAATACAAAATAGAAAAGAAACAGTTATACTGCAGAAAATCCTGACAAAGCTGAGAATAATCAATGCAGGAAGTATTTTCTTCTATTCTGAATATAGCTAGAAATGCAACAAATTACGCTGGATATTTTTTTCGTGTCATGACTATGTAACTTCTAATTCAAAATTAATATCCAAACAATAAAATTGCAAAGGTATAAAAACAGTGACATCAAAGAAGCGCGGTCCCGGCAGACCCATCAAAAGGCTGCTATTAAAAAAAATGTGATTCGACACCTCAGGGGTGCAGTCAGACAGTGTGGCACCGGGTTTTTGTATTAGTTTTTATGTTAATAAATCACAGGTCGTTTGTCGCGTCGGTGAGTCGTAAAAGTTTGTGTCGAGCCATAGCGCGTAGGTCGGAGGTTTGGACATATTTTTTGCTATATTAATTGGGATGTTCTCAAATAATCCTCTTATAGTTCTTCACATGATTGTTTGTACAAAAACTAAAAACATCTGGTACTTTGTTGGTAAAACTAGAGTATCTAGTTAAATTAGAAACACCTTATTGAAGAATCAGATATGCTAAATTACTTGATGACTCCCATTTTGTTGTTTTGTTTTATTTTTTGTTTGCTATACTTATCTATCTACATTATCAAATTTCCAGCCCTGGCTTACCTCCCACTTTGCTAACAGGTAACTCAATCTAGGCAGGAAGTTTCTAGATAAAAGATTTTCCTTAATCCAAACGTTAAAACGACAAGCTAAACAAAACGGTTGCATACGGTCAGACTTGGGCCCATTTGAGAGGCACATAGATATGTAATCTCCTAGACAGGACAAATATTTGCCTGGCCCGGCCTCACACCTTTGTGTGCTACTATTGTTTAAACTGTGTCCGTGCATTGATATACTCGGCAAAGCATTGAAACGATGCCTACCCGAAAATGATAAGGATTTGGATTCCAAGATTTAAAAAAAAACATGAATACTTTACGAATGTATGCGGGTTAATCACGAACCTTGTTTGTATTGAAAGAAATAACATTTCATCCCATTACCAGGAGCTTTTTTAGGGTCTCGATAAACATCTAGATTCATAGTAAAAACCTGAATTGCTGGAAATGTAATTGGTGGGTACCAAGCCTAAGATAAGACTGCAAGCTAAAAGTATACCTAGTCAACCTTCTATAGCAATTTTTACGTTTCAGTGCAGACAATCCCCGCATAGAAGGAAAAAATATTTTTCAATCTGATAAAGCCGTGTGAAAATTGGATCCTTTATTAAAACGTAATAAAAACTAAGCCTTACATAATTAATTCTCCATATTTTTTCGAAATAATGAGATCTCCGGCGAAGGTAAAAATGGCGACGACAAAGGCTTACCACGACTTTGCGGAATCTGATCAATTTAAAATTAAAGCCACGAAACGTGTTTTTTATAAAAATGTCGGATATGAGGATATAAGAACAATCTTCGATGGATAAGCTCAGCATACGCAGATCTGGCGGGATTTCTTTTCAATACGGTCATATAAAAAATGAACGCAAAAGAGATTGGTGAAAATAGACCCCAGCAATTTAATTTTTTAGTCCAGGATTGGATTTTGTCTTCCTGAATATTACGAAAGCAGTGATGTATATTATTTTAACTCAGAGAGAAGATATATGTACCTATTTGGATTGCAATGTTTTATAGAAGCAAGTAACTACAGGAATTCTTGAAAAAGATAAGTAAATCAATATTGCTGGACAATTCACCCAGCATCATCAGCTTAGCAGAGTTTGTGTTATGACTAGATAACTGATATACTCAATACATTACGGTAGGGACATAGGTACCTAGTTAGAAACTATTTTAAGAAAGTAACATAGAAAACACCGAACACAGATAATCAACCTTTTAAGTAACAGTTTAACTCATGACAGAAGTTTCGTGGTCTACCTAAAATTTCAATCTGTACTTAAATTTTTCACTGATATTATATATACATTAGAAATCAATATTTGGCGAATAGGTAATATTGACACCAACCATTATTCAAAAAGCACAATACCGACGACAGCAATCGCTTAATGAACTTAGCACAATGGCTCTAATAAATAAAATGCACATTTTAATCCCCCATTTAAATTCAATGGCAAGCAAGTGCAGGCCTAATCATCGCAATATAATGCTCCGCTGAGCCAGGGGTGTTTTTTAACGAGTAAAAGAGATAGCAGGATGTAAACTATTTACGCGTGACAGCGAGAGATGCTCGATTCATCCGGATTGACTTTAAATGATTGCCTCTGTTGCCCTTTTTGTTCGTCGGTGATGGATTGCAAATCGTTGCGTTTACGCCAGAGATGGTTTAAAAATGGAATCGTATTTTAGACATCTTTTTATTTAGCTTGATTTTTACTGGCTTCTGATTTTTATTAAATGACAAGGTAATTTTTTGTTGCTAGTTAACAAAGCCTACCCTGCAATGCAATGCAAGGAATTAAGACTTTATCCAATTATTTAGAGCCAAGAGCTGGGTAAGTAAACCATCAAGGTTTCGGTAAGGCTAGG
This sequence comes from Eupithecia centaureata, assembly GCA_944547425.1. NCBI lineage: Eukaryota > Metazoa > Arthropoda > Insecta > Lepidoptera > Geometridae > Eupithecia > Eupithecia centaureata. Next base: position 10,078,240 of record OX155686.1, read on the forward strand.
TTATACAATATTTTCTACTATATCTCTCTAATTATTACCGAAAAAAGAATCCTTTAACTCACCAACAAAATAAAATTCATAATAGAGCTACATTTCAGAACGTTTTATCTGCTAGAGCAACATTCAAAACATACCGCGCCCCAAAGGGCATGACTAATTGCGTAACTAAACATCCAGGGGTGTAATCCAACGCTGATGTGTTTGTAAAAACTATCAGATTAGCCTCGCTCCTACAAGTGATGCTTTGTTTGCATTGAATCATCCAATTTTGTCTGGGTACAGGTGGATTTATGCAATTCTGGACTTTATTACCGCACGATTGTTATTTCAGTGTTCTAATCACAGGTTCTAATTCTGGAAATGAAATGAATCGGTTGAGCTTCCTCTATTTCGATATTTTGCAACAGTCTACAGCTAGTTCAACTTTTTAAATTGTAAATAAAGTAGATAAATAAAACATTTCTAGGTCAGTCTAATTAAATTTTGTTCTCTACATAAAAGAAAAAGGTTAGTCGAATCGGATCAAAGACACGAAGGCTTATTCTACCCTCTTATTCAAATTAATTGTGTTAAAATGTGAAAATAAACATATTATTTCGTATTTCTATCAATGTTCGGTGACATTAAAAAAAAAGTTAATCAAAATAATGTTTTTGGTCTACCTTGCTCCTTGCGTTTGGTCTAATTTAACCCATCCTTGAATAACTGGTCCTAAGAGTGATTGTTATTACTTTTTTCAAAATTTCTTTATGTTATTGCTTGTTCTTGTTCCAAATATGAATCAATAAAGATGATAGCAATTCTGTTTCTAAAACAATATAATTCGGAACGGTATTCATTCTTTCACGACAAAGATTGACTTTAAAAATAGAATGCAATTGAAATAAATTTTAAATCGTGGAATGTTAATCCGCGTCAAAAATTATCTTCGCAACGCCCCATAATTTTAAACGTTGTAGGTATTCTCAGAATCACAAATTGTATTTCATAGTGACGAAATATTACACATTTTACAATTTTCTACAAAGTTTCCTACGTTTCGTAATATTATAAATCTCCCAAATCCTTTTAAAAACAGTAAACAAAATAAAGGAACGTTTGTTTCATTGGATTTCTCTATTGAGTCGTTTTGTTTTACGAAGATATGTTACTAGCCTTGCTGGCGGATGCTGGACCAATAAATAAATTACTATACCAATGACTTCGGAGTTCTTTCATTTTGTTTTAATGTGGTCGTCCGTCTGTTTCAATGGTCAAATAATGCGATATTAGATTTTGCCGATTCATAGATAATACAAAACAAAGTTAAGCCGCGTACAGATTGCTGTAACGTAACATGCAGTGTAACATGAAAGGAGCATTTCACAAGTGTGGACGCAGCGCGCGCGCGAACTGAGCACGTAGGTGTTCGCATCTTTTCCGGCATGCGCGCGGCGAACATAGCTCAGTCTGCCGAGAACACGCGGAGAGAATTTATTATACAATTATTATTGGCTTCGATGACTGTCGATGCTTCAATGATTATCATCAATCATGTGAAAAAAAAAACGTAACATAAACGGCTCTACTGTAGCTGTGTTTTCTTCCATTCTTCTAACGTTCGCGCGCGTTCGAGTAAACAACCCGTCCACACTGGCGCTCCGCGCACACTGCGCGCCCCTTTGTGTTCGGCGAAAAAACCGACAAATGGCGGATCGCGGCGAGCACGAGTTGAAATGCTCTGTTCGTGCGCGTAGTGTGCTCGGTTCGTGCGCGCGAGGCGTCCACACTGTGTGATTTCTGTTACATTGCATGATACATTGCGACAGTGTGGACGGCAAATTCTTTCATTGCGTGATACATTGCATGTTACGTTACAGCAATCTGTACGCGGCTATACAGATCTAAAAGAAGCAAATCGGGAAAATCCATGAAACCGATTTTGCAATCACGTTCATAATTAACTAAACTACCTATTTACCCTAAAAACAAAAGATGACTTTGCTTTTTCTTGTTTTTTCTTAAATAAGCAAAATTTACAAAATACGAAACAAATACAGGGACAGGATTTGAAAAAATCGAATTCAAGTCTTCCCAAACGCAATAAAAATACAAAAACGGTGCACGTGCTAAAAATTCGACAGCATTCGATGATGTTGTCAACGTAATCGGGCGCGGACCGTGACGAGGTGTGGGCTTCATACAAAATTAGGGATTATTCATACACACAGATACGTCAACAGTTACTATAGAATGACATAGATTCTGTGATAGTCTGTATAGAACCCTCCTGTCTCAGTGATGCGCAATTTTCCTTCTTTGTTTACTTTGGCTGCGTGTGCCGATGTTTTGATAACCACTTTTGTAATTCGTAATGCAAACTTTAGCAGTGAAATGTGAAAAGATGATGTATTTTATAAACTGTGGACCTATTTAAATAAAAATATTCCTATGATTCGAACTTTAATCCAGCTTTGGCAGACAGAGGCTTTTCTCGCTCTACCATCTATTTGCCGTTGTAGGACAGTGTACTAGCTTCTCAAACTCATATCTCGTCGTGTTTCTCGAACATTCTAGAGAAGACTCTTGCTTAGTAGTTCCTGACTTGATTTTCTATCTCACGGCGGCCAAGACAAGAGTAAGTGTCAAAGTTTGACAGTGTCTCTATGATATGATGACAGTGTGTGAATATGATACTTTCATTTGAGTTTTGAAGTGGCTCGTGACTCGGAGACCGAGTTATCAATATCGATCTAGACTTCTAGAGGGTAATGCCCACTGGAAACTCAGAGACTCTACACACCATTATCGAGTGGACGCCGTCATCAAATTGCAGTCGTGGTATGACTGGCAGACGGTTATCTAGGCCTAGATAATGATAAGATACCTTTTGATTTGCAGTGCCAGCGCCTTAAAAAAGTGGTGGAAGCTCGCCGAGCTTTCGGACGCATTATGAAAAATTTGGCTCTGACAGAAGCAAACTTATACTCCTTTTTAGAGGACTTCTCTCATACAAACTCCATTGTAGAGAATACGAAGACTTTCTTAGGATGGAAGCGCTAGAGTACGATAGTGTCATAAGAACGATACTTACTAGATCCTTGATTGCAGAGAAGATAAAGAAAATCGAGAGACAATAACCTGGAGCACGTGAGACAGTGTCAAACATATGATAGGTACTTACATTTGAGCTTCTCCAGCGGTTCGTGATGCAGTGGCGGCGCGTGATGCAATGGCGCGTGCTGCGGCTCGTGATGAAGCGGTGCCATTAGGCTCGAGATCGCCGAGCCCACGGACGCCGCTACCGACTCGTGCAAGTGCGCACCGCTGTGCAAGTCCAGCTCTGACAGAGGCAAACTTAGCTTCTCATACTCCATTGTAGAGGAGACGAAGACACTCTTAGGATGGAAGCGCTAGAGTAGGACAGCTTTATAAATACGATACTTACTGTATCCTTGATTGCAGAGAAGATAAAGGAAATCGAGAGACAATAACCTGGGGCACAAAAGAGACAGTGTTAAACATATGATAGGTACTTACATTTGAGCTTCTCCAACGGCTCGTGATGCAATGGCGGCGCGTGATGCAACGGCGCGTGCTGCGGCTCGTGATGCAGCGGTGCCATTAGGCTCGAGATCGCCGAGCCCACGGACGCCGCCACAGACTCGTGCAAGTGCGCACCGCTGTGCAAGTCCAGCTCTGACAGGCAGAGTCCGTTCTCGCTCAGCGGCTCCATGCCGGCCGCTAGGGCTTCCTTGTACACGCGGAGGTGAATGGTGAGGCTTTTGGGGACGGGGGCGAGTGGCCGCGGGGTTAGGCGAGCATCGCCTGCTGGAAGAAGTTTAACTTATTAATTCAAATGAGGAAAAATAAAGAACTGGCTTGAAGAGAAGACGTTCCAAACCTACGACGAGTTTTTAAACTATAACTAAATTAAATTAAATTAAGTGTATTTTTGTACCTACTAATTTTTATAATAATTTATATTTTACTGACGTGTAATTTGACAAATTATAAATAAAATGTTTAGATCTGTTTATCTGAAGCACCTAATGCAATAAATGACAATGATAATTCGGTCTACCTAATTCGTTGCCATTCAACGTGGCAATGCTGCCAGCATTCTGGGCACTGCCTTCTGGTGATGGCTTAGGTTTTTAGGAATGTTTGCTATAAGTGTAGGTAAATATTTATATTTTTCATGTAAGTTATCAAAATATAAGAAATGCAATAAACACCATGCTGGACTGGTACTAATGACTGAAAAATGTGTTAATTTAGCTCAGAGCAGAAAAAAAACACTAATTTATTGATCTATATCCTTGAAATTTACGATTTTTGAGTTAGAGTTAGAGTTTTTATCTTATGGGTACAGGCGTTGTTGACTGGCAGAAAATTCCATCGGCAGTATGCACACGGTTTTGTATTTTTTTTATTGTGTGCAATTATTATAGTATTCAATAGTAATAAAATACTAAGTACTTATAATATTCATTAGGTAAGAAACTAAACGTTATGAACTAAGAAAAACATTTGAAGACAACTTTAGTTAAAGGCGATGTAGGATTACTGGCACCAACCAAACTTAAAGCACAAAGTACAAACAACCGAGAGTACAAACATATTCAAGAAGATACAACAAAGTTCCTAAACAGCTAATAAATCAATCCCTAACAAGCTTGATTTAAGGCGAGCATACACTGCACTGTTTGAGCAGTAAAAATAAGCGCCATAAAAAAACTGTACTATGAAGATATACAGCTTTACAACTTTCATAACTCAAATAGCCAACGAAGCCAACGGTGGCTGGTATCGTTGTAAATCAGGAGCTAATGGGAGATTTCCTATATCACTCTCTTCACTCATCATCATATTAACAATATTACTAATATTAATTTAAAGTTAGTTAAATTTAAAGTAATAATACCTAAGTATTTATGAAATGGGAAACAGAAGAGAAATCTAATTTCAACATATGTTTTCTTGTTTTTACAAAACTAACAACTGACTTAAAATTTTAAGCTCCTTGGGATAATTTTCTTCTCAAAAATATGCGTTATTAAATGGGGCCACACTACAAGCAGCAGCGCATAGAGAATCTCCGCCTTTTTTAAGTCGGTTGAAAATATAGTATGATCAAAATTGTTCAGACAGACAGCGGCGGCGTGGCACTGGCTGAATGATATTATGAGAGTGCATTTATTCTATTAAAAACTTTTCTTAAAATTACTAACTATTTTTAGTGGTACAGAAGACGAACCAATTGTCATTCGAAGTTCTCTTTTTAGACTCGCCAATGTAACAAACACATTTCCAAAAATGCTTCAAAAATGACGTAAAAAGCAATCACCGTCTCCTCATCTATTTCACTAAAGTAATGGGAAAGACTGGAAAAAGTAGAATATGTGATTTATGGTCTTAATTGCCTTCGGGGCAGTGAGTTTCCAAAGAGTTATTTTGCAAGCAGTTATGGAGTCGACTGTTAAAGAAAACAATAACGATAAGTCATGAGTTACAAGAAAAGATGAGATATAAACCACAAATAAACACAACCAACATATATACTCTTACATAAGAGATTTTATTGGTCAGCCATGTGTGTATACCTACTTAACTGCAGAGAAAAGGCCTGGTTTAAAATACAATTATATGTGAACACATTAGATTACCTCATTACCTAAATTGTAAACCCCGAATAGGTAGGTATACAAAAACAACTCGTATTTAAGCACTTCTAAAAACACGTGTCTGGGACAGATTTTCATTGAAAACTCTAAAAAATTAATTCTGAGTTGGGGTAACACAGTAACACTACATATCAACACTTAGGTATGAACTCAACGCTAACAGTTCATACTTCGAATCATAGCCTCTAGCTCTACTCCGGCCTATCATCTCTACCGGATTCAATATTCAGCAAAAAAGCAAAAAGGTGTCGAAGAGCGCTATCAGCAGTTATTGCCCGTCCTTGCTTTTATCGACATAGCTTTCGAGTTTTTTTTACAAGCACCAATGACCACGAGTATGAGAAAAAGTTTGGTCTTAATTTTTATCTGTGGCCAGTTTGATAATGAGCTTGTGCATTGTTTGATATATTTAATTATTTTTGTTTCTTTTAGAAAAAGTATGGTTAATAAAAAATACAAATAAACATTCCAAAAGCATCTTAAGCGTCAATATTTTTTTTGTCATTGTAATTGACTGGTGAACTCAGAGGTGTGGCATAACAAACTGGCAACTAAAAAAATAAATTTGATAGACCGTTTCAAATATGGGAAAACAACATAAAAACTGTGTCTGGGCAGTTTTCGTCAAGGATTGCCAAAGATGGGAATGAGTGAAAGGAGCTAGATAAAAAGCAGAATAATTCAGCTAAAAGAAAAATTTGGCTTAAATTATGTTGTAATGCTGCTGGTACATACCTACGTAGCTGTACGTAACTGCTATAACTCCAACTGCCAAAATCATATTCTGCTAAATATAAAAGAAAAACAATAAACTATGCTACAACCCGATAGAAAACGAAACGCAGACCACTGAAGGAGCAGGAATTAACCCACTGTATAATAGCTAAAGCAGTTCGAGTCACAAGAGCTCTAAAACCAAAGGTCGACAACACAAATCCAGGAGATTCAGTCTTCTCGTCACAGCCACAAATTGTTCTAATACAAAGAGATACTAATCTTCGCCCGAAGAGTAATTGGGCAAGCCGAAGGCACCAATCGGAGAGCTCCGTTATCCTTTGAACCAACGCAAAGCCTTTTTTAAGCCGAAAGCTTAAAGTTGGCGAAAGTGCTTTGCTCTATTAAAACACCATCTCATTGAAATTTCACTTCGCTAGTCGATCGCTTCGAAACTGTAGGAATGGTTCGTATCCTTTTTAACCAACGAGAGACAGAAAACACGCCTTTCACATATGTTTTTTTATGTGTATGGTAGATATTATCTTCTAAAATCGGTTTATTTTATTATAAACTAGCTGGTGCCCGCGACTTCGTCTGCGCATGATTAGTATTTGGAGTACTCGCGATTTTACTTGCGTAATTCCCTTTCCCGTGGGATTTTCTATATAAAATAAAGCCCATTTCTTATTCCAGCTTATAATCTATCTCTGTGCCAAATTTCATCCAGATCCGTTCAGCAGTTTTTGCGTGAAAGAGTAACAAACACCCATTTTTGGAATTTTTTTAATTCCGGTATAAAATGTATCCCATGTCCAATCGTCCCGAGTTCCATTCGAATTCATTTAATTCCGTCGTGATGCGTGGTTAAAGAATTTTTCTTTCACCCTCTCTCCCAGGGGAACCTTACCGAATTCCGGGATAAAAAGTATCCCATGTCCTTCCTTGTACCTATAATCATGCCGAGTTTCATTTCAATCCATCAAGTAGTTTCGGCGTGATGCGCGTTTACGATACAGACAGACAGACAGACAGACAGACAGACAGACATGAATGAAAAAAATTACAGTTTTGGCTTTAGTATCGATAATAGAGTGCCCTCCAAAAAAAAATTTCAAAATATCTTCAATGTACAGAATTGGACCTATTACAGTTTTATTATAAGTATAGATATAGATAGAGAACGATCCTGAGGTGGTCCAATAAAAACGAAGTACTGAAATTATAATTTATCCCGTCCAAATAAAAGAACAGTAAATATACACATTCCTTCAGTTTGAAGTCGGTTTGAATTTATTCTACAAAAGATAAAATTTTGCTGAGATTTTTTTCTCTTCCTAAAAAAAGTTCTGTTTCCACTTCTGTTAATTTTGGTTGAGCTAGAACATCGCAGAAGATGATTTTAATATTGTTATTTATTTTCAACAATCTATTCTATTATATATAAGAACATAAATAGCAAATTGTCCAATATACCAAACGGCTATTCTAGATGAAGTATTAATCTGTACTTCCTATCCTTCTTTTATCATTAAAACAAGACATTTCCAACAAACTCTTGACACTATCTCCACTTTGAATCGACCGACATATCAATTTCTCTCTATCATATCTGTATTACATCGCTAACTGCATGTAAAACATGTGTTAGTGCACGTAAATGTAAATATTTAGATAGTTGTACCTTTATCTAGATGATAAGGCTGAACCATCTAACACTATTGACTTTTATGAGGAAATGTTGCAGACGAAACACTTTGAAACTAAACTAAGTCATCTGAATGATAGTCAGGGCTGAATGAATCGAGGTGTAGGTTACACCTAAGTGGCAATGGAATTAGATGAATAATGCTGGATAATTCACAAACCATCATAATAGCCCCTAGCTATGCAGAGCTTGTGTTATGGGTACTAGATGACTGATAGATATAATACAATACATTGCAGCGGATAGATATTTTTATAGAAAGATAAAAACACAGAATCCTGGTTTTAATCTTTACATTTCGTACATTTGTCCCAAGGCGGGAATCGAACGCGGGTAACGTTTTCACTTCGACTCCTAGATGCACCAATTCTTGATGAGTCTTTTCAGTCATTTGTAGATGAGAAAATTCAAAATTTCAACAAAACTTCGAACAGACTTCTCAAAATTAATAGCCATATTGCTTTTACAATGATTTGTTTTTGCCTGTTTGTACCTAAATTTACGTATTTTTTGAGATGTAGCCAAATGTGAAAACACAGCGAGCTCTTGTGTAGCTTAGACAACATAATGAAGAATACTTTATCATCGGTTTTGAATATTGATTTGGATGACAAGGCTTGGTCGCAGGCCTCCCTGCCTGTCAAATTGGTAGGCTTAGGTATTCGCAAAATTCCAGTGTAGCCCTACCAGCGTTCCTATCGTCTACAGCATAAGTTCTTTAATTGAGTCTCATTTGGTTTTTTTTTCATTCTACATGGTTCGATATACTTGCCTTTCCATCTTCCAAGGACATGGCTGGTGCGGCCGTAGATTTGCCTCAGGATCCCAAGAGGCGCAAATATGCAGGTCATAATAGAACTTACGCATTTACTCCCTTTGGAGTCGAGACCCTAGATCCATGGGTACCGAGAAGGCTCATAGGCTTTTTAAAAAAAATATCTGAGCGTCTAGTCGATACGACGCATGCATGACCCATGAGTTGGTGAGTATCTGGCGTAGCGCATCAGCATTGCAATAAAGCGCAATAATCCAGCCATTGTCTTAGGGTCTCTTGCGATTGCTATTGTATTGTGTTTGGACATGTATCAGTTGACTTACCTCGAGACTGCAACCGTCTGCAGTTATCTAAATTGTTTCAAGTTGTAATTTGTTTGTTTTAAAATACATTTGACCTTGATTGTATTTTTCGTTGTTAATAAAGAGGTTAATGTTTCAATTTCTTTGTTGAAACAATTGAACAATTTAAACTGAAACAATTGAGCTAACTGCAGACGGTTTCAAACAGTCAAGAGGAAGCTGAAGAAGAGAGCCATAAAAGTCTTAGAATTTAACTCTAGAATCTAGATGTTAGAATCTAAATGATATGCAAGAATGACAAGCGACTGCATATTCAAACCTCAAAGTAGTAGAGCAAACCTCGTAATTTCAATTTATCTACACCTAGGTGTTCGTTATCAAGTCGGCACGATAAAATTATCATTCAGAGATAACGTGCCATACAAACACAAGAGCGACATTTTTGTATTTTTAGGTTTCCTTCGCTCAATTGTACAATTTTGTTGGAGTGATAACGCTGTAAGGACACATTTTAGTGCTTACAATCATAAATTTACGTCTGTTGTCTTAGACTTTCATGATACCTACACATCGTCTCTTAAAATCAGGTATAGGTACTGGAAAAAGCGTTACCTACTTCAGAACTTCCCATTAAAATATTGAAAGATTAAATATTTTAGTCTCGAAAGTTTTATTTAAATTTTCTAATATTGATCAAAGTTAAAATTTATTGCAAAAATAGAAGTGAAAACAGTACTAAGATGGTGTTTAAATATTATGACTCAATGTAATGGCGTGCAATATTTAGACACAAACAATTAAATTGACTACAACATCAAATCGAAACACTGGAAATTTATAATTGAATAGGTACATAAAAACTAATTAAATGATATTAAAAAACAAAGGTAGGTATACCTGTATTGATAGGTACTGGTATTTTTTTATACGTCATATAGGTAATCCTAATACACAATGCCCATGCAATAATCTGCCCAAGCACATGCAACGGAATAGGTTCAAATCGGGGCTCCCACACAAAACTGCGATTTGGTGCGATGCGATGCGATGTGATGCGATGTCACACGAACTTGATTTGCGAATTTCTGCGATGCGAATTTGTGCGGCGAACCGTTTTGTAGGGTAACCATACCTTCAAGTTTAGTCAGCCGTATTGGACGTGTTTTTAGGAAGCGTAAGATGGATCTCAAAAAGATAATTGAACCGATTTAAGCAAAAATGATCCAACCCACACAAACCTCATTTCGAGATAATCGATATTTAAGTTTGTGGCGGTATTTCTCTAGCTTTGTAATACAAAATGTTGTTATTTTAATTTAATTTAATGCTATGTAAACTCAACCTTTTTTGCTATAAATAATATATAAAGAATAAATTGTAATAGTTTAGTAGATAATTGGGAAAACTTGCGCCTGGATCATTATTACAAAATTAATTTTGTATGGAAAGAGCTATGTAGGGTGCAAAAATTAAAATGCAAGAATGATTCAAAGTGTGATAAAAATTAGTAATCATTTTTGTATTTTAAAAGACAAAACAAACAAAATTGGCCCTACTCCTCGTCCAAATCAGAATAAGGTTCATCACATAAACCATCTACATCGTCTATTATTGCAGGTTCCCTTCGGTTTCTTAAATTAATCAATGCAATCATCTGGTATCTAATATTAGATCTGCTGGCCCTGTACTTATTTTATTTTATTTATTTATTTTTCGTTAAAGTACGAAACACACAGAAGCCGGAGGCGTGGCGGAGGCGAAGGCGTGCGAGTTGTATTCTATGGAATCCTATGAAAGCCTACACACACACCGCAGGCCGTAGCGAACGCGGTGCATAAATCGGTCCAATTGCACTGCTGTTATTGTTAAATACTTAGATATAAAAGAAAAAGAAGATTCTGGATTCATCCATTTAATACGATTATGAACTCTGAAGGGAACTATTTTACTCGAAATTACTACGAGTTGAGAACTGAAGCAGTTTTTTTTTTACAACACAAAGAAGGCGGCTCAGGCGCCGCGCATCTTTCGCTAAAGTTGTCTCAGAGCGGACTAAAAGGGGGGTCACCAAGTATGACGTAATATGACAGGAATGCGCGATGCAAATGAGATCGGACGTTATCGTGCGAGCTCGCAGATATTTGCGATGCGATGCGAGCTCGCAGTTTTGTGTTTGAGCCCTAAACGGATGAAAGAAGATGAAATAATGAAGGAAAATTATAATATTTTTCTTTAGTATATTATTAGACATATTATTTATATTTTTATTTTGTTGTAAAATAATCCTACATTGTATCGTATTTGATAGGTACCATTGTTGTTTGTTGGATGTTTTTATTTTGCTGTCTTTATCAACGATAATTACAATCAAGGAATAGAAAAATTAAAATAAGTATAATAGAAACAATTGTGCTAACTGCAGATGGTTGCAAATCAGTGGATATAATAAAAGTTTTGCTAACTTAGATAGATAATGCGTATGTTGATCCAATAAATAATATTCATCTAGTAATATTTCTTTGATTGGGTAATTTCTTTGTTTAAAAAATAACTAGGACTCTAGAACGTTGCGTAGAGTTGCTTGATTCCTGTCTTCTAGCTTTATGTTTCTTTATGGGTAAAAGTAACAAGGGCCAGGTTGCCAGCCTGATTCGTTTTGTAATTTTGACAAATCCATATATTGTTTTAAAGTTCAGAAATATAATAAATTAATTTCTTCAGACTGAAAAATAAACAAGTCTACTCAAATTTTTAACTATAAATAATTATCAAATAATCAAATAAAGCGAGAACTTCACTTAAATTTTAATAAAAAATGTTGCACGTAATTAATTGGGAACCATTATACGTACTACGTATAAATGGTTAGACATGATTGTGTCGATTAACTTATAATAATCTGTTTAGCAATAACTATACAAATAGGTAACAACATAACAAAAAAGTAACAAAATAAATTTATCTTTAATTAGAATATAGAGTTAAGAAAGACCTTTATTAACAACGAAAATTACAAGCAAAGGAATAGAAAAATTACAACTAGTATTTACAATTGAAACCATTGAGCTAACTGCAGATGGTTGCAAACAGTCTAAAGGTAGCTCAATTGATCCATGTCAATACCAGTCGGAAGCGTCCCCAAGACACTGGCTGCATTACCACTTATTTAGTTAAGAAAGTAATTTTAAGCTTGTTCAACAACAAACTGTTGTTCAAGCTGAATAATTGGTTGGATAGGCGCCAGTTTTTTTACTGGATTAATAGTTAAATGGTTAAATTCTAACAATCATGTGGGCTATGGTTTAAATTTTAAATTGAATAGTTTATTACTCAATTTGTACATTTATTAAATAATAAATACTTAGTAGGTAATAATGATAATTAAAATTTTTAAGTGTACTAAATAATTTTTAAATCAGTCTTGGTAACAATAAAAATATGTCAGGCACTTATATTTTCGTTGGTTTTGTGCCAGTTATTGAAAGTTGAATTTCATGAAGCTGGATTTTGAGGAATTAAAAAGTTTAAGACGTTTATGTGTCTTGAAGTTAACTGTAATGCCACTAAATGGCTTCTTTGACCTCTATTATAGCAGTTAATTTAACTAACTGCTCTGAACAATAAATTTTATACAGCTCCATCAACAAAACCAGCGGTTATTGATTGATATAATAAATACTGAATGTTGACAGTAGACTAGTTCATTTTGGGGTTTGATTAGGTCTTTAGCAATGTTTTTTCCTTCAGTAGTCGGCCATAGGCACATTTGAATCAAATCACTTGCACAATGTCACACAACAAATCAAAATACTCACTGTTGACAACAGATTAGAGTTGATTCCAGGTATTAAGAGACGCAGATTCCCAGGAAAGCCGTATTCACAGCGTGTGTACATGAAATCCGACGATATCCGTCATAATCTGTACAAGCCGCGGGATTACGCGCGTCCAGCCAGCGGTCACCACTAACGTAAACACCAGAAAACAAACCGAAACGTATCCGATACCGATAAATCAAAGCGCACGACGACGACGTCGCTTATCCGCTAAATCCTGTCGGGATCGCGTAAAAAATACTAGTATTAAAAACAGTCTTAAGGGCTTACGTACGCGGCGCGGTGCGGCCCGCGTCGACTCTAATCTCGGCCACTTCCCGGAGCAATTTGAACCTAACTCCACCACTCTATACATCATCCGGCGCCCGCCCATCGCGCCGCCACCGCGCGCCGGCCCCTGTCACCCTCTCGCTCCCACGCGCCGGCCCCGCCTACCCCTCTCTCGCTCTCCCTGAAATCTCGCCACACTGAAAATTGTGTGCGTGCCGGCGCGGCGCGGGGCGTGGGGGGCAGTCAGCTGGCCGAACTTGTGCGAATAAAATCGACTTTTTATCGGCTCGATGACGCTCCGTGACGTCACTGTTTGCTTCTGCCCGCGACTGTCCACACTGGATCTTGACGGACTCTAGTGACGTAACCAGGTCACCGTTTGCATTGTGTCATGTTTCCTGTGCGAGATGAGCCGTGATTTAGTCCTAGCTCTACATCATATAATAGTCATACCTTAGGTACGTATATTAAAGTAAGAAGGGGATCAGCTTAATCATTGTACGTAGAGCTTTCCGTAACAAAAGTTTAAGCGCCTCATCCATCTCCATTTACTAAATTATCCTGGAAAAACTCATTTAAATGGTGCAATATGTTTTCCTTATAGCGTAAAATAATTGCAGTTTAAATCGTGCCGTGCAGCGAGTCGCCCGCAATAAATAAGCTCTCGCAACGTAAACAGATCGGGCGCATTAACCGCGCGTCGGCGTACATAAAGAGAACGGTATAAATATAAAGTTCCCACTCGCCGCGGCGCAAACTTAGCTAAACAACGCCATAATTGCCTTCATTACTTAAATTACTGAAATTATTTATTCAAAAAGCTGGCAACATTGAGGAGAATCCGGCCCCGCCTTCTTAGTCGGTTACAGCCAATGAGTAAGTGCGGCGGTGCGGGGGGCGGGGCGTGGGGCAATATGGCGGCGCGGCCGCGTAGCGTCGTATCGCGCGCGGCACCGGCATGCTGTTTCAGTCTGTTTCTCACGCGTCTGCTTTCACGTGTTTTCAAGTGGTTAATTACTTTGGGCATTGTTGATGAGTGAGGTATGTGAGGTGCTACAATAGGGTGCTACGAGGGGCCTACGAACCGCTACGGTGCTACGCGGCCACCCGTCGTGCTACGCCGCCCGTCGATCAACCGACGGTAACTTTCGCCGACGGAACCTCTTGATGTTCAAAATAACAATGAAAAAACTAAAGAACATTTAAGTGACAACAAGTGAAAATCAATTGGGACTTTAAGTATGATAAAAAGTGTCTATTCAAAAGGGTGTCTTAATTTAACGGAATATGACATCAAATTTCATTTTTATTGCTTTTTATAATGAACATAACAAATTAAATCAAAGTTATTTTCATATCCAAGTTTATTAATGCTTAATCACGTAAAATCAACTCAGTTACCTACGAGTACATCATAAAGAATAAAAATGTTTAAATTATTTTACGATTTTTCTGCTGTGGCATCTGTTTATAGATAAATATTTCTTTCACAAATCGAATAATTATTACCTACTTAAAATTAATATTTTAATAACATGACATAAAAAGTCTTGATAAAATTTATTGATTCAAGATTATTGATAACGTGATAATAAAATTAAACAGTTTTCAAAGACAACCGCTAGCGGAACGATTAGATTAAAATGTAGTAATTATTAATAGAAAAAAAATTAAGATAATAAGTAACCTTTAAGTAAACGTTTATTATTAAGTACTATAATTTTAATTAGTTATACGTTTAGTAGGGTATTCGAGCCACATAAAAATACCTGGATAAATACATTACCAAGGCAATTTTTAAGTGGCCTATAATGGTGTAAAATCGAAATGAAAAGTTCCATCCAATTTCAATTTAGCTTCTTGACAATCTTCCTTCTGTCCATAATAAAAATAGATAGTAAATTCCTTCATATACCTAATATTATGTTTGGTAGGCATTAAAGAATGTGTCTGTGTGCACAGAAAAGACAATTTTGTAATGATATGATACTATATAGAACCTAATATAAGATTAACCTAACGGTTCTTTTATTAAAACACGGCAAAGTTTTTTTTTTGCATAACTTGATTAAGTTTTATAATTAACATAATGTAGGACGGACAACTCCCGTAGCAACAACTAGACCCAAGCTCAGTAGAGCTTGTTTTATGGGTACTTACATGACATTACTATATAAAAATATATTAGTACCCTAATTATACCTATGTATTACATAGATATTTTATATTTATTATTTTATATTATATTTAAGAAAGATACAGCATTATATGTTTAGAAATAAATATAGTTTAAATTTGACCTGTCTAAGTGCTTATTTTGTAAGCCTAGAGAAATTAAGTTATTGAATTCTGATGTCTGACATAGCAAGAATACCTATACTGAATAAAATATGCAGATCATAAATAATACATTTGTCCCGAGGCTGGAATCCAACTCAAATAACCCCTGGTTGTCAAACTAAAGAACATTGTAATTTGTATCTTTGTTGGAATCATTTAGTAATCTCCACTTTTTCGTGTGATGTAAAATACCGACTACCTAATCACTTCCAAGTCCTGTTTCACCAATTTTATTAGAATTGCTGCTTTTTATTGTGATTTACCTTTTTACGTGTGCTTCGGTAGAGATGAGGTGGATCAAAAAAATAATCAACCATATCTTAGAACTCAATAGATGGCACCTTTGCAGAAGTATAAAAGTTATTTAGTTTCAGGGGAAGCTTCCGTTACTCGGCAACAAAATGCTGGAATAACATCCCACCCCCAATAAGGGATTCGAAAACTTTAAACACATTTAAATTAAAATTAAAACGCTTCCTTCTCAACGCCCAGAAAGCGGATGAGAATCTGAAAGATAATGATAGATCTGTATTATAATGTTATTTTTTCATTAGTTTTCCTTTTTTATTATGTACCTATACAAACTTATTATTACGTGTAATTACTTTTATTTTTATTTTTTTCAAAATTATTAAAATATTTTTGAATTAAAAGCGGTTCCCTATGTGAAATTTATATTGGTAGATATAAACATTTTAATTTAATGTGACTTCTATAGCTTACAGTTTTGTTTATAAGTACTTCAATATTGTTTTTGATTGTGTTAGAAATAAAATCCTTATACCTTTCTTGTTCATATGCCTGTTACCATATCTAGTATAATATTTTAATTAATTAGTACTTAACGCACCACCACAAACGGTCGTGACGTACGTACCAAGCTCGTGGCCTTCACTGAAAACCAGCGCTGGGTGGACACACAAGTGTTCGTCCAGCACAATGCTGAGGGAAGGCCATGTTTGCCCTGAACTCTGCTGCGCATAAAATATACTTACTTTGTTTAAATTAGTATTAAGTCATTATAGTGTGCGGTAGTTTTTAGAGTAAATAAAATTATTTCATTTCATTTCATTTATTATTGTTGTGTGTCATGTCCACCTGTGGGTAAAAGCCCCATAGACTAAGATATTTTTTTCACTAATGTGCCCTTTAATTTCAAATTAAAAGCGCAAAGTTTTCAGTCTTGTCAATTTTTTTTTGTCAATACGAAAACGCCTTATTAATATAATCCAAAACTAACGAGCTCAAGGTTTCTAATTCATTTGATTCCCTCATTTAAATAAAGATTGAAATGAACAAATTGTCCACATATAGGTACACCTACCACCACCCGCCCCCAATAACCACCGATTTCCTAGTATCAGCGACTTACTTATCTTTGTTTGTCTATAAAAGTTTCAGTTAGTAGCTGAAACTAACTATTTTATAAATACACTAACTGTAAAAATGTCGTCAATGGGTTATTACTGAAGTCCACGCGATTGAAATCGTGAGCGGGTCAGCTAGTGTAAGATATTATACTAAGAAACTAAAGCACTGAGATTTGTTAATCTATCTTTTACTATTATTAAATAGGTGGGTAAAACGTTTCACCATGAAAATATTAAATAATATACTTACTTAAGTGTTTTATTAAATTTCCTTCCTGAAAATTTACAAATCGGTTCCTTTTTATTAATAAACCAGCAAAAGCATAAAACCAAAATAACTGTTATCTATGTTATTTTTAACGCAAATCCTTTGTTATGAATAAGAACACAGATGTTTCTTCTAAAAATAAAGCCCTATTTAAGTACAATGAGGAGCTATGATCGAGAATGAATCGAGGGTAACGCAGGGGAGCGCAGGGTAACGCAGGGGAGAGCAGGGTAACGCGGGTGGATTAGGGTAGCATAGGGTAAGGTAATCCGCCTAGTAATGGATAGTGTTTAATGCTCTTTTTACTGGTAAACTATTAGCATATTTTTAGTATTAGGAATGGGTTCGCAATTTATTTTTGGATAGGTTTGGGGTACTGAATCCTACGAGCTGATGCATAAACGGTAACAACATTTAGGAGTTTTAAAAACGATCGACAAAGGTCAAAGAATTTGTAAGCTGAAGTGGCAGTGGGCCGGTCATATCTCGCGAAGAACTGACAACCATTGGAATAAACGTGTTCTTGAGACCGCAACTCGGCAAACGTAGTGTATGACGCTCTCCGGCCAGGTAGGATGGTGATCTGTGAAAAACTGCAAACAGATGCTGGAGATGAAGACAGGGCGCACTATGGCGCTCATCAGGGGAGGCCTATAAATAATTAAAATATTTTATTTCGAAAAACAAGATCCATATTTTGTTGTAAAAAGAAAAGACAAAAAATTAAGGTCAGTTACAACAGCTACCTTCACACAGACCAATCATTATAAAACTCCTATTACCCTATGCACAAAATATACCCACAAAGGAGAGGAGACTATCAGCAATATTTTTCAGGGTGCTATTCGTACTATCCCAGACTCTGCGCATCAGTGAGACAGTTTTTTGCGGAGAATTGCTGTGAACCCATCCACTTGGTACTCCACAAACATCGCGATGCACTACAGTAGCGGGGCAATCTCAACATCATCTTGAAAACGCGGTTGTGTAGAAGCACTGGCCGGTTATTTTTACCCCTTCGCTACAACGGGAAGACCTACGAATCCACATATTTTCTCACCACCAGAGCTCTGCGCTTCCTCTCTATTTGCATGTTGTCTTTAAGGTCACCAACGACAGGGCCTTTGATGTTAATTAATGCCTTCAAGGCTAATGCTAAGAAAACTTTCAGAATGATTGACGGCGGCGGCCTTAAAGACAATGTGCTCAAATTTCTTTATGTTAAGCAGATTATCTAGAGCAGACCTTTAACATTTCCTCACACACACAGTGAAATAAGCAATCATAATATCAAAACCTACTTACTCTTGGTAATGTTGATCAAACTCTGTATATCAAAGGTGTTTCTACAGCACGGTCAAGTTCACAGTGATGGCTGATGGGCTTATGTTCTTACAGCTAATCTGGCTAATCTTCGGTAGCTCGTCCACGCTATTTACGTCAGCGTGGACCAGAGAGGCTTAGCGGGCTGAGTACCTACTCGTGCTTATCTAGCTACTGCCTCTATATAATGTCACTGTCCACGGCTTCGTTCGTGTTTTCTCTAGATAAAATGGTTTATCTACGCTGTTAGGCAAAAATGTAGTTCTAGCTTATTTACTACAAGAGGATAAACATAACATTGAAACAACATCACCGAATTTAAATGGCTTCAAAATGGAGGAAGTACCTTTTCAATTAGACTTTGTTTTTTGTATTTTATTTTTATTATTCCATAACTTTTTTTATGGTTGGAGTGATTTTGATGATTAATACTTTTATTACTTTTCATCAATTGTCACGCGGGTAAAAATGCGAGACGAAGATAGTTGATAAAAAACTTAAATTTTGCGAACTTAATAACAATTTTTTCTATGTTCCAAGTTACGCGTAAAATTGTCCTATAAATAATCGTTCCAGTGTGAATTGTCTAGCATAATTTATTTTACCAAGTAAATCAGTTCATTAATTGAGAGCCGCAGAGACACACTATCAATTGGATTCACATTAATTACTAGATGATAGATATGGTCTTCCAAACAAACTAAATATCTCATTTTATATCCTAAGAAAATATTGTACTTACCTACTAAACTGCCAGTAAACAAAGGCCTAATTTCCCTGCAATTTGTTTCGACGCTTTTGTTTGGTGCCGCTTAACTTAATTTATTCCCTTTGAATATTCAAACCCTTAGCCCTTCAATACTCGTTCTCTGAACGAACCTGAGATAATATTTCGTTGAAATCAGAACCATTGTCTTAGGGTAGTATATAAGTATTCATAAATTAGGGTGACCAGAAACTATTTTATTTATTTCTAACCCGCTTTGTTCCATGGCAACTCTGTATAGTTTTTCATGTTCTAACTGAAATTATTACTTACCAACTTTAACAGTAATTTTGGTTTGAAGAGAGACTAACATCCATTTATCAATCTTTTAAACATCCAATCATCCAAACTTCCGAAGTTACAATATTAGTGTGACATTTTGCAGGAACTTTAACTAAGACAAGTTGTTTACACACCACTTTTTAGGTTAAAAAGAGCTTTTATCCTATAATCACTTCAATATAAAAACATATAGAAACTGAGTTTTCTCTGGTACTTATAACAGGCACCTACTCAGGAACTTATAAAATGTACCCGATATTTGATATTTATAAAAAAAAATACAAAACTTTCCTCAAAAAACATCAAAACATGAAACACTATGGTCACCCTAAACCGTCGTAGCTCAGAAACCCGTATTATTAATCATTTCATTGCTTAATTAATGGCAATTATGCAGATTCAGCATCGACGCACAATGGAACGATCTTTACTCAAAGATGAGGTTTAACCTAATTCTGGAATTGCTATTCGAAATTCACAAAATAATTTGAATAAGAAATTAAAAAGGCACCTTCTGATACGTCCACTGGTAAATCTTCCTCAAACAAGAAGGTTTTAATATAATCGAAATCCATATTTTCACATTTACTAAACAGAAAAATTCAGCTATTGTGAAGTTGATTTGAAGTATTGAAGTCTTTATTATTTTCATTTATTACGATACCTACTATGTTGATATCAAATCATGTTTCGTAAAAAAACAGTGGTCGTTTATTAGACTAAGTACCTAGTTCCTGAGAAGTAACTACAATTATACCTAATAGTAAATACCTAAGTACCTACCAAGTCAACAAATTCAAGTAAATTAGAACCTTATATGCAGAAAATCAAAATGAGATTGCCCGCATAAGTGTGCCATAATTAGACCTAAAGAATACACTTTTATACCAGGAAACCGCATGCGAAGTCGTGGACAGAAATTAGTGTAAAACGTACTTGTGTAGTAGCAATACTACTGTTCTAAGGCAATCTGAAAACAATATCTTAAAAGTACGACTGTCCGAATCTTCACAATGATGAAAATCGCTATAACTAGTTTAGATAACGATAATTTTGTACTAGTTGCTTGTATTTTTTTGTCTATGGACATTTGTTGTCTGCCAATAAAACTATTGTACCTATTATAAAGATAAATAAATAAATAGTGTAAGACAGTGGACAATCCACACAGCATCATCTTGTTCCAAGCTAAGCCGAACATTAAATGAATAAAAAAAAATTACTTCAATAATTAATGGATAAACTGTTGCTCTACCTAGCTTTTAAGACCTTATTGTACAGAGTTTCAACAATATAATAAATTTCATTTCAAATATTTTTACTATACATAGAAACTCACAGAACCCCGGAACTAATATATGCAGATCATAAACATTTATATCAAGGCGGGAATCGAACCCGCGACCTCCTGCGTCGCAGACGGACATTCGAACACCGCGCCCCATCGGTGGTATTGAATTGAACAATTTCAATTTTCTTTAGACCAAAGACAACTTAAATCTGATAGTATTGCGGCAACAATCGGCTAAATCAATTCACTGAAGCGCCTTTAGCAGTACTGCCAACTTCGCAAATTGAGATCTTATCTTCTAATACGATTTCGACGACAATCGTTGCTGTTGGCTTTGCTTTTAATTGCAACAGCAAACTCATTAACAGACCGATAGCCGATTTGTTAATCAAACTAGATCTTAGTACTTATGGGACCCCTGTGGTACAAAAACGTGAATAACATAAACTTTAACATTTTTTTATTAGTCTTAGATACGAAAGTTTTGAAATATCTTTTCAGTTTTCTGGTTACTCTGATGTTAAAACAAGACTAAGAATAAAAATTACAAGACAAAAATCGTAAAAAAGCAGTGTTCTGCAGATAATTTGGTCGAGATCTCAGAAATCCTGCGGTTATATGAAATTATTTATGTTTTGATTCGTAGGTTTTTAGTAGGTTATTTGTCTTAATAGATTATTTGTTAACTCGAGTCCACAGATTATCGGAATACTGGCTTTTTCTTTCAGACCACGAATTAGCTTTGCCATTCAACATGGCAATGCCAGCATTCTGGGCACTCTGCCTTCTGCTGACGGCTTTTTAGGAAATTGAAATATGCGTAAATACTAGTATGTTTTGTTGTTTTTGCTTCACATTATAAAATATCTATACAACCTAGTAGTTGATGTAGTTTTGTGTACTTACGTTACTCCAAAAAGGTTTGCTCTCTCCGTTCCGATGATATCAAAATCGTATTTCTATCCTAATCTCATACATGTTTGCAACGCGCCCTCTTAAGATTTTTGTTGGCTTTTGTTTGTTTTTTGTGTTTATGTTATTATGATAAATGATGGCGTAGCAATGTCTACGCCGTAGAGGGTCTACGAAAGTCGGAAATAAAACCATCTTCATATCTTGGAGTCTTCGAAACTCTGGATTTGTAGGCTCCATTTAATAAGTGAATAAGTTCTTTCCAAATATCAAACCAATTTTCAATCCCCTTTGATTAATTTCAAAATAAGTATTAACAAAAAACAATTAAACTTAAGTCATATAAAAGCGCATCAGTAAAGGCCGAGCTAAATGATAGAGTTAGTTAATGGAATAGTTAGGTACAGTTGAAGTCAGTTAATAGTTACAGTTAAACTCAGTTAATAGAATAGTTAGAGTCAATCACACGCCTCGTAAAGCGATCGCACTCATTGTAACTGGTGGCCAGAGGTTCTCAAGTTAAGATTCACTCGTCCCTCCCTCCATGAAATGTAACATCGATCAAAAAACTGCTCAATTTATCATCTAAACTCAAACTAATGATCAGCAAAACATTGAACTATATTTTGTAATGAAATTTTCCCGCGAGAATCTGGAATTAGACACTAAGAACTTTTATCATTTCGTTTCAACTCATTTTCAGATTAATAATCTTAAAATGAAAAACTTTACTAATAGTATTGTAGGCGAGACTCCAAGGCCGATAAGATCAAAATGAAACGTTAAATTCACTAAACCCAAACACCTCATCCCAATTTCAAAATTATAGATCGATTACCATTTTACTATCAGTGTTCCGAATAAACGTAAGCGGACGAAGGAAAAGTTTGAGAACTTCTGTCCCATACAGTTAGGGCAGTTACTTCCACTACATATAATTACGATTGAATTTATGGCTCCTACCGTGGAACTATTGCCATTACGTCTATAAGATGTATTGCCATCTTAATTCCAATTTAATTAATTAATTCTGAAGCTTCTCCAAGAGAGTCAACTTCAAAGCAACATTGTAAATACTAAAGTTTTGTTTTTATTATCTTAGCGCATATATCGCACTTGGTGAAATTTCAATATAAATAAAATATTCATCTTAAATTAACATAAACGGGATTTTAATCCGCTATCTTTCATAATATGAAAAAAATTCCTAATAAGTTCAATCGAATGGACTGAATGTATGAATGTCTTGTGCTTTGATCTTTTCGGTTCTTTTGTGCTTTTTACTATTTCTATTTTTTCAATCGACGATCATCAAAAGGTGGTGGTTCGAAATTGGGTGGTATCTTTTTGTGTGTGAGTATTTTATCAAAATCGAACAACAATTCTAATGATCCTGAACCCAGTTTGTTTCAAACTACATCGATATTATAGTAAAATTATATACAAAAGTACTTCTATTATAAAAAATCTCTTATTATAGAACTAACGTGATATATATACCTACAACTAATTATTATAATTTTTTTAATATAACAAATAAGTACTTATATATTTTTGTCCGACAGGTGATCTTATCTAGCTTACTGGTTATACTTACCTATTGTCAAAAAGTCTAAATAAGAGTTTTTATTGCATTGATTGCAGTTTTGAGCCAATGGCACGCAAGCTTCTGTAGCTCAATTAGCCAGTCTTATTTTTCCAAATCAAACAATTTAAACCAAAACCATCAAACAGGGGAAACCACAAACTTGAACCATAAATAACGTCACCCAATCCCACACAAAATCAATCTAAGCCCGTAATGTGACAAAATTAGCGTGTAATATTTCCTGTTCGAATTATAAATGCCCTTTTTCCCGCCAAAATATTATCCGGACGGTTGCAAAGATAAAGGGGCCCACACACACTTGCGAATGACACGCGCGCGCCACGCGGCGAACACGCGGCGTTTTCCCGCCGTATTTATTCTTAATTCTAGAACTATCCTCTCATTTAAAACTCGTGTCATCTGAACGCAACGCCCCGTGCAAATTCAGTTTAGATTTGATCTGATCACCCCCGCTCACAAAGCAAACATTGTTCTCGAGTTGTTATTTAATTGTCTCGAGTTGTTAGTTTTTTGAGAATTTTAATTTTAGTGGGAATGTGAACTGAGAGCTTCCAATTTAGATTTTTTAATACTTAATGATATATTATGTACAACTAGTGTGTCCCGCATTTTATACCCCGTAAATATTTATAAAAGTAGCCTGTGTTTAATTCCAGACTTATAATATCTAGGTACCTACGTCTATTCTAAATTGCAGCCCGTTCCGAGTAGTTTTGGTGTAAACTAACATCTATATCATCCTAACTTTCGCATTTATAATATTACTATGATTTGGGAGTATGTTGTGTTGAAAGTCAGTCCAAGAAATAATTTAACCGCACCAACGTTCATTACGTGAGCGCAGAAAGCGCTGGCCATACATCAACCGGCTCCATTCTAATGGTAATGTGGGCTCAAAGCTAGCCGATATTGTGCCCGTCCCTTGCCATAACAAATGTTTATTTTATACACAACGCCACTAACAATAGTGTGCAAATACCTAAACACCGTAAATGGTGGCGCGATGCGATTTAGATGATAATGCTGGTAGAAATAATAACGCTGTAATTTCGCCTTGTTTATTCTGCGCGTGTGTGTGAATCCTATTGTTTTAACGCGATTGTGTTTGCATTTTGCATGTGAGATTTTTTTTGATGGAGTTTTCTTTCTGGAATTTTCAATTTAGTGGGACAGTTTTTAGTCCTTGCCCACTCTTCCTGTAGGAGAATTATGGTTTCTAGAAGTTTTCTTGATAGCATGACTTATCCAATAGGTAAATAATGGTTTTAAGTTAACGAAATATAAGAAATCAGAAATCAATAACTTTATTTCTTTAGGCTTAGATAATAAGCAATTAGACAAGTTAAATTCAAAAATCAGCAAAAAACAAAACAAAATAATCACATTTACAAGTCAAATTTTAAAGTAAGTATAAGTAATTATCAATATAATATAAGAAATAAGGTATTAATTGATTTTTATACGCTTCAATCACTAGCTCAACGAAATGTACTCGTAGAATCTGTCCTAGCTAATCGAAAAACAAACCCAAGAATTTTTTTTGACGAAGCAATATAAGCTTAGTCTCAAAATCAAGAATCCACAGTTCATGTTTATATCCCATGCAGGTAAATATGCGTGGGTAATTTCGTATTTAAGGTGCCTCGCCTGACAGCCCAAACTCTCATACATATTCATGGACCGCGATTAATCATTCTCTTCCTCCCTTTGTCGAAAATACCTAACACCTAACTTATATGTACGTACGTCGGTAAGTATGAGTGTAGGTAGGTGTCTCTTGTACGTGGTTGTGAAATATGTGAATATGTAGCTTGATGGATATATATTATTTATTGTCATAAAAACAAATTAAAATTTTTGTTAGTAGTGTCTTAAGGCGCAAACAGGTATTAGATGACTGATAACTACTTACTACATTATTACTAACTATTTACATTACATTATTACATATTACTAACATTTTTATAATTGTAATTTCCAGAATTTCTATGGACCATTTATGTTACTTACATAATATGGTTGGATGATGATGCTAATGCGGAAGGAAGTTCTCCAAATAAATGAAAAAAAATTATAGTTTCTACATAAACTTTATTTGTTACAATCATTTACTCTTACTTAATAAACCGAATCTCACCTATGTCGGTATGGGTATTATAATACCTACTGTAGGTACCTTTGCTTGTATATCTAATGAGTATCTAATATACTAAATATGTAGGACTACCCCGCTGCGTTCAAATTGTAAATTATTCGCATGTATTCCTGAATTATTAGTGGCAAAGGTAATTTGTTGGAGCACGTTTAATTTATCATCATAGGAAGCTGTGCCTCATGTTTTCATTAGAACCTACTTACCATAAATTATATGGTGCTGTTTCCTACATTGTGTAGATGCAGGTAAATATAGGTACTACCTTAACTCTGAAGAGCATCGGGCCTTTTATTGTTCTTATTT
Source organism: Eupithecia centaureata (assembly GCA_944547425.1). Lineage (NCBI taxonomy): Eukaryota > Metazoa > Arthropoda > Insecta > Lepidoptera > Geometridae > Eupithecia > Eupithecia centaureata. The sequence goes on from OX155686.1 coordinate 10,104,130, forward strand.
TAGCCATATAGTATATATTTTAGTGCATTTGTTTAGTAGGTAAATATTCTTTTACTTTTATTTTTTGTACCTTTTTTATTTTGTACCGTAAACTTATAAAGAAAATATTGTTATTGATTATCCAATTTTAGACTTCCCCAAGCTATGTATGCATACTAGTTGCCTCTTTCATACACCCTGTAAATTATAAAACAATAACTGACTGTATAATGACTATCTAAATGTACCTTGCCGCAATACAGGGTTTTAACTATACACGTTTTTACTAGTACCTACCTATAATTACTACATAGTATAAAACAAAGTCGCTTTTTCTTTGTCTGTGTTCCCTATGTCCCTATGTCCTTATGTCCCTTTGAATGCTTAAATCTTTAAAACTACGCAACGGATTTTGATGCAGTTGTTTTTAATAGATAGAGTGATTCAAGAGGAAGGTTTATATACTCATAATAAAACCGTGCGAAGCCGGGGCGGGTCGCTAGTAATTAATAAAACACAATCGCACGGTGGGTTAAAAAATTTTCAAACATGAATTATGACACAAAAAAAATATTATAAAGAAATGTCGCGTGCCCACAATTTTTTCTTTGTCAAAAAACATTTTAGTGTCATTAAATTAATATAAAAGAAAAAATATTAGCATACGGGATATGAACCTACATCTGTCAATGGGCGGTAACATGCGAATTTTATGGTAATTCGCTTTACAAGATTAACAAATGTTATTGCATAGATTAAATTGATATCGGTTTTAGTTGATTGAACACGTGGTAAACCGATTAAACCGAGATAAATTCGTAAAGAGCTGTATCGTCGCTACTCTACCTGTAACTACCTACCTACTCCATTATTACAGTATCTTCGCTACTCTACCCGTAACTACCTACCTCATAACAGTAGAGTCATCTCTACGCGCAAATCTGAGAAATCTGTCCAATTCAGAAAATTGCAAGGTAATAAAATTTATTACCTTTTGGTATTGGTATTATTTATTTGGTACCTAGTAGGTATAGGTAGGTACTACCAAGGTTTGACGACTGATGTGGCGCGGCGTGCAAAGGTCTGCCAGCGACGCAGGAGGTTGCGGGTTCGATACTTTTGATTAGATAGAGGTCATTCGATGCCTTTGATTAGATATAAATAGATAGGTGGTAGGTACATTCAAGGGATGAAACTTTCATAAGTTTGTATGGAAATAATGTGACTTGACTGTCAAAGTCACTATTCCACGCAAACGAAGACGCAGGCACGGCTAACAGTTAAAAATTTGTATAAAATTGGAAGGCACATGTTAGACAACAATGTGGCGATTATAATCCACTTTCATATGAAAACCACTAGCGACCCACCCCGGCTTCGCACGGGTGTATTATAACCTACCTACAAATATAAACCTTTCTCTTGAATCACTCTATCGATTAAAAACCGTATGGAGAAGCATTGCATGGTTTTTAAGGTAGGCATACATAGGGACAGACAAGCAGACAATGGGAATCGACTTTTTTTATGGTATAGGCACACAATGTGTCAATTAATAATAATTATAATCAACTCTCATATAAAAAAGCAATTATAAGGCAAATAAAACGGCAATTATATTTTTTTTTGTTGAGTAAAATCGTATTGATTCGATCATTGAACGCTTTTACAAGTTGCATCACCTACATAAAATATGCACAATGCAATGACACGTCCCGTCACCGCGTTAACGTTATCGCGTCCGACACGAGGCGGCACGCGGCGGGGGCGCCACCGTCGACGTCAATCGGCGGCCAATCTGTCACTCATCCCAAGAGAGGCCTGATTAGATCGCACGGGTAATTTGTGCGTTTGATTGATCAATTTTACTGCTCTATGTCTATGGTTATATTTGTAGAATATACCAAAATTTGAGTCAATTACTATACTTTTTCTAAGTATATAGATAGGTAGGTAATGTTAGGAACGAAGAGTTACCTAATGATACCGCCATTACAATAAATGGTTTTCGGCGGCCAATCTTTCGCTCATCCCAGGAAAGGCCTAATTAGATCGCACGTTTAGGTATATTTTGCGTTTAATTGATAAACTTTGCTGTTCTATGTCTATGAAGACATTTGTAGAACAAACAAACATTTGAGTCTCATTAGGTACCTACCTACTATTGCTAAATAGAAAGATAATGTTAAACGAAGAGTTCATGATACAGTAAAAGGTAATCGGCGGCCAATCGACACTCATCCCAGGAGAGGCCTGATTAGATCGCACGGGTAATTTGTGCGTTTGATTGATCAATTTTACTGTTCTATGATGATATTTGTAGAGCTAATATTTCTAGAACATACCTACCAAAATCGAGTTAATAAAACAATACCTAAGTACTTAGGTAAAAGGCAATCGGCGGCCAATCTGTCACTCATTCCGATTGGCCTTTTTGAATTCCTTATTTGAATTCATTTTTATTTGACGACCGATGTGGCGCGGCGGGTGAATGTCCGCCAGCGACGCAGGAGGTTCCGGGTTCGATTACCGCCTTGGACCAAATGTTTGAACCATATGAAAATATTTGTACCGAGGTTCTGGGTGTTTTCTATGTATAATAAAAAGTATTTATCTATGTAACTATATACCGGGTGTAAACAGACGACTACCGAAAAATAAGGGGGGTGGCAGAAGACCCCTAACCTTCAACAAAAAAAAAATTCGCGGCCCGAAGATAAAAATGTTTAAAGATTTTCAATTTAATTTTAATTTACAATTTTTTATATCATGTTTTAATTACCTACATCAGTCATCTAGTAGGTACCCATAATACAAGCTCTGCTTAACCTGGGACTAGCTAGATCAGCGATTCCGGAAAGGTGGTCCGCGGAACCCTGGGGTTCCGTGGAAGAGTCACAGGGGTTCCGCGGTCTGACCGAGACTTAAATAAAACGTTCGTGGAAAAGACTCATAATAACCTTCCTACATTGTATTTCTCTGTACCTAAAAATAAATGTTTTGCAATAATTATAATTATTTTATTATTTTTCATTTAAAATTTGTTCTTCCTTCTGAGTCTAAAGTGAATATATAAATATATATTTTGGTCTTCAGGTAAACCCTAGCAAAACACAGGCCATAATTATTATTGGTAGCACAAGCTTTTCTGCTAAAATCGACTGGTCCACTCTCCCTCAATTAGAATTCAATAGCTTATAGTTCCGTTTAGCAGAAGTGTAAAAAATCTTGGAATCTTTATGGATTGTGCCATGTCTTGGGTCCCTCAAATGGAAGCAGTGAGTCGCAATGTATTCGCCTGCGCTGCTTCATTGAGAAGGCTTCGTAACTTCCTGCCTACTGCCACTAAAATTGTGCTCGCTCAATCTCTCATTCTTCCCATTCTTTACTATGCCGACGTTTGCTACCTCGACCTAACTGATGAGCAACTTAATAAGGTTGAATGACTCCAAAACGTGTGTATTCGTTTTCTGTTTGGTCTCCGCAAATATATCATATTTCGGAGTTCCGCACAAAACTAAAATGGCTTCCTGTCCGTTTTCGTCGAAATTCCCATATCCTTTCTCTTCTTCATAACATTCTCTTTAACCTGTCACTCCCTTCTATTTAAAGGAGCGTTTTGAATTCCTCCACAGTTCTCATCCTCCCCGTGTCCTTCGGTCGTTAGAAAATCTGGCTTTGAGTATACCACTTCACAAAACCAGTTTCTACGACAAATCCTTCTCAATCCAAGCCATACGTAATATATATTAGATTTAACATTTATTTATCTTTAAATATACGTTTTATACGTACAGCCCCTGCCTTTCTTTAATTCACATAATTCTTTCCATCCAAAGGTTGCCTGGAAGAGATCGCTTCTAAGCGATAAGGCCGCCGGTACTTGTCACATGTAATGTCTTTCATAATGTTCTGTATCTGGTGTACCTATAATAAAGTATTTTGTATTGTATTGTATATTATAAATACGTAAATACTTGAGTTATCAAAACAGCCAGCTAGGGTTCCGCCAAAAAAATTACGATCAATTAGGGTTCCGTAGCCAAATAAAATTGGGAACCCCTGAGCTAGATGATGCTGTGTGGTGTCTAGCATTTTTATTTATTCAAAATTTCAGCCCGACACGTTCAGTATATATATAGTTTTTCGCGTGAAAGGGTAACAAACATCCATCCATCCATTCAAACTTTCGCATTTAATATTAGTGTGATATCTATTTTCCAGTAGGCTGAGCCGACAACGCTATTCGACGGTGCAGTGGAATATTGGCATTTTATCTCCGTTTTCCATTTTCCTTTTGTTATGTTTTGACTGTTCGGCAGTGTTGATAGTTTTACGGGTGGTTTGTTGTTTATGTTGTTAGGTTTTAAGTAGGTATGTTGTTGTCCCTATTTGGTATTGTTGTACATACTTGATAAAAACCGAAGTATACATACCACGATTCAAAAACCTAGTTAAGTACCTACGTACCGATATTTTGTAAAAAATAGTTACACAACAAAATAAATATTAGTAGCTGAGTAAGTAGGTACATAGGTACCTAATGTTTTTAAAATTTTAGATCAATTCTAGTATAACATTTGTATTTTGTTGTATTTGGTATAAATAAATTCTTTCTTCCATGGAAAAATTGAGTTTTCAACCTTACCCTAGACTTCTTCGCCTAAATACTTATACCGATACTTGACGACCAATGTGGCGCGGTGGCTTGCGACGCATACGGTTGCGGGTTCGATTCCCGCCTTGGAACAAATTTGTGTACGATCTGCAGAAATTTCTTCCTTTGTTTCGGTGTTTTCCATGTAAGTATAATAAAAATATCTATCTATCTATGTATACAATGTATTAAATATATCGGTTATCTAGTACCCATAACACAAGCTTTAAGTACCTAGCTTACTTTGGGCTAGTGTGGATTTTCCAGCCTCTAAGTTTCCAGCATTATAAATGTACCTATTACTTATTTATTTATACTTACCTAAATCAAGGCCTCAGATAGGTAGGTACTTGAGTTTCATGTGCTACCTAAGGTGGGTGACCCAAATAAAGCCTATGTCCTAATAAGGCATATTTTTAAATTTTTTTTGTCGAAGTGTACGTGTACATAAACTAACGCACACAAGCACAGCAAATGGCCCGTACCGCGAGCTTGTTGGAATCTGCAGTCAAAAACATCCACGACGCCGAACGCATGCTTGTTTTTATAAAATTCTGTGAGAGTAAACAGTAAGTATATTTATTTTTATTTGTACACGGTGTGCTGTGTTTTGTCTATATGATAATTATACTTGTAGTCATCTTCGCACATAAGTGAAAAAGCTGTAATATCGGTGTATTCCATATAATTGTTGATTTGTTTACCCATGTGCCATGCCCTAATAAAGCCTACGAAAAAATGTATAGGCCTTATTAGGACAATGATTAATGTCGGTTAGAAAAGTATCACAGAAAAATAGCAAACCCTTGTTTGAGTAAAATCATGGAAAACATATCACCTCCTTCTCTACAAGAAACAAAAAGGCTTTATGGACTTCGCAACAGATGGAAAATGCTGATAAAATGGGAGAAAGGAGCATATTATTCACATGTGCTGCTGCAGTTAGATTCAACATCCCAAAAAGAACCCTACGCAACCATCCAGCGAGTAGTTCGACTACATCAAAGCTAGATCGGTTGGCTATATTGACTGGACTCGACTAACAACCGCTGATAAAAGTTCAGGAGATGGTTTTAAAAAAACTGAAAAAAACTGATTAATAAAGTACTTTTACATGATGAGAAACTCGTTAAATTTGATCTAAAAATTACCAAAAGTAATTAATAGGATCTCACTAGATTTATTATGAGTATTGACAACGTTTTGTATTAATTAAGAAGTTGAACGCTTACTTGTTTTTGTAAAGGCTTTATTAAGACACAGGGTTCCCAATAAGGCCAAAGTGACCTTTCACTTATTTTTGTTCATAAAAGTGTGTTTTTGTTTCTAAAGCAATTTTGTTTCATTTATTACAAAGATTAATATATAAATATAAGTAAGTATTTCAAACTACCAGCGCATTGTTATTATAAACCCGCTTGTTATGTAATAAAAAAAATAAGGTAGGCCTTATTTGGGTCACTTACCTTATATCTATACCGGTAATGAGCTAGTTCACAACTGCCTTATTAGTTGCAACTTCAAGTGATGCAGGTTAAGGTCAGGGCCCGAATTCCACTAAATAAATCGCTTCACCATTTAAATAGTAATCAGTGACATTTTTTGGTATTCTACTAGCACAAACTTTATGAGGTTCATTCATTCATAGCTGTGTGACGATTACCTTCTGCCGTCCGCTAGCTAAAACATCGCTAAGCCACAGGGGGTCGATTTTGAGTTTTTGATGCCATTCTACATAGAAAAAAATTCTCTATCGATCTGTTCTAGAACCATTCTTGTAGCGTTTTTAGTTCAGGAGATAGCTCTAGCAAAAACGCCGTTAACTACGGTAAAATATATATTTTACTCCACTTAAAGTACGTTAACCATCAATACTTGGCTAAATAGTCGCTAGGAGCTCTTAAAGTTGTCAGGTTATTCAAAATATTCCATGTTTTGCTTAGCTAAAATGACTCTATTCAATTTTACTAGACTAGGTAGTCGTTATGATACTTTTGCGATTTTTAAGTCATGTTTCAGCTAGCCTGAAAACGACATTAATCTAAGCTAAAAAGACGTTATACAACAATACTACACTGTAAACACGTTAAACGCTCTTAGTGTTTTTATAGTGTAGGGTTGCGGGCATAACAATAAACAGTTTACAACTCGCGAAAACACAAACCGCCCTTAAAGACTTAAGACAATTTATAAACTTTAAGCGAATCCTAAGCTACAAGAACACTTAGCCACAATACTTAGCTAAAACATCGCTACCTGCGCTCACATCTCACTCCGCACCGCCGCCGTGTCGCCCAAGCAGTCGTGAAATAGCCCAACGCGAAGTGCGGAAAGGAGCATATTATCCACATGTGCTGCTGCAGTTAGATTCAACATCCCAAAAAGAACCCTACGCAACCATCCAGCGAGTAGTTCGACTACATCAAAGCTAGATCGGTTGGCTATATTGACTGGACTCGACTAACAACCGCTGATAAAAGTTCAGGAGATGGTTTAAAAAAAACTGAAAAAACTGATTAATAAAGTACTTTTACATGATGAGAAACTCGTTAAATTTGATCTAAAAATTACCAAAAGTAATTAATAGGATCTCACTAGATTTATTATGAGTATTGACAACGTTTTGTATTAATTAAGAAGTTGAACGCTTACTTGTTTTTGTAAAGGCTTTATTAAGACACAGGGTTCCCAATAAGGCCAAAGTGACCTTTCACTTATTTTTGTTCATAAAAGTGTGTTTTTGTTTCTAAAGCAATTTTGTTTCATTTATTACAAAGATTAATATATAAATATAAGTAAGTATTTCAAACTACCAGCGCATTGTTATTATAAACCCGCTTGTTATGTAATAAAAAAAATAAGGTAGGCCTTATTTGGGTCACTTACCTTATATCTATACCGGTAATGAGCTAGTTCACAACTGCCTTATTAGTTGCAACTTCAAGTGATGCAGGTTAAGGTCAGGGCCCGAATTCCACTAAATAAATCGCTTCACCATTTAAATAGTAATCAGTGACATTTTTTGGTATTCTACTAGCACAAACTTTATGAGGTTCATTCATTCATAGCTGTGTGACGATTACCTTTATAACTACCAATTTGATATTCTAATTATGAAAATCTCTTCAAGAGCAAAAAATAGTAAGTAGAATACCAAATGCACAAACGTCATTTTAATCATCTTAACTGAATGGCACTATTGTTTTGACATTAGTGGAATACGGCCCCAGGTCTGCAATGCAACTCTTCTACACACCAAATGAGTTTTTAACCTTAGCATTTCAAATAGTACTGCTAGTGCCACCTGGTGTAGTAATTAGCTGCTGTGATTTATGAATCAACTAGCTATTCGATACTAGATGGCACTTTTCTACCTTATTTTTACCTATTTATGGTTACTCAACACAAGATGGCGCTAGTTGTCTTTTGCTGTTTTCACAAAACTGTCGTGTTGGCATAAGACCTACAATAGATCACGCCATAAGTAATTAAATCTTCATACAAATTATGCGGATACTATAATGTAATCTATATAAAGCTGAAGTTCCATAATTTACCATAAAAGATTGCTTCATAGCCATAAATGCGTTTACGCTATCCTAAGGTCTCAAGCAAAACCAATAAAAGCACAGAATTACATTATTTTTTTATTAGAAACATTTCTCATATGTCACAAATCCCAATCACCTTACATATTCTTCGAAATAAATTTAAATTACAATTAAAAAGTTTAATTCATATGTTATTAAATTATACAAATTTTGAAATCACAGGCAAAATTTCAAATAAAGAATTCATTTGAAAAAAAAAAAATAATAACATAATAATATATCAGATCATTAACACTTACTGGTAACTTATGTCAAACGCAACGAATAAAAGTTACATAAAAAGTCAACAGAATAAATACATGAGCAAAAATCACAAATAATAACTTCTGCATGAAAATTTAACTGGTCCCATGTTTATAATTTACAATTTAAGGCACAAACAAGTGATAGATACACTAGCGCTGCCTCCACTTATTTTAGCACGAAGTTGCTTTTGGTGTCCAAATTCAGTTTCCGTATCTCTTCCTCAAAAAGACAACATAAAACTACTACAGATGCATTACAAAAAGCTTATGATAGGTATAACAAATTGAACGTTTGATTTTTGGAAATTCCTTTGTTTAACATAAAATAAGAGGCGGTACTAGTGTACCTCTTGTCAGCCCCTTAATGGTAAACAATGCCTTTAGTTATTGTTATTATGTACAATCGACGCTAAAAACGTTTCATAACCTACCAAAACTTGAGTTAACTACATCTCACACGTCAGTCGTAGTTTTGTCTCTGTTAACAATTTCAATGCCGACGAATACATGTGGTTCTGTGAGTTACTAGCTGCGTTTGCACCGCAGAAACCTGGGCTGTTAATGCGTTAAGCAGTTTTGGCGTCGAATGTCCATTATTAATCCCGAAGGACAAGTATTTTTACATAAGAAATCATTGAAAATGCCTCTATTTTTATCAAAAGTACATATATAAATCTGATCACAGAAAGAACTGAGCAATGCCAAAAATGTGGCTTGCACAGAAGGCCACTAAAATACTAATCTATGTCATGTTTAGCTTTTTTAGAACATTATAGAAAATATATAAAGATTCTAACACGATTCTAAGATTGTTTTAATGTATGAGATTCAAAGATTGTAATCGAACTCCTTAGTTTGTGGACAAGTAAAAGCAAAATGTACAAAATTGGTTTACATATAGATAAATAATATTTTAGTAACTGGAATGAAAATTACATTAATAGTTTTCTGAAAATTTCATATCAATTGGTGTCCTACTTAATTTAACTATTCCAAATGCAGAGCGCCCATTTACATAATTGCAGAAAAAGAGATTTTCAATTGATTTGTTGATAACTTGTCAAAACATCTCAGTTAGAAGGAAATTTTACGGCATGAGTGTTTCTCAAGGAAGCAAGGCAAAAGTGTAATTATAGTGAGCTTTGTTTAGTGTTCATATTCAGTCAACTTTATTGCATTTGCTCCCCATGGGTTCGAGACCTGATTATGGTATATTTGCAATGCGACCAGTGTCTATTTTGATATTGACCAGTTGAACTATCGCTAGGTTGTTTGCTACAGTCCGCTTTAGCTCAATTGTTTCAATTTAAAATGTTAAGCTTTTTTTTTCATTGTTTGTATGTCTTTATAGCTGCCATAGTACAAAATATCTTGCAAAAAACTTAATATTGAGCAAATTCTCTTCGATACATTTTCGCTCTACATCAGAAGTCGTAAAGTCTATATTTAAATTAGAATATCCTCATGGTATTAGCACAGCCGTGGTTCATCCGATACTGGACGTACATCATGCCGGAGTTATGCCAGTAGTAGAGAGCCCCTAGCACGAGTAAGTGCCACCATTGATGCGAGTGGCCGATGTAATCCACTTTGCCGGGGAACCAACGTTCTGGTACCTGTAAAATGATAACATAAATGAATGATACTGCAACATTTCAATCAGTATTGTTGTCTTAAAATTAACGTAGCTTGACACATATAGGTACCCATTTTTAGACAAAAAATTGCAAATTGATGGAAAATTATAGAAAGCAAATCTTTTAATTTATTTATTGATTAATGTCGTGCCACACTGCCCTGTAACACAGTTCCGAATAAATTGATCTTTAGTTTTCTGAAAATTGATGAATACTAGTAACAGTAGTCCATCTTTTATTACAGACCTAGAACTATGTCTACTCATAATTTCACCGCGATAAATTCAGCAGTTTTGCCGTGAAGAGGTAACAAAAATCCATCTATCCATTTGTTGTAGACTAATGCATCTCAAAAGACTTAAATGTCGCTAAGGGGAAAGTCTAGCCTAGCAAAAAATATATTAAAAAGTACCTTTTGCATTAAAAATACTACAGCCAATGGCATAATAATTAAAAAGTACCTATTGTTTTAAAAATACTTGAAAAAGTAAAACTATACCGTGACCTCTTGGAAACCTTTCAAAGAACCAGGAATTAAAAACAGGTCGTGCCAAAAAACTATTACAAATAAGGTCGATTTTATTTCATCAACCGATTAATTGTATGATAAATTATATCGCTTGCCTTGAATGTGTAAATGATGAACGCTGTTCCACTGATCGCGTACATTCCCATCACTCGCGGAAAGAATATCTGAAAGAGTCGGAAATATATTTGCATCAGTAACTTACTTATGGACATTCGTAGACAAAGAGGTTAAGTTTGTCTAGGAAATTCAAAGACAAACTAAATAAGACTATAAACTATATTAATAAGATTGAATTTAATAAATATTATCTTTGCTAATGTTATGTATGTAGTATATTTTTATGTTAAGTTTTTCCAGCAATTTCCTAGACAAACTGGTCCCACGAATGTCCCTGATAAACAGGACCAGTCCAGGTATAGGAATTTCCTTATCCTAATATATGTACTTTGAAGTTTGTTGTGTGGTTGGTTAACTTCAAAATGTTTTCTCACATTTTAACCTTGGCATTTATTCGACCTTAGAATTTACTAACGATGTTTTTGATTACAATTTTCTTTGAAAAAATTATGTAATTCTTTTAGGGACACAATAATACACACACATAGCATGAAAATTACCTAACAGCACATTGGCAAGCTTAACAAGCAGTTTTGATTTAAGTTTTCATATTGGCCATTAAATTATATTCTACTAGATGAACCCTGCGGCTTCACCAGCAACGTGAAATTTATGAAAAGTAACCTATTATTTATTCCAGGCCTAGAACTACGTTTATTCAAAATTTTAGCCTAATCCGTTCAGTATTTTTTGGGTGAAAGAGGAACAAACATCTATCCATCCAAATTAACATTTATAATATGAGTGTGATTATATTCAACATAATCAAATAAAAACCATGTAAGAGCCATGATCTTTCAAGATCTTTCGTGGTCATGGCGCTTGAAACGGTGCCGAAATATCGAAAAACTCAAAACAAATCATGGTAAATATCCCGTGTTAAATGACTTTAGTGTTAGAAACCATGACAGTTTTAAAAGTTATATCAGTAAGAAAGTACTTTGAGATATAGCTTACCTGAACCATAGGATTATCGAAGCCTCCCATAGCATACACCCAATGCAAGGTCGGTAGAACGCCGTACGCTGCCCAACCTATGAAGACACACATCTTCACAGGGTACGGCACTTGGAGCCTCGGGATTTGGAGCACCATGGCGGCGATGAAAATCAGTGTCACGGATGTCATGTAGAACAGTCGGAGTTCCTGGAAAAATACAAAATAATATGTAGGTATATTATTTTTACAAAAACGAACAACCAACTTAAAATTTCATGCTTAATTAAAGATAACTCTAAAACTACTGGGTAGATCTTGATCAAATTTAAATGGGACTATGACAAAAGAACCAGCTATCAACAAAATCAATATATTCAGAAAAAAGTTATGGAAAAAAATGAAAAACAATGGTAGAAACGAGACTTTTTTTTAATTCGGTCGAAATTTAATTAAACTGATATTTTACAGCATTATCCAACCCGTCTACTATAACAAAAATCTTTTATCTAAATAAGATACTGAAGCCAGCAACATTAGTAGGTAATATACAAATATAACATACATACATTGTGCAGATATCTCATATCTGCAGATCGTAAACCCAGGAACTACTTTTCCTGTTATGGTTTTCGAACATGAAAGATAATGAAAACCACATTTTAGGGCTAAGTACCTACTTCAAGGTAAAAAGTACCTTTACAAATAATGAAACTGGGCCTACAACACTACAATCTTCGTAGTTCGTATCATATCCGCATGCGTAAGTTTTGTTGAGTGTGACAAAACTTTTTCGTAATCATTATGACGACCTCCGTGGCACAGCAAGAGAAAGTTTGCCTACGAAGGCACGAGGTTGCGGGTTCGATTCCCGCCTTGGAATAAAAACATTTACTTTTCTAGACAATGTAAAATGTTTACGTGATAGGAATTCAGACTACCTATCGTAAAAAATTATTAGTGGGAACGTATATGTATACGTGGGTAACTAATAAAACCTATCTATTTAGTATATTGGACTAAGGCGCAATTAACTTATTCTATCGTATTTCCGCTAAACAAAGGAAACAGAGTTTGGTGGCCACCAAAGGCAACTTCCTATCTCTTGCTAAACTAGATAAAATAAAACTACTACAGATGCATTAAAAAAGCTTATGATAGGTTTAACAAACAATACCTACAAGTGTGAATTTTGGGAAATTCCTTTGTTTAACGGAATTTGTATGATAAAATAGGTGGGTTGTTGTTTGCGCCTAACACATACAACAGGTCCGCTAGATGATGCTATGTCTATTGTCTATAAAACTGTCCAGCAACATTTATCAGTAAGTACATTTACATAATATAAAACAATGTCGCTTTCTCTGTTCCTATGTCCCTATGTATGCTTAAATCTTTAAAACTACGCAATGGATTTTGAAGCGGGTTTTTTTTAATAGATAGAGTGATTCAAGACGAAGGTTTATACGTTTAATAAAACCGTGCGAAGCCGGGGCGGGTCGCTAATTCATAATATGCTACAAATATTCTGGACAGTATTTAAGGGGTCTTTCATAGAACCATTAAGATCAACCAGCATGTCTTAGATCTTGGTATCTTGTAAGTAGGTTAAGTGTTATGTAGGTCGTTGTTATATGAACGAATGGTCGACCCGGTGGCATTGCGTGAGCGCCGCATACGCCGTGAGTGGGCTCAAATGGTGCAGATTACATAGAGACGCAGAAATCACGATGGAAAATGATTTCTAAGAAACCGCACGAGTTGCAATTGCAATTGATTCGAATGTGTGTCCGAGATGAATCAAATTAATGTGTTATCCGATTTTGTGCTTTCAATTTTCAATTGATTTGTCGACGCTTTCGTTTATCACATTTCATCAACATCATCTTTACTGGAGAGTTTTAAGAATTTAATTAAGATTACTAAAAATTATTTGAAAATAAATAAACACGTCAACGCATAAAGCAACCTACCCGCAACTCCTAAAAAAAGTTCAAAAAATCTACTTTTTAATTTCATATTTTATTGATTTATAAACAGTGTGAAATGAAATATTTAGTATTTGAAAAGGTTCAAAAAAATCTACTTTTTAATTTCATATTTTATTGATTTATAAACAGTGTGAAATGAAATATTTAGTATTTGAAAAGGTTCAAAAAAATCTACTTTTTAATTTCATATTTTATTGATTTATAAACAGTGTGAAATGAAATATTTAGTATTTGCTGTATCCTGCGACTTCACCCGAAGTCTTTTATTCTACGCTAAAACTACGGTACACTCAATATTTCGGCCCGATCCGCAGCTGTTTTGGCGTGAAGAAGTTACAAACATCCATACATCCAAACTTTCGCATTTATAATATACTAGCGACCCGCCCCGGCTTCGCACGGTTTTATTTACGTATAAACCTTCCTCTTGAATCTATCTATTAAAAAAACCGCATCAAAATCCGTTGCGTAGTTTTAAAGATTTAAGCATACAAAGGGACATAGGGACAGAAAAAGCGACTTTGTTTTATACTATGAAGTGAAGTGTGATTTAAAAAGATAACAATCTACTCTGCATACGCCTTGCAATCTTACATGGTGTAAGATAGACATAGCATGTCTTGTCATGCACCGAGCATCAATGATATTCGAGCTCGTGTTTCAAGACTTTCTGTTATGACTTTCATATTACAACATCCGCTGTACCGTGGCGGTTGCAGAGAGAAGACATCACGTGACAATTGGACCTAGACCACAGTATAAATAATAGTGTACAAGTACTAAATAGATATTGTCTGTACCTAGTCATCAAAGTCATAGGTGAAAAGTTTTATTTACTCAGGTAAATAAAACTCTTGATATGAGTGCTTTTGAAGAGGTCCCTGAATGGGTTTTAACTTATACCTACATGACCATTAATGCCTCCATTTATTTATTTATTATGATCTGACTAGACTAATTAAGAAGTATATCAGTTATCTACTAGAACCCAAAGCACTAGCTCTGCTTAGCTTGTGGCTAGACTTGTCCAGCATTTTTTTTATGACCTGAATTTTTATTCCTAAGATTGAGTTAATTTAAAGACAGGTATTAACAGGCGAGTTTTTTGGCGATCGTTTTGAACTCTTAGAGACGTGAGAATATTATATATTTATATTATTGTATACATTATACGGGTAAGGACCAAAATTTTTGCATGTTTGCACAACGGAAACGGAGCAAATGTCGCACAACAGAATTTGTTAAGGTTAGTGTACATGGGTCAAGAAATGATCACACTGGTATAGATTATTTACATTCTTATTGTTTCTTAACCATTGAAAAATATATAAAGGTTTAGAAAAATATAGCAAATACAAATATATTATACATTAATTTAATAACACGTATTATAAGACCTAAACCTGATTTAGAGTTAAAATCGTTAAGTAATGTTGTATACCTATCTTTACAAAATTCCATTGTAACACGTCACACAATTTCGTGACATTCGTCGCATACAGGAAAAAAAAACCACATGACACAGCATTCAAAAATTAATACTGAAGAAATTAAACACCTTTATGAATACACATCAGAACTATGCAATAGTAGACAAAATAAGCTACTAGAATTAATAGTAAAAAGTAAGAAAAGTTGACGCAAAACACTTTAAAAGTCTTACAGAAAATCCAAATTTATAATGGTACACATGCACCTTCAACACGTTTTTGCAAATGAGCGAAAAACAACGTGGCGGTATTGTCCTGAATTTCGTCACAACTTAGATGACGGTGTAGCCTTTGCAACAAAACATTATTTGTTATCCTATCTTGCCATGTTCTCGATTTATGCTGTCGCACAACTGAGTGACACAACGGAACGAAATTTGGGACACGCTTTTAGATTAATATTATAAATTAACTATAAAGTTTAACGAGACCGTAATAATAAAAACGTGAAGATAAATTCATGGTGAATATAAATAAATCAAAAAGTCTTTGAAAAGTTTTTAAGTTTTAGAATAAAATTGCAAAAACCTGGAGGAGTCGGAGATGTGCCATTCACATTTTGTATGAAAAACGAAAATGGATTCAGTATCCTTATTTACATAAAATTAATTTTACAAAAACCTAGTCAAAGAAATTTAGATATGAATAAAGCACAGGGTGCAAAATAAATTCAGCTATAATAATCAAGTATTAATATTCATATAAGTTAACAATTTTTTTTATATGTTGATTTGAAAGTAATGTGCCATCGTACTCACGCAAAAAGTGCAAAAATTTTGGTCCTTACCCATACACTCACTATTCAACAAAACTTTAGGAAAAATTAAAGGATTTCGATGGCTAATCAACGGGTACGCCGTTTACCAATTATCAAAGAAAGAAGTAATTTTGAAGCTCATAGGCGCACTGCGATTACAAAACAGCGGATGTGCTGTGCATATGAATCGAACTAAACACCACCTGTTTGTAAATCGACCGTGTTCTTGACCGCTAGCCGTTGACATCAAGTGTTGGGTTGCAATATCTTAGAAACAGTTAGTTGTCATTAGGAGTTTCTTGGGAACTGGTACCAAATACTTATTTGGAACTAGTAATTTTCTGCTCGGCTTCGCAAGCGTTGTTTTTATGGAAACGTTTCAAGGCTATTTCTATCCGATGGGAACAGATTTATGGGATGAAAAGTAGCCTTTATTTTATTCCGGGCTAGAAATCTGTCTATTCAAAATTTTAGTCCGTTCCGTTCGGTATTTGCATGAATGCTGCTTTTTGCATACATACAAGCTTTTGCGATTATAAAATTGATAAGGAACTTGTGCGTTTTGTACATGTACTTTTACAGAGACGGTCTCAGTGACACAGCAGGCGAAGGTTAAACGGCGGCACAGGAGGTTGCGGGTTCGAACGGGACAACGAGCGACGACGGTCTGTACCAATCTTCAGATACTTAGTTTACGAGTGTTCTGGGTGTCGTTAGATATTTGGTATTTTATTTTAGAAAAAATGTATATCCGTATGTTTAATCTAGTAGAAATAACACAAGTTCGGGCGCAAGATAATGCAGTGTGACTTATCCACCATATTTTTTTACGAAAGATGTGTCTCTATGCTCATGAATTCGTTTAACAATAGTTACCTACTTGAAAGTTGCCAACATTGAAGGCACAACACAAATGAAGTAAAGTAGTGTGAGTATGTAAGATTGTATGATGGATTTTATCTATCAATAGAAGCTTAAGTCAGTGTCCACTCACAATAGGGTTCATTCAACGCATAAGCAAGCAAGAGAAGAGAAAGCCAAGTAATGACATACACAATCTTATAATGGCTGTAGGCAGTTATTTTATGGTATAATGGTGCTACTCAAATTTAAGCGCTGATTTTGACGGATTCGAGCTGTAATTTTTTTTAAATACGTCTCTAATGCACATGACCTTTGAGTATTAAATTGCGCTTCTGGCTTTGATGCTTTAGAATTGACTCAATTATTATAATTAACTTATTGTTTCTATTAGTTTTCCTTCTATGTGTTTCTTTTAATGATGGAATCAAAAATCAATTACTTAATTTCTTTAGGTTCAACTTAAAACGAAGTCTTCTAAAAGAAATACATAAGGAGCTGAAAGATGCATTAACTAAGATGACTAAAACAGTTATGTTAGCCATTACTTACTGTCCCTTCACAATTATCCACCGGCCGTGTATAAATGAATACCAGTAGGAAACTACAGTTTACGTACAATTTTATAATTATTTCTGCTGGCACCGCATTTATGAGCGACCTACATTTAGTTAAGCCTTAGCCGAGGACACGAGCGGTTGAGATTTTTTCCTATAACTTGTAAGTTTTACATCCTTAGCTTACTAATATTATAACTACATATAACGCGAAGTTTGTGAGTATGGACGTACCTATGGATGTTTTTTACTCTTTCACATTTTCACACTTTACATTCCATAAATCAGTTCCTTTAAGATAGATATATCCTTGAAACGTTTCCAAAGAAACAACGCGGAAGATACTAGTTACACATTAATATACTTACGACTCATAACTCAGTGGTTCAACTCAAAATCTCTAACTAAAGCTCTAGGCTTGTACAGAAATCATAGAAGTTAAGTCTACTATCGACTAAGAGACAAGACCATCCCATTCCTAGGCAATAACACAAAAAATGTGAGACATTTCGCGTATCGTGTCCAAACAAGACCGTACAAAGGTTGGCTAACGGTCTAACGGTTCAGATCAAAATAATAGTCTCAACAAGTGACAGTTATACCACAGGTTATACTTGCTATGTCAAACATTGTATCGCGTGTTATTTATGTTTAGACGTTTCGCCATTGAAGTTCTTTTGTTTATCGGTAGTAGGTACTTACATTTCTGAATCAAATCTTATTGAGTTATTTAACTTTCTGCGGTAAAAGAAAGTTGAAATTCGAGCAAATACGTTCAAGTGAATGCTCTACTTCCACTTATATTTACACCTACCGAGGGCTCGTAACGTTCTTTTGGTCTTTTTTAATTTTTTGTTGAAATTACCTTTACTTTTTGGATTGGATAATTTTTATATTCCAATACAAAATCACAACTTCTTCCAATCTCTAGGAAATTTAAAATACAAACAAAAAAGTTCGCAATCTTCTGTTTTACTCCAGGCCTAGAACTAAGTCTTTTCAAATTTTCAGCCCAATCCGTTTTGTAGTTTTAGCGGAAGAGGTAACAGACATAGTAATTATACAAAGATGGAATCTATTGTCATTTAGAGTTTTTAAACAATAACTATATGAGATTATTAATAAATTCAAACTAAAATATCAAAATCGTAATTTCTAAATAAATTGCCATCATGACGATCATTTCAGCTCATTATTCTCCCACTACTAGGTAAGTATAACAATCAGTAGCTTTATTTTAACCCTTCAACTTACTTGGTTCTGTGCGAGTGTCATCAACAGTGAAAATGTCATACCAAAGCTAATGTCTAACAGAGATTATGATCACTTACATAATGACACCAGAAAGCGTAATAGACGCCCGACGTGTAGATGGCGAGCAGCGACAAGGCGATACCAAAGAGGTCGTACATCAGAAACGTGTTGTAGGTGCATTCTGAGTGGCAGGAGAACGTGTGGTACAGCGATGAGAGGGCTAAGCAGATCTGAAACAACCATCTAACTTTTAGGGTCGGAGCCTCAGTATTTATTTTTATTTATTGGAAACGTCTCAAGGCTATTTTTATCCCATAGGATTTGATTAATGGTATGACAAGTAGCTTATGTGTTATTACAGAGCTAGAACCGATCCGTTCAGTAGTTTTTGCAGATTTTGGCAGATACTACTGAATACTTAGTATGCTTCTAGTCTACACTGAAAGTCTACGCTGGCTGGATACACCTGAGTTTATCCAGCGCAATGCTAATGGCCATGTTTGCTTGTGTCGCAAAAAAATAAGTATATAGAGGTATAGGTTTCTAGGATTGGTTTGTTTCTGTTACGTAATAGATTTCTGCTAAAATAAATAATCTTCTTTTCTTTCAGATAGGCGCACTTCTAGTGTACAAGATGTATCAAAAGAAGGTTAATATGCATCAAATGTCATAAATGTTCTGCAATTTTCTTCGGTTGCAGTCGCAACAGATTTTTACCCCCAAATAGGATATCTAATTCGTTTTATCCACTAGTTCGATATTTTAGCAGCTTCACCAATAAAAGAGAACATAGTTGCCAAGTTCGATAACAGTTACTAGCGTATTTCATATTACATTCTTTTGTTTTAACTGGTAGCTTTAATTCGTAAGTTTTTTATACATATAAGTTGTTCATATTTTTTGACTGCTAACTCGATGTAACTGCTATGTCGACTTTTGGCGCATCATCGCCGACTGCGACGTAGGGCGTGCAAAACCGGAAGGTTTTAAAAACCGGTTTTGATTTTCGGTGTTGAGGGCCCAAAACCGAAAACCGGTTTTAAACCCGGTTTTTGCAAATAAAACAAAAACGGCGTTGCCGGTGAGAAGATGTCAAAATGTCAAGCAGGATTGGTCTATTCTATCTACGCCAGCTTCTGATTGGTAAAATTTTGACAAAGCGAGACCATCACCTACCGGGGCAAATAAGTTTGTGGTACCGTTATGTAAAAGATATATACGTATTTTTCTAGGAGTACCTAAAACTAAGAGTGAAACACTTCTGGAAACTATGAATTTAATACGTGACAATGCAATAAGCTATAAGCTGTTTGAGATGTTGGACTAGAAAGGTAAGGGCATTAACATAAACGGCGATAACATCTCACACCTGCTATTCGCTGGTGACACAGTCGTAATTGTGGAGTCGCTAGAGGAGCTGACCCACAGGATGGACGGCCTAGCCTCAGCCTCGCGACGCATTGGTCTTGGCATGAATTTAGACAAAACCAAAGTCATGATCAATGGCCACATTGTTCCAGGACCCATCGTCGTAGATGGCCACCTTCTTATAATTGTTTCCGAGTATGCTTACCTTAGGTAGATTGTGCAGTTGGGTAAAAACAATTTTTAGAAGGCCAGCAGGGGAATCCAGCTGGGCAGGGCAGCATTTGAGAAACTACATTGGGTCTTCTCGTCATCCATACCGCAATGTTTGAAAACGAAAGTTTTCAATAAGTGCGCCTTACCCGTAATGACCTACGGAGCTGAGACGTGGACACTCACATTAGGGCTGGTCCATCAGTTCAAAGCCGCTCAGCGAGCTATGATAAGAGCTATGCTCGGAGTTCCTCTGAAGGACACGATTCGTAACGAATACATCCGACAGAGGACCAAAGTTTTCGACAAAGCTCAAAGCATTAGCAAGCTAAAGTGGCAGTGGGCCGGCCAAATCTCGCGAAGAAACGACAACCGTTAGGGTAAACGTGTTTTTGAGTGGAGATCGCGACTCGGCAAACGTAATTTAGGACGCCCTCCGGCCAGGTGGGTTGACGATCTGCAAAAGACTGCTGGCAGATGCTGGATGTGGCAAGGTGAAGACAGGGTGCTATGGCGCCAATTGGGGGAAGTCTATGTTGTTGATAAATGCTGCATAGATTTGATTTAGACCTGTGTCAATGGCGATTGATTTGGTCACGGATACTTGATCGTATTTGTAAACAAAAACTAACTTTAATTCGTACATGTTAAGTTATAAAAATTTAAGTTTTGATAGAAATGCGACCGATCATTCATGTAACGCAACTAAGCTTAGTCTCTTTTGCACTCATTTTCGTGACGGTTTTTACTTCACACGTACCTAATAAATAAGTTGTGTGTCACGTGTTGCGGGTCTTAATTCAGGCATTTTATTCAGTAGGATAGGTTAGATCGCGCAGATTGAACGATAGACTCAGTCTGACTCAGACTGTCTGTGTTGACTGAGTCGAATCAGATCGAACAGGTCACGAAATATTAGCGATCAACACAGGTCTAAGTTGATTTGCTATATAAAAAAACAACATTACTGAGGTTATTCTTTAAAAAAAATATTTATCTGAAACTAAAGATAATTAGCATAGGGAAGTTCTACTTACGTAAGGATTGATAAACCCTGTTTATTTACGGAATAAAACAACGATGGACGGCATTAAAGTAAAATCAGCTTAAGACCAACCTGCTGTTTTATTAATTCTACTAATCATGTCTCAAAAATACAGGTAGATGAGAAAACACAAAGTATAATATAATTAACAAATAGATAAGAAGCTTAGCGTGTCGTTGCACTCAAGTGCTGTGCACGTGCTCACCTGGCAAGTATATTCGAGCGACAATGCAGGCAGGTGGGGTGCAGGAGTCGCGTAGCGTGGTTGCGGAGGGAGGAGTGTAGGTTGGTTTGGTAAAGGTTGCATTCGGATAATATTTCATGACACAAAATTACATATTTCTTAAGTGCTTTCGAAAAACTTGGATTTACATCAAAATTTAATTCATTTACGGGAAAACCGGAGCTAACACCGGTTTTGTCTCTCAAAACCGGTTTTGAAGAAATGGTAAATTTTGTCCGGTTTTCCGGTTTTCAGCAAAACCGGTTTTCGGTTTTGCACGCCCTACTGCGACGTGATGCAGCAAAAAAGTAGCAATGCAGTTTATTTCTGCGACATGGTTCTAATCTCTTAATTACTGCTGAATTAGCGATACAGTCAAATGGAATGCAGTTTCCATAGAGTCATGCAAAATTAACTTAAAATTCACATCTATAACAGGCTGTGCATTGACGCAAAAGTCGTAGTAAGCAAAAATCATACCGTATGCTTGGTACCAGTTATCTACAATTGGCTCATGAAAAACTTATCGAGAGCTCCACTTTAAATTTTATCTCGCTTACAAGTACAGAAAAAGAATTAGACAAATGCAACATTCTGTGAAAATAGCTTCCACCATATCTTAATACCATTTGAAAACTAAAACTGAGTTTGTATGAAAGAAGATTTTAGTAGCCTGGGTGCATTAAACTTTTCAACCGCTGCAGCGCTGTCAAGATACGAAAACTGATTCCTCTATCCGGCAAGGGATTCAAATGTATGGCAAGAGAAGAACATTTTTATAGTAATCGTTAACTAAAGTACAATAATTCAGAGATCGTAGTCTCAAAACTATAAATATCTTCTTAATCGATCATATTTCCAGTTGGTTGAGTTAGAAGGTCACATAGTAGGTATAAGTATAAACTTATAATAATATTATAAATCCTTAAAAGTATATACCGTGAAGTGCTTGTGACAAGACAATTCTTGAATTGTAATGAAAGTCTGAAATAAAATATAGACATTTAATGATTTTTTAAAATACAAGACATACTCATTTGTTGGAAAAATGCGTAAGAAGCCATGGGAAAGAAGCTAGAATAAAAACTATAAAAGGAAGTCGTTTGAATTTACAAACATGCACTTGATGATATCCTTCATCGTCAGAATTTAAATTGATAATACATAATAATATACGCCAGTCAAAATGTTTACATTACACGGAAGAAAGGGAGAGGACACGATATCTACGTCTCAAGTCATATTTAACAGCAATCTCATTGACTAAACTGGTTTAACTGAGTAGTCATTATACATACCTGTTTCTAGATCATACCAACAAAGCATTAAAATGTAAATTTTAATCGATGATCAATGATACGTGCGAAATGTGCGAAATAACGTTTTACCTAAATCTATTCAAACATACATTTTGTATAATGCTAGTAAACAATATGTAAGAACACATTAAATAAATTATTTGCAAACTGAGAGCTCCAGCATTATTAACAGAGAAATCGCTATCAAAAAACAGAATCAAACATGACCTGATCAATACCAGTCGTCGCGTCTCCCCAAGACTCTGGCTGCATTTCCCCGCTGTATGGCAATGCTGATGCGCTGAGCTAGATACCAGCTCTCGGTCCTTGACACGTATCGATCGACCAGACGCTCTTATATTTTTTTTTACGTTACGGTTTTTTTAACTTTAACCTCAAAATAAGTCATAAGACAGTTACGTATGTTGACAGTTGTTCTGAGGTTTTTGCGCGTTAGTCTTTATTTTCCTTTAAACGAGTATATCTGCTGCTTTTTCATTTTTAATGATGTTCCATGCGTCTATTGATCGGTCGATTGGCCCGCAATTTATGTGACACTATACTGCAACTTCGAAGAGGAACCGCTTTTGATGTTTTAGAAAACTATTCAAATACCGTTAAATAAATATCGAAGATTTGACCTTGTAGCTAGGCCATCCTTTTAGTACGACTATAACTCGATATTTCAGAATATGAATGTTCTGACTTAGGTTACCTAAAAGTTTTAAAATACCTAAACGTACGTAAACTCACCTGATGAATCTAATCTCTGTAATAAAATTTGATTGGAACATTATGTTACCTAGAGCGATTTATCTAGTAGGTAGATACTTTGCAATTTTAAGCTTTACGAAATTAACATAGGTTAAGGTTGATGATGGAATCTTAACTATGAGCCGAAAAATAAATATCTAAATGCTGGATAATTCACAAAGCATCATCTAGCCCCAAGCTAAGCAGAGCTTGTGTTATGGGTGGACTAGACAAAAAAAACATATTTATAAGCTCTCTCAAAGCAAATTAATTTAAATCACACTAATATTATCAACGCGCAAGTTAGGATGGATGAATAGATGGATGGATGTTTTTTACCTCTTCACGCCAATACTATTGAACGGGCTGAAATTTTGAATAGAAGACTTCAGGCCTGGGACAAAACATAGGCTACTTTTCCCATGAATCAGTTCCCATGGAATAGAAATAACCTTTTAAAGTTCTATAGAAACGTACGAAGCCGTGGGCATAAACTAGTGTTCGATAAGACATAAGTAACTGTTTATTGTAGAAAAAATGTTTCAAAATCTAACCTAACCTGTGAGCATATTAATATGAAATGTTTTCGGTCCATGGTTAAAATCTCCATTATCAACCTTCAAACAAAACTGTAGAGCGTTTTTTTTGTAATTTCTTACTGACTTTCACTAACAGTAAAAAGCAGGTCTTCATAATAACTCTTTAGTTTTCTGTGACTCACTTTCGAGACAGCCTATCCAATGGTGTGTTACCGAGATACATTTCGTAATGAAGATGTCTTCGTTCCGTTCGCCATGTTGCAAGATTTACGCTTCTATGAAACGAGAGAAAGATAATGCAGTCAAATACGAAGAAATTACAGCAATAATGAAGCAGCAAATACCGACTTGTTAAAATATAATGATATCTTAGCTTACATCTGAGAAAAAGGTTTAAATACTGATTTTATATGAAAGTAAGATCTCCCGTCTCGTTTTACAAACCGGTTAAATTACCTACCGATTCGATACGTTAAAATTATATTGAACTTGGTATTGCCTGTCTGAATTATTGTATCAGTTGTTATTGGTGAGCGTTTGCGTTGTTACGTTAATTATATTTATTTTGTTTCACTTACATCATAAAGGACATTGTCTATTTTTGCACTTTTCATTCGACTTCAGGTTTTAATGTTACATTTTAACTATTATTTGTCGACCGATGCGTGACGGATGCTGCGCCGCAGGAGGTTGGGGTTTGATTCCCGTCTTGGGAAAATATTTGTACGTATCGAATGCAAGATGCGCCCGAGACTAGGCCCTATTGGGCACGGCGTAAAAACGTTGTGAGGACGCACGAATATTTGTAGGTTCAAAATGAGCCGCGCTGGATTCGCCCAGTGTGTTTTGTCCCAATTTTAAGTACCCTTACATTATTAGCGCTTCGAAAACTGAATGGATAAACTTACCAAAAAACAAGAGAAGAGCAGCCCAGCAACGATTTTGTCCGGTATCGTTGCGTGAATATTTATAATGGCTAGATCGTTTATTGTCAGTATAAACAATAAGCAGAAACCAAAAATGTGTGTCCAGATGTTCATAGTCTCATTCGTCCACCAAAAAACGCTGAAACAAAGACATTTTTATATATCCATCCATCCACACCCCATTTTAGTAATCCTACTAATTGTAGTGACGTATAATATCAAGGCGGGTAGACGTCATCTCGTGACTCTTGAGTTGCTAGGTAAGTTGTTTTGTTTCTGTCAAATCTGTCACACTGACACAGCCGGTAAAGGGTTGGAAAGCAAAAAAAAGGGGTTTAAAGAAAACCTACTGGTGAGGTGCTGCTTGGAGAATACATGGACATTGAAGAGCTGGAGTATCCTTACTGTGTACTAGTGTATGCCCATAGCTTCACACGCGTTGTTCCTATGGAAAAATTTTCAGTACGATCCTTTCAGTAGTTTTTGCGTGAAAGATGAACATACATTTATCCATACATCAGGAGGATATCAGATAAGGATCATCAGATAAGGATATTATCGATTTTCAGAACCTCTACTAATGGCGGCAGGAATAGCTTCATCATAAGAACCCCTACACTTATGTTATAAATGCTAAAGAACACTTTCTGGTATCTTTCCACGCATAAAAAAACTGAAAGAGCTCGGAACTTATTAACGTTATTTTATTTCTTTAGGCTTACAATATAAGCACTCCGAAAAGTTATATAGATATGTTTTTTTTTATTAAAAAATCATTAGTGGCCTATGTCCAGCAAAATACTAATATAGGCTGATGATGATGATTAAAAATCTATAATTTTTTGCATTTTTTTACTCCATTTTTTTGTCCACTAGTTAGGAAGAAGGAAGTGGAGAAAGGATCTTAAATATGGCAAGGGGATAGCGTATCCCGGGAAATAGTGTATGTAAACAACGGGAATGACATGTTAATCTGCATAAAAAAGTGCTCACAAACTGTAAAAAAACGGAAAGGAGGCATAGGCTTGTGCACGTGTTTACCCGGGATCAAGAGTATCCCTGAAAAAGCGAGCGACGCCGCAAAACGAACGTAGTTTAGAAGAAGTGGAAGCGTGCAAACCATGGTTAGTTAAATTAGTCATCCATTACTGTTTACTCTAAAATTAGGCAAAGTTTGGTGAATAAGAATGGGCCCAGAATGTTGCCTAGCGTTACGCCAATTTAGATTTATGCAAATGAATAGATGTCTGTTTACAATAACAATGAAACATTACCTACAACTTTGCGCGATTTTTTAATTTTGGGTAGGTACTACTTTGTAGTAAGTAAACCTTAGTATAATACTCTACCATTTTTAAGTAATTTTTGTTTTTGTCACTTATTAAATTAACACACATAGTGTGTTATACCTCTCTAGCATTATATCCGCCCATCCTTAGTGCTAGTACCAAATCACCGTAATACATTTGATTCATTTTTTTAGTTACGTAAGTATTCACATTGTCCCTTTTGTAATACCTTATATCTTATCATTTATGTTTATCTTACAAAATAATTTTAATTAGATGATGTTAAGCTAAACATAGTTTCTGTTGTGGTCATTCTAATTTAATTCTTATAAACCAGTTTAACTAAATAAATGAAAAAAATATTAATTATTAATTGCAAATAGCATTGGCTGGCACATCAAAAGAATCTTAGTATGAAACTGCGTTTAAACTCATCAAAATCAAGATTTGGTTAATTTATCTAAAGGCGTGTTCTCGTTATAATTTTTTTTTTGTAATTAAGTAATTCCGTTTTCTGGCCTTAGTGGCCGCCTGGAAATAGTTCACACTTGCCACATGTTAATTCTTTGTATATACTTAACCAGTCAAGGTGTGCATTGTGTTGTGTTGCAATGACCGAGCCGCAACTTAAGTAATGAAGTAAGAATGTTTTTTTTTCTAAATTTACAGGGAAGATAACTTTAGAGTGTCTACCCTGTATCAGGGTAGACACTCTAAAGTTATCTTAGTACCAAACCAACACTATAAAAATACAACCATACCTACAATATAGGCTATTAAAACGTAGTAATTTATTTTGTGTTACATTTACATGTCTAGTTCTTCTGTGCTAGTTATAAAACTGTATTAAAGCAAGGAAGATCTCAATACCTCACAATGGCCAAACGTTTGGTAATTTAGATTTATAGGCAGCATAGTTCAGATTGATACATTTAGTAAAACCAGAGGTAAACAGAAATGTCTATCAAGTCTCTATCATCTATTATAGCACTCCAATTAATAGCGTAACGATCATCGGTTAATAAGGCGAGAATAATAAAGCATACCTATCTAAAAGTTTAATAAAAAATAATAGATAATTAATAATAAATAATACCAGTATCGTAGAACGATGTTTATTTCTCATTATTCATGCATCTCTCCTATGTGAATTTATTTTATTAGTTTCTGTGTTTGAATAAGGTATTTGCTGCCCCATAATTAGTCTCCGAGTTCGGTTGACGAATATCTTTGAACGGACGGTTGTAACAGCAAAGCTGTCATAGCTATAGTTGTTCCGGTTGAAAAGAAAGACCTATGCAACGACATACATTTTATTGCTAATAGAGTGATGTTTACCATGTATTGATGAAAAGTGTACTGTAATTTTAAATAGAGAGTGTAATAGACTTCATTGATTGGTATTTGTAATTGTCTTATTTCGGATTCATTATCAGATGATGCAAAAAAATTGTACCTTTTAGTGGGTAAACGATCAAGTAGTAGTAATTAATTAGTTAAGTTAGAGGTTTATTTATAAGTTATTGTAATTAAGTTATTGTAATTATAAGGGTGCCTTATTCGCTTTAGCGAACAAACTCTTTGTAAATAATTTTAAAAAAGGATGGTCCCAATGTGCCCATCATTGGCCGTTGATAAAATCTTTAGAGTTAAAGCAAGAACCTAGGCCTACTTAAGGTACTAAGAAGATGTGTAGAAATCCAACACTCCAATTATTACGAGACATGCCTTAGTAAATAATGATATTTTGCAGCAATACATGAAACCTTATTATACAGTCACAGTCTGATTTCCCCGGTAACGTAGGAACACCACAATGTGCGTTGTAGCAAGCCGTTTTTAATTAAGGAACATAGTCTGTTTAATGTATTCGCTGCCCAGGCTCCGGTATCAATAAAAACCGGCTAAGTACGAGTCGTAGTAGAGTATATAAAAACGGCAAAAAATCAGCCCCCTTTAAATATTTATTTAATTTTGTTTTGAGTAGGTATTCGTTGTTGTAGCGGCAAAAGAAATACTTAATTTGTAAGAATTTTAACTGCCTAGGTATGCTGCGTATAGTTCTTGAGATACAGCCTGGTGACAGACAAACGGACGGACAGACAGTGAAGTCTTAGTAATAGGACCCCGTTTTAATGCTTTGGATATGGAACCCTAAAAGTATAGACTTTCCTTAGTCAGGAGATAAGTATTTTCAGTCTTAAGCTTTGTTTTAAATACTTAGAGAGTGTAATAGTCTTCACACTTGCACCTTCCCATCTTTCAAGAACATCCACTAGGGCTGGTGCGGCGGCAGATCTGGCCGAGGATCTCAAGAGGCGCAAATATGCAGGTCTCGACAGAACCTACGCATGTACATACCTGCATACCTACGTATGCTCCCCTTGGATTCGAGACCCTAGGTCCGTGGGGTACCGAGGCTCTCCGGGTTTTAAAAAAATATCTGAGCGCCTGGTCGATGCGACGCGACGCGTGACCCGAGAGCTGGTGAATATCTGGCTCAGCGCATCAGCATTGCCATACAGCGTGGTAATGCAGCCAGTGTCTTGGGGACGCTTCCGACTGGTATTGACATGGATCAATTGAGCTACCTTTAGACTGTTTGCAACCGTCTGCAGTTAGCTCAATGGTTTCAATTGTAAATACTAGTTGTAATTTTTCTATTCCTTGCTTGTAATTTTCGTTCTTAAACTTTTTTCAAAATATTCGATCTTCCTAAGTCGGAGACCCAAGTACACTCAACTCGCGAGTTAGTATAATTTAAGCCATAAACATAAGAATAGATAAAAACAGAGTTATTGCCCTCAGTTATTATTTATTCTTATGACATAAACCAGTAGGTACTTAGTAGGTACCTAGTAAGTTATACGCGACCGTCTGCTTCGTGTTCAGCCGAAGTTGCCTGAAAGATCGCGCTAAGCGATAAGGCCGCTCATTGTGCAACTTTGTTATCTGTCCTTACCTTATATTTTCTTCTTTTTTAATAAAATGTACTTATTGTATGTAAGTACCTAATTTATTTACTCCGGCTCATTCTGTATTCTTATAATTTCAGGTCGTAACGGTGGTTCCGATCGAGTCAAACGCGACAATTTTCAAACAACTTCAAAAAAAGGAGAGGATTTTAATTTGAATGTATAATAATGTTATGTAAATAATATAATATAATGTACCTAATTTATATTAATATTCGTTTTTGGGTTTTATCCAAACTTATTAATGAGTGAAATTTTAATTGGGTTGTTAGGTTTTGTAAAAAACATCACATGTTAGTAAGTATGATCTGCAAATATTTGTACCAAGGTTCCGTCCAGGGCTTTTTCTACATGTATATGTATATGTATATGCCTTTGAAGCCAGCATAAAAAAAAAAACCATTTCAAATGGGAAGGACATGTTAGTATTCAGGATGCATCTCATTTAGGGCTAAATATAGGAAACATGTGCAGTAAGTACCTACCTAGTCAATTGGATAATGCAGGAATCTTACAGCATTAACAACTACAGTACTAGGTTATAGATTCCAATATATTTTATGGAAACAAAGACAAATTTAAACCTAAAAACAAGGTAATCACAAAAAACTTCAACAACTCATAATTGCACATGTGTAGCAAAACATAAATTTCTAAAGCTAGCACAAGACAAATTGAAATGATGGATGAAAGCCGTGAAAACCAAAAATTGTTACGAAGTTCCGGGTTTGCTACATTGATACATAAATGTGTAGGTACCTAGTTAGTTTCTTTGGTTTCGTTAACTCTTTGTTAACAAAAAATATACAGGATTCTAAACAGAGTTTAGAAATAAACATACCTTTCCCAGCATAGTCGTGTAGGCAGCAGTTTCCTGTACCCATCCCTGATGAATGGATTGTGCTGAAGATATGCGGGAGCCTGCTCATACTTCAACAGTTTCCGATAGTTTATGTACTCTTCCTCTTCTCTGCTCAAGTTATTGTTGTCTTCCAGCTTCTTGCCTCGTCTGAGGAGCTTGCTCGAGCTATATTTATCGGGTTCCTCATTTTCCACCTGAGAATATAAATCCTTGCTATGATGTGTGGATGATTGTTCCTCTTTCACGCTAAAACTACTGATCACATTGGGCTGAAATTTTGGATTGACTTAGTTCTAGCCATGGAATAACATATAGGCTACTTTTCATCTCATAAATCAGTTCCAATTGGATGGAAATAGCCTTGAGATATTTCCATATACACAATGCAATAATATATAATTAAAATAATATATATAAATAAAATAAATTAAAGCCAAGCATGGAGAATGTGACTAAACCTCGCTTGTTTAGAAAAGGGATGTCCAGAAATGGAAG
This sequence comes from Eupithecia centaureata, assembly GCA_944547425.1. Classification (NCBI taxonomy): domain Eukaryota; kingdom Metazoa; phylum Arthropoda; class Insecta; order Lepidoptera; family Geometridae; genus Eupithecia; species Eupithecia centaureata. The sequence continues at coordinate 10,134,734 of OX155686.1, forward strand.
TTTATGTACCAACTGAATATTAAGTATAGTTGAATAAATTTACAGGTTACACAATAGGTTACAAGGTTACCAATAAATTTGTGTTTTACACAAACTAGAACTCTTTTTATCTACCCCCTGACTGTTAATAAAATTATCACCTTAGAATTCTTGTATTTTCTAGGGACACTGCTTAAGTGATCATAATGATCACTTTCTTGTGAGATCAATTTGATAAAGAATTTCCCTGTTATGATGACCAACCAACACCATATTATATTTGTGCACAATAGAATTCAGACGAAATTTATTTATGTTTAAGGCTTGTCAACAATGCACATAATAAAACATTACAGATAGCACAATTGTAGAAGATCCATACTATAGAAATTATAGGATCAATCACAAAATTTAACGATTAGTAATCATTTATATTTATAAATTTTATAATATTGTAGGTACAGTACAATAGTGGGAGCCCACTGACCCATCGACGACACGTAGAGATTGCAGGGATTGCGCTACTTTTGGAAGGTTGATCCCGTTAGGCAATCGTTTTCGTTGACTGTACTAAGACATAATTAACTTACAAAGTTTGTGCTTCTGAGGTAAATTTAGTAGTAAGTACTTACTTTTTCAATCGACATAAATTGAACAGTTTCACCATCACACGCCCTCACTTTTTTGGTCATTGTTATGGTCATATTTTTTTTTAATTTTGGTACAACACAAAATCACCCCAGAAATATTGCTTTATAAGTACTAGAACCGATTGCTCGAGTTGCAATACATTTTCAATATACTGATTTTACGATTTTTTTTCGGTAAAATAACACAATGTATTTAGTTAAGTTGCAAAACGTTACCGCATTTTCGAAAACAATTCGGGTTGAATTCGGGTAAAAGACGTGACACAAGCTCACCTTTGAACGAAAAATATTGAACTGTTTTTTTGCATCCCGCATTCCGTAACCGTCAGACAAGACAGGCGAAACATGAAAGGACTGTTAAAATTGTCAACTTCAACTTCCACCTCTTTCTGTTACTGTCACTTTGGCAGCTCCTTTTATTGGCACGTTGTGGCTCGATGTAGGTTGCCTAAGTCCACACAGCGGAATCTTCTTGCCCCAAGAGCCCCAAGCTAAGCTGCAGAGAGTGATTAGGGTAAAATCTCCCTTCCAATATTTGACATAAGAATGCCCTCTTGATGGCCTTCACGATTCCCATCCATCCAATTGCACATAAAGTATCCATCGAAGGACGTCCATGAATGAACGAAATTAGTGTTTTTTGCATGAAATAGAACGATGGGCCCGCATATCGTTACCATTTCCAAGTGTAAATTTGAAAGGGAGGGATACAAACAACCATTTCAGTTGATGAAGCAGTTTTAAGGACAAGATTTAGGCAAAAAGATAACGAATCGTGGGAATCCGCTTTGTTTATAAGTAGATTTAGTATTAGTCTGTGTACTATGCTTTTTATGTTTATGTGTATTTTTTCTTATTGGATCCTTGTATCTGAATTATAGACTTATTATTATTATTTTCATGTTCATTCACATTGACCATCCAGCCATAAAAATTGTGTAGGTACTCTAATTCATTTTGTCCTATCCATGGATGGAATGTTTATTAGCCGGTCTCCATTGAGAATAGCGTAATCAGTCTGCTGCTCTTGCCTGCAAAACTAGGCAGAAATAAGCTTTTATTCTTTCTTCTTTCATTTTGTCAACAAATATTTATAAAACGATTCCTAACATTAGAAATGTTAGCTAAGTAGGTACCTTTTTAAAAATCTTCGTTTACTGCTTATTTTAAGTTTTGATTTTTTTTTTTGTTTAGACCCACCCATGTAAAACCCTCTAGCAACAGCCCTCTACTCTACGATACAATGGAATGGACGGACTGTCTGTCTGCTAGAAAGAGAATGTTGGAACGGAAGCCTATGCTGTCAGCTGATCGTGCGTGCGTGTATCAACAACTGATCAACAAAGATGGTATGACTAGGTACGTTCCGTATCGATATTCCAATGGTAAAATAGGGAGGAGAATTTGTTTGTCCATTTATTGAACTTAGGTCTAGAGCTCGGGATCATAATACCGATAAGCAAGCCGAAGCATGTGGGACCACAGAAATGATCTGTGTGTGAAACGAGTCTAAAATAGCAACCATGCCTACTTCTGTAATGAATATCCAAATAATCCAAAAATAGCGCCTAACCATCGTGCTCGTCTTTATAATTTGAGGCTACTTCCGGAAACCAATAATGTTACCACCTTCAAATAAACAAACGTTTTTTTTTGATGTTTCAAGGAATTTCGTGCTCAATCATTATTTTATTTCAATAATCATAATCCTTGTGAGCATAAAAGAGAATATAAATGAGCATGAATAGTGTTGATTATCACTTCACGATCGAAATAAAATCGTATAATTTTCACAGAACAATCAATCCTATCGGATACGAAAAATATTGGTGCTTACCACCCCAAATTACTCGAATCTATTATTCATTCTTGAAACGAAACCATCTTTGAAAATTTTCCAATTTCCTGTCTGCTGTTCTCCATTTGCTAAAAGATCAGATTTTTGTGCAAACCAGTGCTTTGAGTGTATATTTATTATTTGTTAATGTAAATTATTATTTATTTCCAGAAGAGAGTGCACATTGGTTCTTATTTTTAGTAAAAATATTTTTTATTCACATAAAACGACTAAAGGTGGTACTTTTCGTTTAGACGGGAGCCATCTTGCAATCTCTAATCAAAGGTCCTTGGATCACAGTTTCGTTGTCTAGTTGAAAGTCAGTTTATTCCATCATAAAATAATCAAATGGCGTTAAAACGAATTAATAGGGTACGTATAATGTTATTCCGCTCAATATTTCGTCGTTTCAGGTGCAAACAAACCCAGTGTTGTAAAAATTGGTATCAGTCTTCGTAGTGAATGTTTCGTCATTGTGAATTACTAATAGCGAAATTTCTGGATTATGGCCGTGTGCGCGATAATTTTACCATGATTTTCTCAAAACGAAGAATCTAAATCGGCCAAATAACCCTAGTTTCGGAGTAACGGTGTTTTACTGGTCTAAAGATGTGACAATTTTGTGCACACGGCGTACATAAAATGTCGGAAATATGTGCCAATTTTGAGGTTTTCTTGTCATCATGGGCATCAGTGATGTGAAATTATGGTGGAACCGGGCTAGTGATAGTGGAATTTGGATAAAATCTTCGTGGACAGTTGAAAGATGTTATGTTGTGAGCAGTATGCTCGGCCCTTGTTTTACGTAGTGCTGATGTGACAACCTATCAGCCTGTTTCCTGTATTTGTACACATGGTATCTTTTTGTTGTTCAGGAATTACAAGACTTGGGCAGAGATCCACCAGCACAATGTTCGGCGGGCCCACACGGCGAAGATCGTAAGTACATTATTGATCTGCTATCTACTTTTTTTGTGAGTCATTGTTGTTGGATAATAATAATACTGTGAAATTGCCTTGTTATCCAGACCGTGGATTCAGACAATGGTACCTCTATTTGCTTCACCATTGTCTTCTAACTTATTAGAAGTAAGATTTAACTTATACAATGTAAATAACAGTGACAATAACTGAGATATTGATTTTTCTAATTATCTATTATGGTTACTTCTGTTGGAATTTACTAATCTTATTGTTTTCTGATTAAGTTTAAATGCCCCAACTTCACAGGATTTGATGATGGTGAAGATTTAATGTTTATGTCCATGTTTTGATAGGTACCTCAATTTTCCCCAAGCAGAAGAACTGATTATTGACCCACCCATGAATGGAACTTAAAGTCAATGACCTTACATAGTTTAAAATATCTTAGAATATTTTTTGGAAACATATCCATAAATTAGTGCCAAACAGCTGCTGTAAATGATTTATATCTTGAAAATGAAGCCATCAACCCTGTATGACTGACTTTTTGGCTGTGTTCTCATCTACATTATCTCCAAATAGGCAAACAGTTGCTGGTAGCACACAGGTCAATGGACTTGTGTACTGAATGTCATGAAATTATAACTTTACAATGTTATAAGAATATAGAAGTATGTATCAGGTCATAGAATATTGAAAGGAAAAAGTATTTATTTTGCATGTAACAGAAAAATAAAGTTCTTTGTGTAGGTAGAATATAAGGAATACTTGGTGCTATTTCAATTCTCCAATAACTTGAAACAATGGGTCACATGTTATCTTTTTTGTTTCAGTTTTCCATTGGCAAGCCACAATTATGGGACCAGTAAGTACACACAGTTTACTTAGGATTTATTATCTTTGGTTGTGTTAATCAGTTTGATAAAATTGTATCATTTTCTTTCAGGTTGACAGTCCTTACCAAGGAGGCGTATTTTTCCTCACCATACATTTCCCAACAGACTATCCATTCAAACCACCAAAAGTTGCATTCACAACGCGTATTTATCACCCCAACATAAACAGTAATGGTTCCATTTGCCTTGATATTCTGCGTGCTCAGTGGTCACCTGCACTAACCATATCCAAAGGTAATTATACATTCTTATCTAATCTCCTTGTTCTTATGAGAAAGAATTTGATCTCAATGACTAGGAACCTAAAATAATTAATCTGTTACTATTTTTAATTGAAGCTTTTAATATGCAATCAAAGAGTCAGGAAAATAGTATTGAATAAATCATCCTTACAGTTTTCCTTGTCAATTTCATTTCTGAGTGGTTATTTTTTGTAAAAAGAGACATTTAATTGTATGTACATTAATTATATTTTGTTGTTGTTTTCAGTGTTGCTCTCAATCTGCTCACTGCTATGCGATCCAAACCCAGATGACCCATTGGTGCCAGAAATTGCTAGGATCTACAAAACTGACAGAGAAAAGTACAATGAACTAGCCCGCGAGTGGACAAGGAAGTATGCCATGTGAGAGTCAATTGTGACATCAGAAACATACACACACATCGCCACAGGCTAACTGCCCAACCCACTCCCTCCCTCCCCTTTCCTTATCCTTTATTCCTGTCCTGATCCTCATCAATACTAAATTTACTGGAAATGTGTAAAATATTTATAATTCTTTAGAGTTTGCCTAATTTTTGTCGTTTCTGGTAATTTTTAACGCGAATTTAAATGCAACAATGTAAACACCAATTCACCTCTGCAATAATTATGTTCTATTTATCTAATAAGAACTTTCCTATAAGTGCAAAATTGCGTTTTGTTACATGGTCATGTCTGTAGGTGTTCACTTTAGTTCAAGTATGATATTAGTTAATTTACATAATGTCAACTGTAATTCCTAAAAACTATTTGTACTTTAACTAGATCTAAATTGCATTGTGAAATTGTACAATAGCCATATGTTTAGGAAATGGAGCGTTATTTGCTATTCACTTGTCTGGTTCTCTTAGGAATTTGTCGATGGAATGTAAGTAAAGCTCATAAGTGTTAAGAACATTTTGGGTAATGTAAGTAAGTGGTATTACAAAATGAGCTCGTTCACAGAGTCGAGTGAGTGTTATTTTTTTTTACTAGAAACACTTTTTTTAAGTTAGTAAATGTAGCGTGCTACAGACTGTCGTTGATCGGTCAGTTTTCTTTTCATCCACAATATTTAACTGAAAACGCTCCAATAGTAACATGCAGTATAAATTACAGTGTATCTCATAAGGTAATAAGTTACGATTAATCTAGATTTTTTTTCAATACGGCGATCTTTATAATATAATTTTATCTAATATATATTGTGGTTGTAAGGATATCTGCGTTGTGATTTCCATAAATGTCCCGTTCACTGTCCTTTCCTTGTTTCCTTTGAACAAACTCAGCATTTTATGAAGCATTGAGGCAATATGTGGCAAGATGATGTGTCAGATCAGATCAGCTGGCGGCAGGGGCGCTCACGTTGCTTGGTTGACAGACTGAGAGATTAGATTCAAAGCTTTTTTTAAATTGTAATCAATCAACAACATGTACTATTATAGCTTCTCTAAATTGTAAGAAACAATAAATTATTGTGTATGTAAATAACAGCTGATCTTTATTTAGGTCATTCCTCAAAAAGTACATTTCATTATGGTCAGTGATGCACAATTCAGACATCCTATATACCTGATCACGAGTTGGTGCTTAGGTCTATATTGTATATACTAATATGAAAGCCTTCTACTATTTTTATCATGGTACTCTAATCGTAAATGTCGTCAGTCTGCGGTAGACTTTGTAAGGACAGATAATTGCGTAACTACCCTACGTCATTGGAGTTAAAGTAGTTGGACAGGATGTATTGTAGGTATACCTACAAAGAAAATTATTCAGATTTCTGTGTAGGTACCTATAGCATTAGGTAGGTAGTGTTTACATTTAATCGTTCTCATATTTACGTCGTTGCCATTTCAGACTGCTACCTTACCTTATAGGTCCCTTCTGCCTACATCCTTTAAATATGGAAGTACCTTGATGAGATAGATGTAAGTAGGTAGGTGCCTTTCTCATCTCACCGAATCTGTGTCAGTGGTAGGGGCATAGAATAAATAATAGTATAGGGTAGGTGCGTATGGGGAGGATGGTAGGGAAAATTATGTAGGTTTTCTACAATGTTTTGACTAAGCAGCTCAACTATCTTTTATTTTATTAGGTTAGGTTCCTATAATACACCTACTAACCTCCGATGAAATGCATTCCGAGTTGTTTAAGCACGTAATTTTACGCAGTTTTTTAGGAGTATTGTGGCACTACCGATACGAGGGAATATCATCATCTATATTAGTCCAATGCTGGACATAGGCCTCCCCTAATGAGCGCCATAGCGCCTTAAGGAATATGTATGTCTTCACAACAAACTGGGCAAGTGGTTTTTGCACGCAGGTTTATGTATCTTATCTATAAAAATAGGTACTTTTATTATACCCTACCGGTTTTGATACCCTTGCGTGTCGAAAATTTGCAGATTTAACGGCAGTAAGTATCTTTTGATTGCGTTGGCTTAGAAGTTAATTCTGTCATAGTTCCAAGGGACAGTAGACCTGAGTATTTGATATGAATTTCAGCTTGATTCATCCACGCTTTCCTGAGAAAAACGGTCTTGACAGAGAAAAACTGACAACTAGGTGATCCTATAAATAAGGAACCCTATTTTTTCTTTTTGAAGTACGGAACTTCGGAACCCTTAAAACCACCAAAATAAGGACCTTCAGATATATAAAACTGACATATACAGAAACATTTCTTTTGAAAGTGTTTTCACAAATCTCGCGTGTTGACGTGCGTCCTCGGGGGTTAGCGGTGAAATCTTCATGATTATTTCGTTCAAGATTCAATATGAAATTTAAAAAATCTGCTCGTAGACTTGAACATAGGCCTCACCCAACGATTAAGTAATACTTTATATTATATATGCATTATAGAGCACAATTGTTTAGGTACGAAAGAGATACAACTTGCTGAAATTGCGTTGTTTAAACTGATATCAATGTACCTTTGTAATGTGCAATGTCATTACGATTCTCAGAAAAACTAACCTACCACTCACACAAACAATAGGACAGGTTGATAGGAAAATAAATAACTCAAATAATACAAGTCTATTTATTACAAATCTTCTAAGTTACATAATTTAAAAGGCACATTCCATAATCTTAAACTACAGTTCAGTCGTTTCCATGTTTTTTGCGTTTTTCATTTGCTCCAGTTGCTGGTAAAAGTCGTACTTCGCTTGGTTCGTTTGAGGGACCGTTTCACTGGATTCTATAGAAGGGAACGCTCCAGTTGTGATGAAATAAGGTTTCTCGTTTGAAAGATCTTGATCTACAGCGTTCTCGTCTAGGGAATCTCTTTCGGAGCGGCTCAGTTGGTCGTCGTTCTTATACCAATCGTTCTCGTAAGCATGCAGCCATATAGGGTTGGATCCTTTTGTACTATGTTTGTTTGTATTGGGCACCCTTCCACCAGAACTGCGAATCGTCATATCAGACTCGCCGGCCGTTGGAGACGCTGCGAACAAAATGTTGGTTGATACGTAAAAAATGATAAGTGAAAATAAAATGGCAGTGACCCAGATGATCGTGACTAATTGTTAGTTCCGAGCCAGCGGACTGTGACTTCTATTCTAATGAAGATACAGAAAGTTTTTGACTAACGTTGATTGAATAGATTAGTACGTTATGGATTGAATTCAGACACTCCAAAAAGTAAAATGGCAGTGTGCCAGATTCCGCCATGCGTGTCTAAGCGGTGCCTCCGGTACACAGTCTTGTAAAATAGAGCTCAATGCTCAGGTAAGAAAAAATAAGTGTCCTATCTAGGTATCACATTAATGACCAACTGACGCTATGAGTGGTTTTCTTTCAAAGTTATGAAGCTCCATGTCACACTAATATTATAAACAAGCTTCGCCCCGCGGCTTCAGCTGTGTGAAAATTCATGAAAGTTTCCTCTTCACGACAAAACTACTGAACGGATCAGGCAGAAACTTTGAATAGACGTATTTCTACACCTTGAATAAAACACTTTTTTCATCAATTTGCACGCGGTGAAGTCGCAGGGCACAGCTAATACTTATAATTAAGGAATCTTGTTCCTTTTGGGTCAAATATGATCAAGCAGACAGTGAGATAGATCAACTGATCCATATCAATACTAGTCTTCGCGTCCCCAAGACGCTAGCTCCATTGCCCGATGTATGATAATGCTGATGCGCTGTGCTAAATAATCTCCAGCTCGGGTCACACACACTAAAGTATGTCTTTAATTCAGAAATACTTAAGTGTTACTAACTTTGATTTTATCAAGATAAAGGTACTTTAGTGTTATTAACCATGGTAGTTTTACCAAATTTTGTTCCGTAATCTTATTTAGATTTTCTGCCCACTTACAATAAGCAGAAGTAGTAGCAGCCTTCAATCGCCTCGCGTAGTCAGCCCGTTGCGACAGGCATGTCATGATGGATAACACTAGTAGCACACCCAGGAATAGAGAGGTCCAAATGAGCCAGAAGACCGTTTGATTGGTGGATAGTGTTTCTGCCCACTTACAATAAGCAGAAGTAGTAGCAGCCTTCAATCGCCTCGCGTAGTCAGCCCGTTGCGACAGGCATGTCATGATGGATAACACTAGTAGCACACCCAGGAATAGAGAGGTCCAAATGAGCCAGAAGACCGTTTGATTGGTGGATAGTGTTTCGGCAGTTAGCGGCTGGTATTCCGCTGGTTGGGTGTCGAGAACGTTGAAGTCCTGGGGAAATTAAGTTGGTTATTAGACCCCTATGGTTTTATTCCAAAGTACATACAATGTAAGTATGTAAAGTACATACGGAATGACACTACCTCCTTAAGTAGAAGTACTTTTAATGTAATTTAATGTCCTTTGTAAGCCTATTTCTTGAGAATTAAACTTTATTATTATTCATGAATCCTTCTGGCGCGGTGAACGAAGCCACCGGCGACGCAAGGAGTCGATAACTTTAAGAGGGCGGCAAGACTTCGATAAAAGTGCACCAATGTGCTCGCCAAGCGTGTACTGCTCCCATTTATTATTTTAAATTCTGAATTGGGACTCAACAGGCTAATTTTCGAATTAGTCTATCAGTTACATTTTCAATACTATTAGATACGTAGGTAGGTATTTCTTTTGTCAAACATAAATAATGAAGAGATCGCCCGCATGACGTCACGCCGCCGTGTAATGTCGCACGGCATGACGTCACGCGAGCTCCCACTCCTTTATCTTTGTCTTTTTTGTTTGATTGATAAAAGGAAAAATACGTGTCCAATATTTCTACTTATGTGTGAAATTTAAAGTTAGTTGGTTAGATTTTGTAAAACAACATATCGTTTATATTTATATACCTTGAAAAGATCATCCAACTGTTCAATATTCTTATCAACAATCTTCAGCACTTGTTCGACTTCCAAAACGGAATGATCATCGCCGTTTACTAAGTGAAGGTACAGATCAGTCTTCGTATTGTCTACCGAGCCATCTTTGTTTTCGTGCACCTGAAATGTTGTTTTATTAGGTTTATCTTCAACTATATTGATCATCTATCTAGATTGCATGTTCGATTCCCTTGTGTGTTCTTTTCAGATTTAAGGGCCTAGCGTTAACAATATTTCTCAGACTTTCAAAGGCTATTCTAATTAAGTTATTCAGGCTTTACAAAAGAAACCGAATATTTGAACACAAAAAACAAAAAGATATGTTTTTAGAAAATATCATCATTCTTCGACGTCAGTGTGAGAGGCTTTTATGAAAAAATATCAAAAACTCAAATATCTCGAAGACGCTCAACTTTAGATCAGGGTACTTCAGAGTCCAAATGTGTGTGTACTGAACCCTACTATCACGCCCTGAAAGGATCAGGTCTACCTACAAGTAACCGTGTATATAATACAGGCAAGCGTATACATAGATTACATAATACATAGATTTAACACATTTACCCTCAAATCATCAACATTGACCACAGAGTCCGTGACCCTTGCCAGTCGTTCTCTAAACACGTGTATTCTATCCCTGATCTCTGAAGGATGCGAGCGCAGCATGAAGCGAACCCTCTGGTCTTCTCTCAGGAGGTAGATGCACACGTGAGGCTTGTGCCAGGATGTCCTACTATTCTATATAAATACATAAATAAACACACTTACCCTCAAATCATCAACATTGACCACAGAGTCAGTGACTCTCGCCAGTCGTTCTCTGAACACATGTATTCTATCCCTGATCTCTGAAGGGTGCGAGCGCAGCACGAAGCGAACCCTCTGGTCTTCTCGTAAGAGATAGATGAATACGTGCGCCTCGTCGTGTAAACCACCGGTGTCGTTTGCCAGAACCTGATACGGGTTATTTAATTTATGAGTACACATCAAAATAGGCTTTTAATTATATTATATTATCCTATTCCCGATAAAGGCAAATCCAAAAACAGAGTTATAAATGGTGTTAGTATTAAGACTTTCTTTATATATATTTCATATTTATATACATAGATTTTAGCAATCTTTGGAACAAAGACATACATTTTGTGGTCTCGTTAGATTTTTTTGCAGTGATTTAAACTGGCCTTGAGATAGATACTTCGTTTCCACAAAAGTTACTAAAAGTTACTTCTGTCGGCACCTACGCAGGAGCTAGTTTTGGATGAAAAATAGCCTATTTCTTTATGACGTATATTCTGTTGTAACAAACATGTACATATCTAGAATTTCTGCCTGCATACACATTATTCATCCTTTCCTCAACATGCCACCGCCAAATATGAGGTTGTTGCAATAATCACCACGATTATCAGGCCGTTAGTTAACCCCACTGGAAGTGTTAAATATTTGTACAGTTACCTTGAAATCGAAATAGCCCTTCATTCCCTTCTGAGGGTCAAAGTTCAAGGACACAGCCCCGGTCTCAGGATTCACGAGGAAGGGCGCAACGGCGAGGTTCTCCAATCCCTCTGTTAGGGTTTCCTTTACTTCGCCCAGTCGGTAGTAGGTTATTCTTGCGTTATCGCCTTCATCCGCGTCGATTGCCTGGTGATAATATCTAATTCTTTAAATGATAAAAAAGCTTGGGACGAGTATTGCTCAAACTCGAAAACTAACAACCTAGCAAAGTAAAGGTTTCTTGTTCGCTTCTTTACTTTACCTTAAAAAAGATTTGAAGTGAACTTTCGTTCACTTCAAATCAAAGTGAGCACGTTATTTCCTAGTTTTAATTATTTATAACATGAATTTTATGACGTGTCCAAGTGTCCTGTAAGGTCTTACGGAAATAAAGCACTGACTATTTGACTTATTTTTAAGGATAACTCAAAAACTACTGGTCATCTAGACTACCTCTGGATCAGTTTCTACTTACTATTATAATAAATGTGAAAGTCTGTGTGAATGTTTGTTATAAATTATCTCAGTAACTACTTAAGTTATATAGATGATATTTGATGCGTAGATAATTTAGGGCTTAGAATAATTCATAGATTTTTTTTAAACTAGGTCTGACAAAGAATTTTTTTGTTAATCATCAAACAGAACTTGCCCGTATTGGGCATCGAACCAGCAACCTGCTGCTATCTTTCTTTATCCACTTTGTTTAGCATGCATAACTTGCCCGTATTGGGCATCGAACCAGCAACCTGCTGCTATCTTTCTTTATCCACTTTGTTTAGCATGCATAACTTGCCCGTATTGGGCATCGAACCAGCAACCTGCTGCTATCTTTCTTTATCCACTTTGTTTAGCATGAAATACGTACCTAAGCAAGAAAAACGTGGACTTATAACTAGATTAAAATATATGCAAGGCAACTAGCTCTAAAGGGCGATAACCTATAGATGAAAAACTTGGTTCATGGATAAATTTGATAAATCCACTTTTATCCAAAGACGTCAAATTATTAAAGGCCACAAAAATACACAAGTTGACTTGGCTGGTGGTAACAAATCAATACCCAAGTCGTAGAATATTAATAAGCCTTGCTTTGAAGGCCAATGATAAATACATTATTGATGAATCGAATCGTACTTTTACCACAGTTTTTTAAATGTAGGGTCCTTTTACATCGATTTTAAATATCTTAAACATTAACGAAAGTAACTCAACCAAAATAGATTTGATAATTATCATCATCGATCTATAACTGCAGTCCCTAATAAGCGCCATAGCGCCCTGTTTTTCAACTATTGCTTCTTCAGTAAAGCCCCTATAACTTGATAAAGATCTGAACAGTAGTTATTGAGTTGCCCTTAATAATTCAAAATATTTTGTAATAGCAGCGCCTCGCGGTTTCACCCGCGTAATTCCAGTTCCCGTGGGAATAAATAATAATTCCCCGGGATAAAATATAGCCTATGTGTTATTCCAGACTATAATCTATCTCTGTGCAAAATTTCATCCAGATCCGTTCGGTAGGTTTTGCGTGAAAGAGTAACAAACATCTATCCATCAATCTAATCCATCCATACAAACTTTCGCGTTTATAATATTACTAGGATAGAGACTGATCCAGAGGTAGTCTAGGTAACCAGTAGTTATTGAGCAAGGAACATAATACTCTCTATCGAGAGTTAGTGAGTTATCTTAAATAATGCGTGAAGTATGAAATATTTGTTCGTTTTTGTAAAACATCATAAAACTTTCTTACCTTGACCTGCATAAAATCAATACCAAAGTCTGCCTCTGTAGTAATTCCACCCGTGAATATTTTACTGACAAACTTCGGGGCGTTATCGTTGACATCTGTCACTTTGACGTGTACTTTGAGAGTGGATACTGCGTCGGAGTCCTCTTGATACTTTGGCACGGAGTTACAGTCTTCGGTTGCTAGTACTGTGAGGGTGTAGTGGGATTTTGACTCGCGGTCTAGAAGTTTTCTTGTAGTTAATCTGAAAATTAATATTTTATCAGAAAAATTTATTAATATAAATACACACCTCGATTTGTGAAGAAGGTTGTGGATTTGATTATTATTATCTGGACAACGAATGTGAACGCTAAACTGAAATCTTATTACAAAGAATAGTTTTCACTAAATGTTTGAAGTTATTTAAATTTTTTTTGCTCCTCACAGTTTTGTTATCTAAATTAATAAATTGCCCTTTGAAAGCTATTAAGTAACTTTAGTTTAGTATTATTTGTTTATGTGTTGTTTGCCCACTACTAGGCTAAACAAGGCTTATGTACCTTTTGCTTATTTCTAGGATTTACATTATTACCTAAACTTCCGACTTTATTTATCACCACGTACCTACACGGTGTTATGGAATCGCGTTGACGTTTTTTTTTTGTTTTACATATTTTAAGTATATACTTAATTACCTATTATAAAGAGACAATTCCTGGTGTCATTACATTAGCCATTGGTCTGCGTATTATCGACACAATTCTGCCATGTCCGTACTAATAAGTGTCATAAACCTTTCGGGGTAAATTACAGTGAAAAATAATCAAAACAAAAAGATACCCGAGTGATCTGTGAGCGTTATTGCAGTTATGAGTAATATTAACTTACTTATGTGTACCGGTATGCAGATCAAAACTCCCATCATTCCCCTCCACGATATAATAACAAACGGGCAACATAGGCTCGTCTCCCCTGTCGATCTCATCTCGATCTATCACGCTCGGCAGGTACACCTCATACCGTGGGACATTCTCAGTGATGTTCAACTGCAGTTGTTTGATGGGGAAGCGAGGCCGGTAGTTATCTACATTTTGGACGTAGATTGTGAGATCTAGGAATGAGCTTAGGGGTGTTGGTAGGCCGAGATCGTAAGCTTCTATTCGCAGCTGAAAATTGAAATAATACGATTGACACGACGAACAAGTTAGAATAATCTAGAAGTAGGTTCCTACTGTTATGAATATAATTTACGAGTGTAAGCCCGCGGTTTCACACGCGCTGTTTCTATGAAAACGTTTCAAGGCTTTTTCTATTCCATGGAAATTGATTTATGGGATGAAAATTTTATTAGCCTATATGCTATTCCAGTGCTAGAACTAAGAGTATTCAAAATTTCATCAGTAGTTTTTGCGTGAAAGAGGAACAAACATCTATCCATCCTTACATCTATACATCTAAACTTTCGTGTTTATAATATTAGTTAGAATCATGGATCAGCAGTTGCCAACGTCAACGCAGTCGAAAAAGATAGAATAGAAAAGAAGAGGTATCATCAGCCCATATTAGTATTTAAAAATACTGGAGGACAATTTACACAGCATTAACGAACTACCGACCTGGGGCAAAATTCCACTAAATTCAAAACAAAGGTCTCAATAGAGTCATTCAATCAAGATGATTAAAATGACGTTTGTGCATTTGGTATTCTATTATTTTTGAGCTTGAAGAGACTTTCATAATTAGAATGTCAAATTGGTAGTTATAAAGGTAATCGTCACTACAATATGAATGAAGTTCAAAAAGTTTGTGCTAGTAGAATACCAAAAATAGTTTAACACTGACATTTTGACAGGATACTATTTAAATGGTGAAGCGATTTATTTAGTGGAATTCGGGCCCTTAGCTTTTGTTATGGGTACTACATAACCGACTACTTAATATTTTTTGCTATTTTTATTATTAATACTTACTCTGTAGGTCGTCTGTTTATCTCTATCGAGAGTGTGTAGGGTGTGCAAGGCACCGGTCGCGGCGTGGATCGAGAAATGTTGGGAGTCTCTAAGGCGGAATCTAACTGCGCCATTTGCACCGATGTCTGCGTCTATAGCGCGCACTGTTACTACCACGGTGCCTATTGTAGCATTCTGGAAACAAAATAGACATTCTAAAATCAAAAATATCTAATGTCCAGTAAACGCAGTAAACACCCACACTTGCATAAGGCTGCCTGTCCATTGACGCGGAGAGAGGCAGCGGAGCGGAGAAACGAGGAAATATTAACCAATAGGATTGCCATGACATCTCCGCTCCGCTTTTTCATGCAATCCTATTGGTTAATATTTCCTCGTTTCTCCGCTCCGCCAGCTCGCTCCGCTCCAATGGAGAGGGACCCTAAGCGTTGGGCTAGATGTAGCCTCACACTTATGCAAGTGTGGAGCTAGATGATTATTTAGATCATTGTGATAAGTTACTTTTGGTCGAATATTGAAAAGCCAATTTTAACACACAATTTTTACGGTAACATTAGAAGTTACCGTATGTAACCTGCAGACAGTCTATTGTACTTCAACAAGTAAATGTAGGAACTTAGGTTAAACCCGCTGTCACATAACTTCTCGGTGAGCACCTACCCAAGGGGAGTGGAGTTAAAATCAGCGCCGCATGTTTACTGCTGCATGCATTTAAAAATTGAAATTTGTAGACAATAAATTATTGTTTTTTATTTTTCAATTTTCGCCGTCCGAAAGTATCCACGAAAGCTGGCGCTTCACGTATGATCCCATATAAAGTTAAGATCTTTAAAAGTTGAGTGTGCCCCAGGACCCCAAGGACCAAGGGTTTCCACCCCAAATGGCTCAAATAGGGACTCCGCTGATGAAGCTGCGAAGGCAGCCTTGCTGATGTCCCTGCCAGATGTGAAGGCGCTAGAGTATCTACACACGTGGCCCAAACTAAAGGCCGAGTGAATGAATGAAAGCACACTTTATTGTTCTCAAGAAATACATTTAAAGAGCTTATATCTAATTCTACCGAACCGACCCATCTTCCAGGGAATCAGAGTCATACCGTCAGGTCTTTTACCATCATCTCGCATACGGCCACGTGGTTCGAGTGTAGCTGCTACACTGACGCTAGTAAAAGCCCGACGGATGATATTGTAAATTGAATTATGGCGGGACACACGTCCTGCACTAGAGACACATGCCAACGCATAGTGCCCAAGCTTATCCACGGTAGGGAGGAATAGTGGTAACACGATATTTGCTTACCTCAGGTATTTTAATAGTTTCATTCTGCCTCGGATGCACAAAGACGGGCGCGTGATCGTTATAATCAGCGACGCAGAGTCTCAGCACCCCTCTGACGGCGTTCGAGGGCGTGCCCAGATCTCTCGCTTCCACAGTGAGCGTGTAGTTCCCGAAGCGATCCTTCAGGGACTGGCGAGCGAAGAGGCGGCCTGTGTTCGCGTCGCCGCCTACTTGCTCGAAGCGGAATAGATCTGAGGAAGAAAACGTACCTATTGGTAAATTATAATTGTTCATTTCATACATCATTTGGCATTCAGATTTGTTTTTTTATGTTTGAGTGAAATTAAAGGCTTATTAAAAAAATATAACTTATAAAAAAAGCTTTTTATTTCATAGCTTTTTCATTTATTGTTCAGTAGAAAGTTATAGGATCAGCCTAAAACTTAGAAATTTTAAACTTTCGGTCAAGGTATAGTTATAATGCCTTCTTGAAAATTAATCGTTTCAACTTATTCCGTGGATTTCTAGGATTCTAATTCTTTTATAAGTGTAAATTACGATGTTCTTTCCCATCTACTAAATGGAACTGCACTCGTCCACTTGGCGAGTAAATGGCTGTGCAATTCCGTTATGGTTGTGCAGTCTTCTGGCGAATGTTTATAGACCTAATTCCTTTACAATAAAGTGTAAGTTACCATGTCCTTTCCCATCAACTAAATGGAACTGCACCCGTCCATTGGGCGAGTTATTGTCATCTGCGTCGGTAGCTGAAACCGTAACGATAGGTTCGCGATGGTTGTGCAGTCTTCTGGCGAATGTTTATAGACCTAATTCCTTTACAATAAAGTGTAAATTACCATGCCCTTTCCCATCAACCAAATGGAACTGCACCCGTCCATTGGGCGAGTTATTCTCATCTTTGTCGGTAGCGGAAACCGCGACGATTGGTTCGCGATGGTTGTGGAACTCCGTTATAGTTGTGCAGTCTTCTGGCGAATGTTTATAGACCTAATTCCTTTATAATAAAGTGTAAATTACCATGTCCTTTCCCATCAACTAAATGGAACTGCACCCGTCCATTGGGCGAGTTATTGTCATCTGCGTCGGTAGCGGAAACCGCGACGATTGGTTCGCGATGGTTGTGGAACTCCGTTATGGTTGTGCAGTCTTCGGGTAGGTTTAGTATAGGCGGATTGTCGTTTACGTCTTCTAGTTGGATTCTGTAATCAAAGTTTAATTTCAACTAATTATTTTAGTTACAAAATTATATAACGACGAATTCAGTGGCGTGGTAGGAAGTTTCCGCCTCAGGACAAATGTTTGAATAAATTGCAAATATTTGTTCCGGGTTACCTGGCTGGGTGTATTTTAAGTATTGTAAAAATACCTAATAGATTGTATCAAGTATATCAATGAGACCATTATTGCACGTTCTGCTTAGCTTGGAGCTAGATAATGTTGTGTGGCATTGTATTTCTACTAATTTGTCTATTCTATAGTAGACATGATTTCACATTAATTCTAAAAATAATATGGTAAAAACTTCATGCAAGGACTTCTACTACTAGACTTTAAAAATTCTCTATTATATTATGTGTGTGATAAATTCTTAAATCTAAAAGATCCACTTTTAAAGTATTTAAAAACAAGGTAGTGCATAAGTAATTAATTTTATGGTTTTTCAAATAAACTCACGAGATCTGTTTATGAGCATTCCGACTGTCGCTGCCGCGATGCGACAACTGGTAGTTGTCCCAGGCTTCGACTACCAACGTGTAGGCGGATTTGGTCTCGCGATCGAGCCAACTGGACACGGTCAACGCTCCTGTGTCTGGGTTTATGTCGAATTTACCCTGGAAAATAACGGAGACACTTAAATATTTATCAGTTATCTGAAATATAAAAGAACAAGCGATTTTTAGTAGTTTCTGCGTGAATGAGTAAGAAATATCCACATACAAACCAGGGTTGCTGATGCCGTTTTTTGACACATCAGCAGACGCTGATGCTCATTTTGGCCAAGTGCGTGTCGGGCTCGCAAATAGAGTAAAATTATCTTTCTTTCAATTAAAACCATATCTCGAAAATTCATGCTTTTTTTGAGCTTTTAGTACACAAAGGGTACAGGAACAGGGAACAAACCTTTGTGTACTGAATAAAAAAACTGTTTATCAGGAACGTATTACTAAGCCTCCTCTCACTGATTGTCTCTCCATATAACAGAGGATCTCATGATTCATAAACAATACTGGCCGCGACTCGAACATCAGCATTAAAAATCAGCATCGATCAATGCAGATGTCGAAGTTTTAATCAATGCTGATCATCAGCGAATGAAGCTGATATCGCAATTAACCTGTTACAAACTATCGCGTATATGATACTTCTAAGGATATAACTCACCTGTGTAGAAGTACGATCGAGTAGATAAGTGATCTTGCCGTATTCTCCAGAATCCGCGTCAACGGCTGCGATCACAGCAACCACTGTGCCTGGTTCGATGTCCTCTCTCACTTTGTACTCGTATGCGGACGATTCGAATATAGGGTTATTGTCGTTTTCATCCAGAACCTAGGGTTAAAAGAAACAAAATTTCAATAATAATTATACTTTACTTTACATGCTGATAATTAAAATCTACTTTTTTAACAAAGTAAATGATAATAAAATAATATAAACAAATTAAAACTAGTATTTACTATTGAAACAATTGAGGTAACTGCAGACGGTTGCAAACAGTCTAAGTGTGAGTATAACTGATCCATATCAATGTCAGTCGGAAGCGTTCCCAAGATTGGCATTACCACGCTGTATGGCAATGCTCGTCAAGCTGAAGACAGGGTGCTCATTAGGGGAGGCCTATGTCCAGCAGTGGACTAATATAGGCTGATGATGATTATGATAGCAATGCTGATGATTAAATATCAAAAGTTAATACTAGTTGTAATTTTTCTATTCCTTGCTTGTAATTTTCGTTGTTAATCAACTTTTGTTTACAATTTTTTTTAATTATCGAGTTTTGGAGTCATCCCAATTCGGCTTAGTATAATAAACACCACTCACCTGTATAAAAAGATCCGCAAAGCTATATCTCGGAGGCACACCGCTGTCTACCGCTTTCACAGTGAGGTTTATCCACGGATGTACTTCATGGTCTATTTTATTGGCCACCACCACTTCACCTGTCGCGCTGTTCATGTGGACCATGGAAATCAGCTCTTTTTGACCTGCGGTATATATTTTCATACTTGTAGTTTGACAAATTAATAAGCAATATAGTAAGTAATAATAAGCAATGTATGGCAATATTATAAACTATTTTCCATAAACGGCTAAATTGATGTTAGTGAAATTTGATAAGAAGGTATTCTGGGAAGGAACTTAGCCTACTTTTTATGGTAGATATGGGCATACGAAGCCTTCGTACATAAATTTAAAAGGTAATAGCAAGTCGAATACTATTAGTTCAAAGGTATTTTTTATCATAGTGTGTCACGGTAAATTTCTATGAAATTAAATAATATCTCAAAATATTGAACTTCAGGATATAATGAAGTTTTTTTATTTATTTATTTTTAGAAGGATTAGTAATTTTGTCGCCTGATCTCTGAAAATTAACAAATTAAAAAAAAAATCGCTTCTACCAACGCTTTTCGAGGTATTTCCCCAGTTTGTGTTGTCGTTGTGAATACAACTAAAAACAAAAAACTAATTGGCAAGAAAATACGCAATACAGTAGAACTAAAAACAAAACACTATGCCTCAAAAAAAAACGTAATACAGGAAAACTAAAAAGAAAACACTAACCTTCAAGAAAATACATCATACTCCGATTCCTATCCGCATCATCCGCCACTACATTGACAATCCCCACTCCGTTTTTAGAGTTCTCCGCGATAGTGGCCGTGTAGAAACTCTTACGGAACACCGGGTTGTTATCATTCTCGTCCTGTATCGTTATGGTTAGGATGGCAGACGCGGTTTGGGCGGGACCGCCGTCGATGGCTGCCATGTCTTCGACTGTTATTAGGAGTTTGATCGTTTCCACCTTTTCTCGGTCTATTAGTCTGGAAGTGAAAAGAATTCTGTAAAGTCAAGATGGCAATTGATTTTGAGATGTCGTCGAGTGCATTTCTTCCGACGTTGAAGGACTCTTCTTTATTTAATTGAAATGGAAAGGTTCGAAATGTTAAAGACAAAGTCAAACTAAGCTATCTAGATGGGTATATAATCAATCTCCGCTATCAAGATCGGTATACCATCAACGGGATTTAAATCTCACAGGGACATATAATCAAACTCCATTATCTGTATCGGAATTGCATAATTGTCTTAAGCCGAGCTGCTTGATTGCTCGATGCTGTAGCTAAGTACAGGCTGGTGTTGTTGACTACTCAGAAACTAGGGCTGTAAACTCACTCACCTAACAACCTTCAAAGTTTCATCAACGGCATTTAAATCCCAGAGGGACATATAATCAAACTCTGCTATCTGTATCGGTATTCCATCTTCGTCTTTAGCCGAGCTGCCTGATTGGTCGCTGCTCTAGCGAAGTACAAGCTGGTGTTGATGATAACTCAATCACTAGAGGTATAAACTCACTCACCTAACAACCTTCAGAGTTCCATCAACGGGATTTAAATCCCACAGGGACATGTAATCAAACTCTGTTATCTGTATCGGTATGCCATCCTCGTTTTTAGCCGAGCTGCCTGATTGGTCGATGCTGTAGCGAAGTACAGGCTGTTCGTCGGAATCGTGCGCTTGCGCTTTGAAGATTTGTGTGCCAACCTTAAGAAAATGCAAGAATGTAAATACAGTTAAACAAACAGGTGAGTGATCCGCGGATTTAAAGCATTCACTTTCGTATTACATACCCTAAAATATATCGTCATTACTCCCTAAAAGTATAGAGGCATAGAATAGTTGTGTTTATTTATATAATATAAATATATGAATTCTAATGCAATAAATATATTTTAATTTCTTGCATTAGAACAGCAAGACTTCATTAGCAAAACGGGTCATGAATATAAATAGTTCTGGGAAATCCCCATCGATATAAATATAAGATTCTTAGGTACTTACTCTAATTACACCGATTTAATACTTCAGCAGGGTTTTAGGTCTGTAATTATACTGACTGCATCTTATGTGTGTTTTGTGTGTTTGCTTGGGCAGCGTGACAGCAGCCTGTGTGTGTATCACATGTGTATAATGGGGGAGGGATCCAATGGTAGGGTTATTAACTGGAATGTAATGGTAAGTACCATTCTAGTATTCTTTGTATTTAATTATATTACCTGTGTATTTTCCTTGACGCTAATAACTCCCGGTTCGACAAGCACGGGCGGTTTGTTGTTCACATCGACGATGGTTATGTTTACAAGAACCGCGGCGCTTAGTTGTTGGTCCCCTATACCGCCGTCTAAAGCTATCTGCAAGGAATTATACGGTTTTAAATTAACACGATGTTTTTGAACGGTTTTTGAACTGGTAATCCAGTAGAGGGAAAATGAAATCCATACGATGATACGATCTCTGGTCGCATCGGGCGAAACCTTTAATGCAGATGGTTGGAGTTTCGATTCCCACCTCGGGGCAAATGTTTGTGCGATCTGCAGATATTTGATCCGGTAGTTCTGGTTGTTTAAAACAAATTTATAAAGTGTATTTTTAAATTTTTTCTATATTTTTGTACTGGTACTTATATCAGTAGGAAATCTAGTACCCATAACAAAATCTTTGCGTAGTTTGTGGCTAGATGATGTTGTGTGAATTGTGCAGCATTACATTATTATTATTTACATCCCTGGCTAGGTGGGATAACGATCTGCGAAAGACTGCTGGTAACTTCTGGATGCGACAAGCTGAAGACAGGGCGCTATGGCAATAATTAGGGGAAGCCTATGTCCAGCAGTGGAATAATTTAGGCTGCAATGATGATGATGATGACATATTTTATACATACCACAGTAAGCGTATATCGATTGATCTTCGGCGTAGTCTTATCGGGGTCTAAAGTGGATCCATTTGCAACCGACACGACGCCGGTTCGCGAATCTATCACGAACTTATCGCTCGCGCCTCGCTGAATGCGGTATACGACACGATTGTTGGGAGATGAGCCATCGCCGTCTCGTGCTTTCACCTGGTAAAATAATGAACCTTTGGTAAGTCTATTTAGGTCCACGCATAATGCACTATACAGAGTCCAAATGCGGATACAAGAGATATCAACCAATAGTCTATGTAGGAATGCACAGTAGTTGGTGATTTGATTACGTAACGCAGTCTGTTTCTACGTATTATTTTAATATCCTTCTAATATTATAAATGCGAAAGTTTTTTTGGATGTATGGATGTTTGTTCCTCTTTCACGCAAAAAATACTCAATGGATATTGTAGAATAGACATAGTACTAGCCCTGGAATAACACATAGACTACTTTACAAGTCTTAATTTTTATAAAAATACATATTTGCATCTCATATAATGCAAATGTGTAGAATATATAACAACAACTGTAACTACATTTTAGCAAATAAATGATTACGACTGGTCTGAAATACAGGATTTTTTTATAGGAACTACTAACCTCAAGCACACTAGTACCGCCCGGTAAATCCTCCGGTATAGACCGTTTATACAGCATTTGTTGGAACATCGGCGCGTGATCGTTCACATCTTGCACGTAGATAGTAACGGGTACGGTTGAAGATAGCGGGGGGATGCCGAAGTCCCGAGCTTTTACCTGTGAGAGAAGATATCAATATATTACAGATTATTTTGAGGATAAAAAAGACTTGGAACACCTGTTCCAAGTCTTTATTATTTTAAGCTCCAATTCGAAAGCTAACAAGGTTAAGGTTTCTTGTTCGCTTCTTTACAATATCTTATAAAATTATTAAAGTGAACAAAAATCAAAGTGAGCACTTTTTTCTTAGTTTTCCTTCTATAATTTTAATGTTTGACGTGTCCAAGAGTCGTGTAAGGAATAAGGTGTAAGGAAATAAAGCATGAGTTTGAATAAATTACGAATTTAGTAGTGGTATTGGTATTTCAATATAATATGCTCTGGGCTCCCATTATAGGGGAAATGACATTAGAAGAATGGTCCTTCGAGCCTCAGATTTTTTGTTTATGGTTTTTCTTAAAATTACAGTTATTAGTAGGAAATTTATTAACATTTGTATTTCTTTTCGTATCGTATCTTTAAATTCTTTAATGATTTATGTGCACCTACGCGGTAAGTGTTACTTGCGTAGTAAATAAATAAAAATACGAACGACCTTTGCTTTAGTCACGGAGTTTCGACATCAAAGTTTAATCCAATTTATACTCACAGTCAAGTGAATAGGTCTGATATTGCTATTGTCTCCGGGTATTTGCTCAAAGTCCAAGCCTTCCTTAGGTGTGATGATTCCCAAATTAGGATCTATAGTGAAGTTGTTTTTGTACTCTCCTCCAACTATTGAATATTCTATGTGACTATTTTTTGTACCTGTGACAAGAAAATATGATAATTTATAACTATTAGGTATATACTAGGTTATATACATATTAATATCAATTTTCTAAAAATATTTTCCGTCATCAGAAGGCAATGTGGCCAAAATGCTGACAGCATTGCCACATTGTATGCAATGCTGCGTAACGCATCAGCATTGCCATACAGCGGGGCAATGCAGCCAGGCTCTTCCTTTGTTAATAAAGATTAACTTACCATTCAAATCAATATCCCTAGCCTCCAAAACCAATGGATTCTCAAACTGTCTTTCATTCTCCAGCAACCTGGCCTCATATTTATTAGCGAGGAACATCGGCGCATTGTCATTCACATCTTCAATGTTTATAATCAGCTGAGCAGTGTTTCGGTTTCCCTTGCCGAGGTCGTCTCTTGCTTCTACAGTTAGATAATGACGGGTAATGAGTTCTCTGTCGAAGAAATCTCCGCCTGCTTGCTTGACTGTTATGACGCCTGATATTGGGTTTAGGTTTAGGCTGAAAAATAAAAGATAGTTAGTTTCGACGGCCTGTGTGGCGCAGCGGGCGAAGGTATGGGTGTAAAGTAGGATTTTGCAGTAGGATGTATAGTAATCTAACATAACACAAACTCTGCTTAGCTTGGGGCTAGATCTATTTAAAATAAACTGTACTAGGCTAGAATCATGTACAAGAGAACATTAGACTTTCACAAATTCATAAAACATACGTAAGCTTCGTGTTAGACACTTACCAAATTAACCAATCATAATAATTATAAGCTACAATTTGCGGTCTTTTCGCTCAAGAACGATCTCTGCCAGACAATCTGGTATGGATAAGAACGTCGAATTGTAATGGAACTAAAAGTGCAAGCAGTTTTCTGGAAACGATCCAGATATTTTCGTGCCAAACACATCTTCTGCTGTTGGGTTCAAAATTTGTCAGCCCATACGCAAAAGCAAGCTATAGGATAAATTTGACTCACAGATTAGCAATACTTCCTCCCAGATTCGTGTACCGAATGCCCCGTGTCCCGTAATTATCTGAATCCTGATCCAAAGCCTGCACCCAAGCTACAGTGGTGCCGACTCCACAGTTCTCTGGTATGGACACGGTGTATGTGGACTCCGTGAACTCCGGGAAATTATCATTTTCATCCTTTATGTGCACCATTATTGGGACTACACTGGAAATAAAATAGAAGATTACAAACGAGGGCATAGAGCAGTGTCTTACTTCAATGACAATCGAATTTCAAAGATCTCATTGCATTACATAGATGTACTCTTTGTTAAAAAATTCGCACGTGTTATGACATTTTATCCATTGGGAATATTGTTCATTTTACCCAAGGATAATTTTTTTATGTTATGTTGAGTAAGTATTAAATATGTAATCTCAAAATATGTATGAAAATTACCATGGAGACTAGCACTCAGAGATCTTACTCGGTTTGTTCGAATTTGATAAAATACTGAAAGCATGATTTTTAAGATATCAGAAACAGTAGAAAAAGCCTGTTGTAAATGACTTTTGTAAGTGAATGCAACTTGGAATCTACGCCTGGTTTTATTGAATACTCATTAGGGACCACGGCTTGGGAAGTCGTAGGTAAATGTAACACGACTGGTGGTCGTCACGGTGTGATGTCAAAAAATGCATACCTCAATTTAGGATCTTTGGCAACAATTTCTTTGGCGACTAGACTGAAATTCATAACAGTTACTTTCTCATAATCGAGAAAAGAGGGGTCATTGACTCTGATCAGGAATGACGCTTCGTTAATTCCTTTGAACGGCGTTACATCAAATATCCCGTTATCGCCCCTTAGGAATAGTTCAAATGTCCCATTTTTGCCCTGAAAACAGTAAAAATCTTTGAAAATACATGCTATTTACAGATTAATGAATATAATTGTATTTATACAAAAAAAATGGTGATTCTGTCAAATAAGTTCAGAATATGCACAATTCTCACTTGTGACTTAGGCTAAGTTTTATCCAGGTTTGAATAGCAGCGGGCTGAATACAGTAAAATAATAAAAAAACGACTTCAAATTCTTTAGAGATAAAATTATAATGTCATTAATAAAATACGCACAAAACCTACTTGTTGGATTTTGATCAAATTAATATGGGACTACATTAGAAGCAAGAGTTTCAAATAAAAAAATGATCATCAAAATCGGTTCATCTAGAAAAAAAGTTCTGAATACACATGAAAAAAGGAGTTGAATTGAGTCTAAGATTATTAAACTTACTCTATCAGAACATCTTAACATTACAATAACTAAATAAACGAATCATGAATATTTATAGCATTTCATGAGATTGCATGTCAACCTTGATTTGCATGAAAGTCCAGTCCATAGAACATTACATACCTGATCATAATCAAACACCTCCGGTATAGCATCCTGTAGAAAAGTAATAGGGGTATTCTGTTGAGCATTCTCCAGTATCTCACCCACATATCTAGAGCTCCTGAACCTTGGAGTCTCATCGTTGACATCTGTGACTATGATGGTCACTTCTGTAGTGGCACTAGGCATGGGGTTTATTATGAGAGACTCTTCTGTAGCCTGCAATGGGAATAAACAGTTAATATGTTATCTTAGCATACATTTCATGATTGAAACATTGTTGTTTTCTTCAGCAATGAGTGTATGAATGTAAATGGCATTGGTATAAATATGATCATGAATGTCATGGATAACTAAATTACTAAAAAACTAATAGAATACTAAACATTAGGGCTCTTGAGAAAAATTATGGAATAATGTTTTACGTGCATGATTCTAAAAGAGGTGCTTAGCAAGAAACAAAGAAATTGAGTGGTATTGGTCGGAGTTAAAAAATAAAATAAAAAATAAGTTTGTTTACTATGGGTCAGCCTTTTTGCCTTCACCCAACACTGGAATCCACTAAGTTGATAGGATTACCTAGATGGATTCTGGTACCATTGTGTAAAACTATGGATCTAAGTTTTATATGCATGATTCAAACAGGGGTGCTTAGCATTTATCTAAGAAATTAGATAGTATCGGTCTGATTTTAAGTTGGTCTACACAACTACACATCATTTGTACATAAAAAGTAAGTTAATTTGTTGAATTTTTTATTCTCACCAATATTTCCAAGATATAAGCTCCATTGCTGTTGTTAGGGTCCTCTCTGTCTAGCTGGTTGATAGTATAAACCACACCGGAGCTGCTGTCAATGTCAAAGTGTTCTTCACCACCAGAGATGATACTGTATGAAATGCGGTTGTTGATCCCTCGGTCACCATCTATAGCTCTGACTGTAGAGGGAAAGTTTTATATTTTATTACTGCGATATTATGATACAATATGACAACATGCCAATGTTAGATAATGATTTTCTATCACAAACTTACACGAATTGTATAAACAAACCTTGCAAAACTGAAGTCCCAACCGGCGCATCCTCGCTGATCCTTGTAACAGGGCTAGCGACAACAAACTCGGGCGGTTGGTCCTCCACATCCTGGACCTTTACAAGTATAGCAGCAGTTCCTGTGTTCACTCGCCCCTGGTTAGCCCGGTCCACTGCTAGAACTCGGAGTTGGTACAGAGACTTGCGCTCGTAATCTAGGCCTTTGGTGAGGCGTATCACGCCTTTTCCATTCACAGTTTGTACGGAGAAGCTGTCTGCATCGTCGTCTACTTCTTGCAGGTGGTATAAAACCTGAAAACATTTTTTATTCAAGTTAAATTGTTGCGAAACTTGAACAGTTGAACATCGAATTCGAAACAGTTGAAGGGAAGCGAGCGAGCGAGTTAGTTTTGTTTTGTTTATTTTAGACCGTTACTGTCACATGTGTCAACTAAAATTGACATTGACAGTTTTTAGATTTAAAAAAGGATGTAGGTTTCAAACAAAGAAAGATCCTATGACTATGTTCCGGCAACAATTTCTTTGAGTTCGAAATTTTATCAATGGATCATCATTTTACCTTTACCACATACCTATTTTATATGTAACTATAATACTAAAGTAGGTACATTTTAAATTTATGTAAAGAAGGTTGTTTTAATTATACTTTTAGAGCAGGCAGGGTTCTTTGCATTTCTCGTCCCTGTTTTTTTGTAATGTTATTTACCTTCCTACATAAGTTGTTTTGTGATTTACGTACCGGACCGGAGCAGTTCTTAAATTAGCGGACATAAAACAATAATACACACTTGTCCATACGCCCCTTCGTCAAGGTCTGTTGCCTCCACAGTCGCAAGTATTCCTGGCGTTGCATCCTCCTTCACGGTGATTGCAGATGGATAGGGCTTGAAAATAGGCTCATTGTCGTTTACATCTTCAACTAACAACAAGAAACTCTGTGTTATGAAGTTCCCTTCACCCAGATTCCCATCAGTGAGCGTGAGAACGAAAGAGTATTCGTCGCGTACCTAAAAAATAAAAGTAAGTTTACTCGATCGAATTCGAAAATTAGGGATGGTGAAATTCGTAGTCTTCAATATGTTATTTATTTCGTGGGTAGAGGAGGTACTACGAGTATATTTCGTTAGCTAGAGTAGTCGAAATACGAATACATAGCTAGGTACCTACTTAATTAGTAGGTATATTACCTATTTACTTAACTATGTAGGTTTTCGGGACTTGGTAACCTACTACCTACTACATGCGGGTAGTGTAAAACTTGTGGGTCAGGGAGGTTACTTTTACTTACCTACTAATAATTAAATTAGTTCCACCTTACCTCTCTATCTAATTCCTTAACTAAATAAATATTAGCTTCGTTGGATGAAATGGCTTCTAATCTTAAAATATTGAGACCATGCTGGTCTCTTACGCCGAACTTCAGAGCATCGCCGTCGGGGTCAACGCCCCGCAGTCGGTATATTAGACTACCTGAAAACATAACGGGTTGGTTAATTTAGTGAAAATATAATATTCCTTATTAATACTTAGGTACATCAAGGTTGTCTGGTACAGATCGCTCTTGAGCGATAAGACCGCTAATGGACACTTAGTGTATTTTTTTTATTGTAAGTAAGTATGTTCTTTGTTATTTTTATGTAAGTGTGCAGTTAAGTCTTTTCTATCTATCTATATAATAATCTAAAAATCGCGACAGTTTGTAGGTATGTACCTATTGCATGTTTATTCCTTTTTCACGCAAAAACTACTGAGCAGATCGAGCTGTAATATTGAATAATAAACATAGGTTTTGAAAAGCACAAAGGCTACTTTTTCATCCAATAAATCAGTTCCCATGGGGTAGAAATAGCTTTGAGACGTTTCCATAGAAATAACGCACGCGAAACCGCGGGCAGATTCTAGTACCTAAGTAGGTAAGTACCTATTTAATAAAAAGACAGATCATGACACAATCTACATAGGTAGAGTTAGCCTTCAAAAGCGAAAGCTAAGAATTGAAATAGATTATGTAGATATAGGTACCAAATATAACGGATTAGATAATAGAAAAAAGATAAGTCGGTAAGGTTTCATTAGGTACGATAAATAAGTGTTAATATACCTAAAATTCTACTTTTTAAAAGCTCTATAAAGCGTATGTATTAGGCATTCTGTTCCTTTCTCTAGGTATAGGAAGTCTAAAGTTAGGTAGGTAGGTATGCTCTTTCCAATATAGAATTAAATACCTAGGTATTTTCATCTCTAACATTAAAAATAGCCTACCTACCCAATCTTTTCGGATTCCAATAATTGGTTAGGTATATTAATTTTTTTACATTATATTTTATTAGATATGGTAAAAAACAATTTACTTAATTGAAAAAAAAAACAATTAATAGGTACCTGAGTATAATTAATTGATAGAGAAGCTTTCGTCATTCATCATCATCATCATCATCAGCCTATATTAGTCCACTGCTGGACATAGGCCTCCCCTAATGAGCGCCATAGCGCCCTGTCTTCAGCTTGCCGCATCCAGCATCTGCCAGCAGTCCTTCGCAGATCGTCATCCCACCTGGCCGGAGGGCGTCCTACACTACGTTTGCCGAGTCGCGGTCTCCACTCTAGAACACGTTTACCCCAACGGTTGTCGGTTCTTCGCGCGATATGGCCGGCCCACTGCCACTTCAACTTGCTAATTCTTTGAGCTATGTCGATAACTTTGGTTCTCTGTCGGATGTATTCATTACGAATCCTATCCTTCAGAGAAACTCCGAGCATAGCTCTTTCCATAGCTCGCTGAGCGACTTTAAACTGGTGGACCAGCCCTACCGTGAGTGTCCACGTCTCAGCTCCGTAGGTCATTACGGGTAGGACGCACTGATTGAAAACTTTTGTTTTCAAACATTGCGGTATGGATGACGAGAAGACTCGACGTAGTTTTCCAAACGCTGCCCAGCCCAGCTGAATCCTCTTCTTGGCCTCCTTCTCAAAATTGTTTTTACCTAGCTGCACAATCTGCCCAAGGTAAGTGTACTCGGAAACAATTTCGAGAAGGTGGCCTTCTACGATGACCGGTCCTGGATTAATGTGGTTATTGGTCATGACTTTGGTTTTATCCAAATTCATGCCAAGACCGATGCGTCGTGAGGCTGAAGCTAGGCCGTCCAGCATGTGGGTCAGCTCCTCTAGCGACTCCGCCATTAAGACTATGTCATCAGCGAATCGTAGGTGTGAGATGTAATTGCCGTTTATGTTTATGCCCTTACCTTTCCAGTCCAGCGTCTTAAACATATCTTCCAATGCGCTCGTGAACAGTTTCGGGGATATGACATCCCCCTGTCTCACTCCTCTGCGCAATTGGATGGGTTTAGACTGCTGGTCCTGTACTTGGACACTCATAGTGGCGGCATCGTAGAGACATCTCAGCACCTCGATATAACGATAGTCTACTTGGCATCGCTGTAAGGATTCCAGAACAGCCCAGGTTTCGACAGAGTCAAAGGCTTTCTCATAGTCCACAAAGGCGAGACACAGGGGCTGATTATACTCTTCGGACTTCTGTATAATCTGCCGCACTGTGTGAATGTGGTCTATGGTGCCATATCCTCCGCGGAACCCGGCCTGTTCCGGTGGCTGAAACTCGTCGAGTCTCCTGGCGAGACGATTCGTGACCACTCGCGAGAACAGCTTATAGACGTGGCTCAGGAGTGTGATGGGTCTATAGTTTTTAAGGAGCGTTTTATCGCCCTTCTTAAAAAAGAGCACCACCAAACCCCCGCTCCACGCCTTAGGAGTTCTCCCACTGTGAAGGACGGTATTAAAGAGGCTCTGTAGCTCCTGTATAACGGGGGCTCCTCCTGCCTTCAGAAGCTCTGAAGTAATACCGTCCTCACCCGGGGCTTTTCCATTTTTAAGCTGCCTCAGAGCTAACACGATTTCATCTTGACTGATATCTGGCAGTTCGTCGGTATAGTGGCGTGTCAGGGTGGCTCTAGAATCGTGGTCATCTCGCCGGGAACGAGGGGCATGTGCAGTGTACAAACGGCCATAGAAATCCTCTATCTCGGCCAAGATCTCAGGCTTCGACAAAGCGGTCCTCCCATCGTGCGTTTTAAGCTTCGTCAGGTGGCTCCTGCCAAGCTGCTGAGTGAATACTTTGGACCCTCGGTTGCGCTCTATCGCCTCTTCAATGAGGCGTGTGTTGGAGCTCCGAAGGTCGCGCCGTACCATCTTCGCGATTCGCTTGTTCAGGTCTGACCTCTCTGACGAAGTCGCTTGGGTGGTTTCCCGTCTTCTTGTCATCAGATCCAGAGTCTCAGTCGAGAGTTTGGACTTCCTGCCAGTACCTTGTTTTCTGCAGAATTTAATGCCCTCGTCCCTCAACGTTTCGACCAGATTGTGTAGGTTCTCGTCAGCGTCATCAGTGGGTTCCAAAGCAACAAATCTATCCCCGAGAAGCTGCTGAAACTTCTCGGTGCCCGCCATGATTTGGATTGGATTTGGTCGGAGCGTGGACTTCATCAGACGGTTTCTTTCAAGCTTTAAGTTGATATTCAGAGTGCCTCGGAGCATTCGGTGATCAGATCCGGTATTGAACCTGTTGATCACTGAGACATCTCTGAATATGTGCTTGCTATCCGTCATGATGAAGTCGATCTCATTTTTAGTCACAGAGTTTCGTCATTATTTATGTACAATCATACCCATGACACATCCATAGAGTACAAACATAGATGACTCATAGACTTTGTAAACAGGCACCAGTCAGGTGAGTAGGTACAGTAAGGCTTCCCTAACCCCTGTTTGTGTGCAGTCGTCCTGGCAACACACCCTTCCCCTTCGTCACGGTTGCATGAGTAATTTCCGCCCGTCCGTCTGTCTGTTTCGTTGTTTTACTACTCTAGTTGAGGTTGGGATCCACTTATAAACATACTTATTGTTTAGGGCTTAAAAACTCTTTCGTGGGAAACAGAAGCGTAGCGTGCCTTGGCTGGGCCCCGTATAAAAAAATGCTGGGGGCCCTTAGAAAGAGTAGGTAAAGTTTTCACATAAGAAACAAATGTTTGCATGATATTAAAAGAATTATTTATTCGTTATACTTAATTTTAGGTTAATTAAATATAAACTCTCCTTGCTTTTTTTTCGAAAATTGAGGAATTTAAATCATTTATAGCTGATGATGATGAATTCAGTTTTGCTAAAGATTCTGCCTCAATAGTGAGTCTGACAGGCGTGATAACATTTTGGAAAGTTTTTATGAATTTTTGCATACGCAAGTTGGGGGCCCCCGCGTTCCTGGGGCCCCGTATAATTGATACGGCAGATACGGCGGTAGCTACGCCCCTGGTGGGAAAGCTTAGTTATTTTTGTAAATAGAACCTTGCCATATCCCTACCATAGAGTTCCTTGAGATCATGTGAAAACGGCTTCCGGAGCTGGTCGTAACTTTACAAAAGTTATTGAAACCTAAAATTATATACAACTAGATGCGCCCCGCGGCTTCGCCCGCGTACCAGATTTTTTTTTCATAAAAATTTCAGAAATTTACTGCACACCCCTGTAGGGGTTATTGTGTAAAAATAAAAAATACGTTTTTAATTATTCAGCCCATAGTTTCTTTATACCGAGTTATGAGTGAATCGAAACAGGGAATTTTTTTTTTCCATAAAATCTTTACCACCCTATTTAAACCCCCTCAGAGGTTAAAAGTTCCAAATTTTAATAGCCTATGTCCTATTCTAGGTACTAAACTATCTACATACCAAATTTTATTTAAATAACTTAAGTAGTTACAAAGATAACTTATAACAAACATTCACACAGACTTTCCCATTTACTGTAGTAAGATACTAATTATATAATTTTCTCAGTGTCGCCTACTATTTAGGATTCGGAATGCTGATTCGTTCCTTTATGTTGGGTCTAGTCAGTGTGTACCCTACCTGTGTTCGTGTTTCGTGAGCTATGTTTATTTTAATTTCGACGCACTTGCAACTTAACGAACTGTGCAATCAACAAATTATCATCGCAAGAATGATTGTTTACGAATAATATAATATCATCATTACTTACTATGATAATAAAAACTATTGGTTCAAAATTCAATCTAAACACAAATTTCAACTAGGCTACTTAAATGAGCAATTAAGGTTGAAAGTAAAAGAAGCTATTAATGTAATTAACACTTACCTACAGGAGTATCAGGTCCTTCCTTCAGCCTGACCACAATCTCAGACTGACCATCGATGAGGAACCGTGGTGGGCGATTCGCTAGCACCCCACCAACCAAAACCAAAACCAACCCCACCACCCATTGACCCGGCTTTAACCGGACCTTTGGCACTCTTGTTGACATTCTCAGTCACCTGACTGTCAACCCAACTGTCGTTGGAAAACAGTTCATTTTCCTTCGCACGGTTTCTATTATTTCCTCAGAATGTTTTTCTTAATTCAAAAAAATTCCCGAGTGTAATCTTCAGTTGCTGTCAGTTTTTATAGGTATTGTTCTTTGTTCAATTTTTTCCCGCGCGTATCTTGTGCCAACATTCGAGATTGTCTTTTGTGTAATTCACTTGTTATTTTTCGATGTTTATTCAGAGTTGAAGGCGATTGCGGTGTTCTTTTGTTTCTGTTTCAACTGGCAGTGAAAGTGTTGTCACCTCACGATCGAGTTAACCCTGAACGTGCTCGGCACCTGCAAGAAATGTTTGTTTATTGACAGTTTGGAAAGGTATATTGTTTGAAAGTTAAATGCTAGTTGTATGATTTCATTTTTGATAGAACTGTCAGAAGAGGTTTGGTCTAATAATATTATTATGTTTGCTACGAAAATCCATTGTGCTACGAAAGCCGTAGCATAACGAAGCGCGTTGTTTTTTTTTTTGTGAAAATACTGGGTCGTCGTAGAACATTAATTGTCGTGCATCAATCTTTTGTTAGCCTACCTAATTGTACCTACCTAATTTTCTTAAATAATTATTTAATTTTACTTACATAAGTCTTATTACTTTTCTTTTTAAAATAACTCCAAAAAAGGAAAAAGTTTTCTATTCGATTATATTTTATTTTTTAATTTTAGTACTTGAGTAATTTTTCAGGGGTTTTCACCCTGAAAAATTACTACTGATTTAATGATCTTCTTTTATTTGCTGCCTGATGCTTTTCACATGGTCCCACATACATTTGAAAAATATCTGAGAATTAGTTATTGAGTTATTCATAATTGCGTTTTCAGTTAATTCGAATCTTTTGATGTTGTTCTCATAGTGCTTAAAAAAATTGAATTCAGGAGTTTTATATTTTTCTAATACAAGCCAAATTATGCTATCTACCTCTATAAGGTGTGTACAATTTTTTTCAATTTTTACCATAACAATTATTTAAACTAGTTAGTAGAGTTTCTGTTACTATAATAAAGCCTCTTTTAGTCTGTAAGATTGTTTAGGTAATATTTTTAATTTGTCTCACACACTGTATACAAATAAGTAGCGCGTGTAACTCGAGCCTTAGATAACTCATTGTCAGATGATTACACTGCCTTAGGCTTTCTAGACATCGATGGTAATGGTAGAGCCTCTTTAGGCCATCAAGCTTTCACAGTTCGTTATCAGATCAGATCAAAAGATGTATCCTCTTCAACATACAAATGTAAGTGCTACTTTTGGTTTGAGTACTTTATTTTACCTTAAAAAGATTGAAGTGAACACAAATCAGAGTGATCACTATTTTACCTAGTTTTAGTACATTTACCAATATAATATATTAATTAATTTCTGACATTTCCTAAGATTCCTGTAATCCTGTAGGTAAGGTATAAAGGAAATCTGGCTCTCTGAGATTGACTGATGAACATTCTGCCCAAATAAAAGGTTTTCAGAGATATGTATGGATAAATAATACAGATGAAGTGTGTAAAAATTAATCACCACATAGTATATAACAAAGTCACTTTCTCTGTCCCTATGTCCGTATGTATGCATAAATCTTTAAAACTACGCAACGGATTTTAATGCGCCCGAATACTCAAACGCATCTTACATATTTGAGACCGTCTCAGCTGTTTGAGACGTCGTTATACTTCAAATCGTATTCTCAAACGTCAATCCTAAAATTTAAGCACGCTGCATTTGAGATCATCCCAAACTCTGACATAACGACGACTTACAGTAAATTTGGTATTCACAAAGACTTCTCAGCTGTTTGACGACGTCTCAGATCTATAAGCTCGCGCTCAAATCTGAGAATGCTCGTGACCAATCTTACATTGCCAGGACGTTCCTAGCTTTGTTTACTAGTTAAATTTTTAAAGTTATTACAGTAATAATGTACGTATCTTCACTTTCTTCGTTTTCGGACGGTGAAGATTAGCGGAATCGGCGAAGGAATGTTGAAAAATTTAACGCTTTAGAGGAGTACCTATGATGAGGCCCAATTCAAAGCTCGGTTTCGTTAGAGGAAAGATACTGTGAAGCATTTGTGTAACTAATCCGCCACATGCAACCTCTTACAACCAGGAGTCACGCGATACAAGCAGTGGACTAATAATTCTTGATTGCTCTACGATTTTTCCTACTAACTTCTAAACTCCGTGTCACCAAGCCGAAAAGCATATAATTGGGCCCAGATTGCCACACGGAACCCTGTTAAAACGCTCTTTGGAATAATGAAACGGAGGTTCCCATGCTTGGGCTACAGGTTATGTTGGAGATTGTCCCGCCCATTCTTCACAACATAGCCTTGTCTAGACAAGACTTGTTTGAGGATGATGTTGAACCAGCGCTAGGTACTGTACATAATGAATACTTCTAAGTTAGAAATATGATAAGCACTTATTTTAATTAGTCAAGGTAAATTTAAATAAAACAATATAAATGGTTTTATGTTTATTTATTTCACATTCGCCGATAGAAAAGCTCTTCGAACTATGTCGTTCAGATCATGGCCATCGGCCTCCACCATAGAACCGCAGGTGCATATAATATGAATATAAAAGTATGTAATATTATCGTATATTTTTCTTTAAAGTATGCTTTTAGTTTGTATTTTTCACAAGTTAATCAATAAAATTATTGGGAAAAGGTGAGAATGCAATGTCTGTAACTTCTCTGTCTTCACTATCTTCAGGCGAGAAAGATTTGGTTAGACATCACATTGAAGAAAAACTTGACGCGTTTTCTGTTTTATTTAAGTCGTCCATTGCATCGTATTTCTAATATACCTAAAATATAATCAAAACTTTATGTAAATCTCACTTTGTTGTTGTTTATTTTGTAATGACTGGACTGAACTGACAAATGTACTTACGTTTCGTTACTTTCATTTTGAAAATTATTTACAATTTAATGACATTTCTCCATACAATGAAACGTTTTTGCACCAAAATTTATGGAAAAAGTCCCAAAAAGCTATAGCCTGTCCATGAATAAAAAATGATATTTAATTTTCGCTAAATTGTTGCCCTATCAAACGGACCTGAGACGTGCTTACGTAAACGCGATCTCACTATTGATAAGTAGCGTTTGAGTATACCATTATAATTTAAGACGTCATCAGATTTAAGAAGAACTCAGCCAAGTTGATGAGCTGAGATGCGTTTGAGTATTCGGCCGTCTAGTGATTCAAGAGGAAGGTTTATACGTATAATAAAACTGTAGGTATGAAGCCGGGGCGGGTCGCTAGTAAATAATAATAACTAAAATAACTGATGTAACAGAGACCTGTGAAAATATCAAATGACCCATGACGGATATGAGATAAAGTAAATTTAAAATCTGTCAATAGAGAAGGTAGGTACTAATTACTAGAGGTAACGGCCGAACATGGGTTTCACCGAATACGTACATTCAGCCGAATATTCGGTAAAGCTTTTACCGAACCGAATATTCGGCCGAATATATACCGAATATAAATACCGAATATTCGGCCCATCTCTACTAATTACACCTAGGTAATGTTCCTACGATAGACGTGGGTAGAGTTCGTTGGTATCAACTCTACCCACTTTTTTTAAATTATATAACAAAATAAAAAAACAAATTTGAATATGACATTACGTAACTACAGAGCACTTTACTTGAACATGAACATTAGCAAACATAATAGTGGGAACATTGTTTCAATATCAAAGGAAATTAAAAACTTAATTATTTTTGAATTCCGTGAGCATTTGCGAAAAACGCTGTAATATAATTATCAATGCGATTACGTCAAAATGTCATTATCCCATTATTATATTGAGGTTCATTCACACGAGTCAAAAGTTTGGAACAATGACAAAATTACATAAAATACAATTAAAAGCGACCTCGCGCCCTCTAGCGGATGTGTGGTGTAGTTTTGGATGTCGTCGACATTCTGTTTTCGATAGTACCTACCTAAAGGCACTAATCCACTCATACACAAGCCCTTAGTGAGTGACTCATATGTTAAAAAGAAATAATGCTGGAAAATCAACACAGCATCATCTAGCCCCAAGTTAAGTAGAGCTTATGTTATCGGTAGGTACTATATAGATAAGTGATATACTTAATACAATAGGTACATAACATAGATTTTGTTTTATTAATATACATGGAGATCATCCAGGACCCCGGACTAAATATATTATGTCCAAGGCCGGGAATCGAAATCGCAGGCAGTTCTTCACCCGCCGCGCCACATCAGTCGTCAAAAAAGTTAATATTCTCTCTCAAACTGACTTCATAATAGCACATTCTAAATAATTAATAAATTATTCACTTCAGGTATTTCCATATTTTTTAAGAAAACACATATATTATTTAGAGTTAAATAGCCTATCTATCTATCTATACTTATAATAAAACTGTAACAGGTCAAATTCTGTACTTTGAAGATATTTTGAAAATTTTTTTTGGAGGGCACTCTATTATCGATACTCAAGCCAAAACTGTAATTTTTTTCATTCATGTCTGTCTGTCTGTCTGTCTGTCTGTATCGTAAACGCGCATCACGCCGAAACTACTTGATGGATTGAAATGAAACTCGGCATAATTATAGGTCATACTACGAGGAAGGACATAGGATACTTTTTATCCCGGAATTCAGTAAGGTTCCCCAGGGAGAGAGGGTGAAAGAAAAATTTTTAAACACGCATCACGCCGAAACTGCTGAATGAGTTGGAATGAAACTCGGGACGATTTGAATTCATAGTACAAGGAAGGACATGGGATACTTTTTATCCCGGAATTCAGTAAGGTTCCCCTGGGAGAGAGGGTGAAAGAAAAATTCTTTAACCACGCATCACGACGGAATTGAATGAATTCGAATGGAACTCGGGACGATTGGACATGGGAGATATTTTATCCCGGAATTCAGTTTGGTTCCCCTGGGCTATACGGGTTTTCAAAAATTTCTCACAGCATCTGAACGACGCGTTGCACACGCGTCGTTCAGATGATGTGAGAAATTTTTGAAAACCCGTATAGCCCAGGGGAATCAAACTGGATTGAACTGATAAACGCGAAAGTTTGTAAGTATGAATGGATAGATGGATGGATAGATTGATAGATGGATGGATGTTTGTTACTCTTTTACGCAAAAACTGCTGAACGGATCTGGATGAAATTTGGCACAGAGATAGATTATAAGCTGGAATAAGATTTATTTTATCGCGAAAATCCCACGGGAAAGGGAATTACGCAAGTAAAATCGCGAGTACTCCAAATACTAATCATGCGCAGACGAAGTCGCGGGCACCAGCTAGTAGGTAATATAGTTGAAGTTCCCTATATTATGCTGTAGGTTCTTATATCTAATAACGACTGGAGCTTTTATCTGTTCTTGGGTGCCCGAAGACATTTCCAAAAGGAAATGACTTTATGATAATAGGAATCAGTTTCTAAAACAAACGTGATGAGCTTAACTATCCACTTAGGACACACTTCCATGAATTAATTCAATCAACTGCTGATACTTTGTTAATGAAAGCGATTTAATTTGCTGCTTTAGTTGCTGATCAAGTCAATAGTAGTGAAATGGTTCACGTCTTTATATATCTTTTTATTTATGTCGGACTGGTAAAGTCTAGGTACCTAATAGTAGGTACATATTGCAAATTAATAGACGCAACAAAATACGCAATAGTAGACCTTAGTTGCAAAAAAATAAAAGAGGCTATAGCTTTGCTTCTGCAGTAAGCTAGTGCAGTACGTACAGGCAAAGTTTTAAAGTGCACTTACAGTGTACGCCAGGTCGCCATGTTTTACATAAGTAGATTGATTTGGAAAAAGTTTCCAAAGTTCGATAAACTTTAACTTCTGTCTCGTTTACACGTACAAGGAAAGAATGAGACAAATAGTCCGTCCGTGAAATAGTCTTCGTCAAATCTCACAAGACCATTCGAAAATTAAATTCGAATTCTTAAGGAACAAAGAGTCTTTTAGCCTACGAGCATTCAATTATAAACTACGAAAATTATGCCTCTACCCGGTAGAGGCATTACCTATAAGGCGCCAAATGCATTGAAAAAACGAAAGCTTTATTTGTAATCTTTATCTAATGCATAGCTTATACCAATAAATAATTACTCTAAATGTCTGTCTAACAGGTTGATGCCTCAGTGTACACCATCATTTATGACAGTCTGGTTGTAGAAACAAAAGGATCACTCACCGCAACGGGTGCGAAGGCCAATGACTAGTATAGTGCCAGTACGTACCCACGTAATATCGGGGACTGACCTTATGCCAGAATAATAAAATGTCAGTCATGATAAAAAAATATTGTAGGTAAGGAAAATTGTCGTGGCGTAAGTATCTACCGCTCGAAGTCAGGCTGTGGATGCTGTCAGAGTTGAATAAGGGAACCTACAACAGAAAAAGTAGCAGTTTCTTCCTGTGAAAGTATTTTTGACACCTTTACTGCTGCGACCCCCAAACCGGCTGCCGAGCGAGACGATTATAATGACTAACCTTATAATGATAAAACGAAATCTTTTTGGTGGAGGCATGTTCACCACAGTATCTCTCAGCGTAAGTATATCTAAAGTGCTTTCCATTCCTTACTAATATTATAAACGCGAAAGTTTGTATGTATGGTTGCATGTTACTCTTTCATGTAAAACCTCCTGAACGGATTCACCCCGCACGATTTGAAATACTACATAGAAAAGACGCTACCGCCACTTGCGTCTGCCAGTTTATCATAATAATAAGATGAAAAGGCACAACTACGGCAGAACCGTCCTTTCTTCTTATTACCAAGCAGAACTGTCTTTTCTTTTTATGACGAATTACATTTATTACAATTAAATAAGACGGTTCTACCTAAATGCGTTTTTTTTTCTTATTATATGTCAGAAATGTCTTTTCTATTTAGTATATTATGTATATTATAACTGGTAGCAGCGTCTTATTGAGTAAGAAGATTAACATGGTTCTGGATTATTCAGCCAAAAGATAAAAATACTCGCAGAGACGCAATTTTTTACTGATTCCGAATGTGATTATAACTAAAAATTATAAAAATGTTAGATGCGTCTTTTTTTCTTATGACGGCAGAATTGGGCTGAAAGTTATAGAATTTAAAATGAAGATGTTAATAGTTAAATTAATGATAGTTAATGTTATATCTTAAGTCATATAAAGTAACATTTCAAAATCAGGGCTAAATTACAATTTTATCTTTCCTAAATTGCGTGAAATAGCTATACAAAATCTTATGTCTTGAGATGATAGCTTGAACCAATCAATAGATGATGGAGTTTTTAAAGATCTACTAGACGATAGTATTGGTATATATGAAGCAATCACATCAGAGGTTAGTAGAGTACAATCAATCTTTACTAATATTATATATGCGAAAGTTTGTGTGGATGTATGGCTGTTTGTTCCTCTTTCACGCAAAAAGTACTGAACGGATGAGGCTGGAATTTTGAATAGACGTAGTTCTAGCCCTGGAATACTTTATTACTACTTTTCATCCCATAGATAAGTTCCCATGGGATAAAAATAGCCTTGAGACTTTTCCATAAAAACAACGCGTGTGAAGCCGTGGGCAGATGCTAGTCATACTTATAGTTCGTCATAGTTCATAATTGAGCTATAATTCTCGACATAATTCCAAAAATATTCATCTTTTTGTAAGTAAGCGATAATTAGGTTTAACTTAGTTAAGTAAATCAAGGTCCCTTATTCGCATTATCGAATAAACCCTTTTAGGTTTATGAATACAAAAAACGGTATGAAATAAAGATGATCATTTTACCACGCAGAGAACGCAAGTAAGAGAACCTAAAAGAAAACATAAATAGGTTTGAGCTAGCTAGTGCCAATGTCCCTGCTGTAGACCGTATGGTTAGGGACAAGAACTAGTTTGTCGCAGTTATGTTGACAGTATAGAACAGACATGACCGCTTACATCATGATAATGTTACCAGTCTATAAAACTTTCAAGCGATAACAAACGTAACATACCTATAATAAACCTTATTTGAGCAAAATACCTTAGCTTAGGAATATGGCATTATTTTTTGAGTTCTGAAGTATATGTATAGACACCCTATCACTATTCACATTTTGTATCTTTTGTATTGACAGTTAGTTACCTACACCATTTATAGCTTAAGAAGCAGTTGAACCAATTTTAATTTTTTTGGATCGCTCTCCGGAACAGAAGAAAAACAAACAGCTTAGGTTTCCGTGCAAAATATAAATTGTACTCGGGCGAGAAGTCGGCACAGCTAGTTTTATATGAGGTTTTATATAAACAATTTTCATAACTGCGATCAAATTATGTAACGATATAAAGATAAAAAAAATCGAATAGGTAGATTCTAATCCACAGGTTATTGACTAAGGTATAACGATGATTATAAAGGTCTGTGTTGATAATAATCTGTACAAAATAAAATATAACTTAATAATTTAAAAACTGACAACGTGTCCTATATTTTTTTAAGCGCTAATTTTTGTAAATTCATGTGTGTAACGGAGTATGAAGGCTTTCTCTCATTTTGGCGTGCGCTGATCTCCTTTCGTAGGTATGTAGGTACTTCGTTAGTCGTCATGGAGCCGTAAGCATATTGAACAAATCCAATTGAAAACTCAACACTTTCTGATGGCTTTTCTCCCTCTAAATCCCTCACGAGAATACAGACCTTAGGACAGGGATTAGAAGGAAAGCCTAAGGGCGCGTTCACATATAACGTCCGTTTTAACAGGATCCGTTTTAACGAATCCGTCGCTACTGGAGATAGTATTCACACAGCATTTATAGGATCCTTTTTAACGGATCCGTTGCTACTGGAGGTGATTCAGGGTGGATACGGAATACTGTATTATGTGTGTACTGGCTCATACAACTACATACGCTAATAACACATACGTTTTAACGGACCCGTAAAACGGATTGCTGTTATTTTGTCGGAGCGGTATTTTTTACTGGATACGGAATACTGTATTATGTGTGTACTGGCTCATACAACTACATACGCTAATAACACACACGTTTAAACGGACCTGTAAAACGGACGTTATA
This sequence comes from Eupithecia centaureata, assembly GCA_944547425.1. Classification (NCBI taxonomy): domain Eukaryota; kingdom Metazoa; phylum Arthropoda; class Insecta; order Lepidoptera; family Geometridae; genus Eupithecia; species Eupithecia centaureata. The sequence goes on from OX155686.1 coordinate 10,177,458, forward strand.
TGTGAACGCGCCCTAAGTTAGAGACAGAAAAACGGAATACAGATATGTAAGTTTTCATGAAAATATTTGGTGCAAACTTAGAATAGAAACAAACGTTTCTCGTGTCGACAGTGTGTCGTCAGAGCGTGTCATGTCATGACGTATTCGAGTCATCTATTCCGTACGTAGGCATTTTGGCAGCTCACATAATTTTATTTCAAGCAAGAAGTTACTGCTTAATAAATGTTTTTATTTTATTGTAAAGGTAAATACAGATACATAAAGATGTTGTGTACGTAGTCATAGAACCTTTGGTAACATGTGACGGAAGCATTTTTTCAAAAGCTCCGAAATCTGATACTGTCGTATTCGAGTCATCTATTCCGTAAATATTGTTCGGTATTTTGGTAACATACAAAGATGTTATAAACATAGTTATAGAACCTTTGGTAACATGTGATGTGCAACGAATATATTTTTTCAAAAGCTCTGGAATTTCATACTATCATCGACTTATAGACCAAATGTTGGTTTTATTATTTATTATCTCAATGTAATGTAATCATCTCTGTATTGCAGCGGGAGAAAGTCCGCCTGCGACGCATAAGGTTGCGGTTTCGATTCCCGCCTCGGGACAAATATTTGAACAATCTGCAGATATTTATTTGTTCAGGGTGTTCTGGTAGTTTTCTACGTAGTATAATATTTATTGTATATCTATGTAGTATAATATTTTAAGTATATAAGTTATCTAGTCCCCATAACACAAGCTCTGCCTCGATGTTGTGTGAATTGTTCAGCATATTCATCATCATCATCATCATCATCATCAACCTATATTAGTCCACTGCTGGACATAGGCCTCCCCCAATGAGCGCCATAGCGCCCTGTCTTCAGCTTGACGCATCCAGCATCTGCCAGCAGCCTTTCGCAGATCGTCATCCCACCTGGCCGGAGGGCGTCCTACGCTACGTTTACCGAGTCGCGGTCTCCACTCAAGAACACGTTTACCCCAACGGTTGTCGGTTCTTCGCGAGATATGGCCGGCCCATTGCCACTTCAGCTTGCTAATTCTTTGAGCTATGTCGATAACTTTGGTTCTCTGTCGGATGTATTCGTTACGAATTCTATCCTTCAGAGAGACTCCGAGCATAGCTCTTTCCATAGCTCGCTGGGCGACTTTGAACTGGTGGACCAGCCCTACCGTGAGTGTCCACGTCTCAGCTCCGTAGGTCATTACGGGTAGGACGCACTGATTGAAAACTTTCGTTTTCAAACATTGCGGTATGGATGAAGAGAAGACTTGACGTAGTTTCCCAAATGCTGCCCAGCCTAGCTGGATCCTCCTCTTGGCCTCCTTCTCAAAATTGTTTTTACCTAGCTGTACAATCTGCCCAAGGTAAGTATACTCGGAAACAATTTCAAGAAGGTGACCATCAACGACTATCGGTCCCGGAACAATGTGGCCATTGATCATGACTTTGGTTTTATCCAAATTCATGCCAAGACCGATACATCGCGAGGCTGAAGCTAGGCCGTCCAGCATGTGGGTCAGCTCCTCTAGCGACTCCGCCATTACGACTATGTCATCAGCGAATCGCAGGTGTGAGATGCAATCGCCGTTTATGTTAATGCCCTTACCTTTCCAGTCCAGCGTCTTAAACATATCTTCCAATGCGCTCGTGAACAGTTTCGGGGATATGACATCCCCCTGTCTCACTCCTCTGCGCAATTGGATAGGTTTAGACTGCTGGTCCTGTACTTGGACACTCATAGTGGCAGCTTCATAGAGACACCTCAGCACTTCGATGTAACGATAGTCTACTTGGCATCGCTGTAAGGATTCCAGAACAGCCCAGGTTTCGACAGAGTCAAAGGCTTTCTCATAGTCCACAAAAGCGAGACACAGGGGCTGATTATACTCTTCGGACTTCTGTATAATCTGCCTCACTGTGTGTATGTGGTCTATGGTGCCATATCCTCCGCGGAACCCGGCCTGTTCTGGTGGCTGGAACTCGTCAAGTCTCCTGGCGAGACGATTCGTGATCACTCGTGAGAACAGCTTATAGATGTGGCTCAGGAGTGTGATGGGTCTGTAATTTTTAAGGAGAGTTTTATCACCCTTCTTAAAAAAGAGCACCACCAAACTCCCGCTCCACGCCTTAGGAGTTCTCCCACTGTGGAGGACGGTATTGAAGAGGTGTTGTAGCTCCTGTATAACGGAGGCTCCTCCTGCCTTCAGAAGCTCTGAAGTTATACCGTCCTCACCGGGGGCTTTTCCATTTTTAAGCTGCCTCAAAGCTAACACGATTTCGTCTTGACTGATGTCTGGCAGTTCGTCGGTGTAGTGGCGTGTCAGGGTGGCTCTAGAATCAAGGTCGTCTCGTCGGGAACGAGGGGCATGTGCAGTGTACAGACGGCCATAAAAATCCTCTATCTCGGCTGAAATCTCCGGTTTCGACAGTACGGTCCTCCCATCGTGCGTTTTAAGCTTCGTCAGGTGGCTCCTGCCAAGCTGCTGAGTGAATACTTTGGACCCTCGGTTTCGCTCTATCGCCTCTTCAATGAGGCGTGTGTTGGAGCTCCGAAGGTCGCGCCGTACCATCTTCGCAATTTGCTTGTTCAGGTCTGACCTCTCTGCCGAAGACACTTGGGTGGTTTCCCGTCTTCTTGTCATCAGATCCAGAGTCTCATCCGAGAGTTTGGACTTCTTGCCAGTTCGCTGTTTTTTGCAGAACTTGATGCCCTCATCCCTCAACGTTTCGACCAAATTGTGTAGGCTCTCGTCAGCGTCATCAGTGGGTTCCAAAGCAACAAATCTGTCTCCGAGTAGCTGCTCGAACTTCTCGGTGCCCGCCATGATTTGGATTGGATTTGGTCGGAGCGTGGACTTCATCAGACGGTGTCTTTCAAGCTTCAAGTTGATATTCAGAGTGCCTCGGAGCATTCGGTGATCAGATCCGGTATTGAACCTGTTGATCACTGAGACATCTCTGAATATGTGCTTGCTATCCGTCATGATGAAGTCGATCTCATTTTTAGTCACAGTGTCGGGGCTTTGCCACGTCCACTTCCTTTGAGGCTGTTTCTTAAAGAAGGAGTTCATTAAGAACAGTCCCTCTTTCTCAAGGAAGTTGACAAGCATTTGCCCCCTGTGATTCCTGATTCCAAAACCATGCGGGCCTATTCGGGATTCATTGCCAGTCTGGATTCCCACCTTGCCGTTAAAGTCCCCCATAACAACGTTGAAGTGAGCCTTAGTGGTGTTGTGTAAGGCTTTGGATATGTCTTCGTACATATCCTCCACTTCATCGTCCGAGTGTGCCGAGGTCGGTGCGTAGACCTGAATTACCTTCATGCTATACCGCTTGGAAAGCCGAAGGATCAGGTACGCTACCCTGGTCGACACACTGGAGATTTCTTGAACGTTGCTAGAGAGGGCCTTATTGACGAGGAAACCTACTCCACCCTGGGATGTTTTATCACCCTCACGAAAGTAGAGAAGATGGCCTGAGTCTAGGGTTACGGTGTCCTCCCCCTCTCTACGGACTTCACATAACCCGAGAACATGCCATTTAATGTTCTCTAACTCCACTTCCAACTGCGCTAGATGATGGTCAAGCCTCAGAGTGCGTCCGTTAAACGTTGCCAGGGTCATTTTAGTAAGCGTGTGGTAGCCTGAATACCGGTGATTCTTAGCACCCCCTGCCCCGCCGTTACCATGACCGCTACCATGGCCAGGAATAGCGAGGCGGCCGGGAACTAGGGGCCGTGTTTTGGCTGTACTAATCATTAAGGGGTAATGCCCATAATCCCCACGCTGGGCATGCGGGTTGGGGATCGCAGTTTGATGGTGGGGTTGTTCTAGAGGGGTGCTGCTGCCCACCCCCCGGTATATCCCTTAGTCGCCTCTTACGACACCCACGGGAAGAGTTGGGGTAGTGCAATTCTAAGCCGGCACCACACGGCGGCGGTTCAGCATATTCATTTATTATATACTTAAACCTGTGATTTAAACAAAAGCGAATTGTTTATAATGGTGATCATAAATATTCTTTTGTTCGTCTCATTTCCCTGTTTTGAGTTTATAATATATGTGACCTGCCCCGGCTTCACACGGGTGTATCATACATATAAACGTTTCTCATGAAAAACTCTATCTATTAAAAAAAACGCACAAAATCCGTTGCGTAGTTTTAAATATCTAAGTATACATAGGGACAGAAAGACAGAAAGCGGGAAGCGACTTTATTTTATACTAGCGATCCGAGCCGGCTTCGCACGGTTATTTATATGTATAAACTTTCCTCTTGAATCACTCTATTTATTCAAAAAAAACCACATCAAAATCCGTTGCGCAGTTTTAAAGATTTAAGCATCCATAGGGACTTAGGGACAGAGAAAGCGACTTAGTTTTATACAATGTAGTGATATAAAAATAAAACCAAATATGGGATAACAGCAGTAACCTCACAATAGCAAATTTTAAAGCAATTAAGAGTTATGGGCAGAATGCAAACAAGGTTGCGTCAATCAGAGTTTTCAACCGTGAATTATTTCGACATATAGTTGTGTTGTTTTATATTGGGAGGAACGAATTTATGAATGTTTCTAATTGTTAAATGACTATAATTCTTAGTTTTAATTAAGTACTTTGCGTTTTAGGGTTCCGTACTTCAAAAGAATATCTTTGTTGTCCGTTTATCTGCGAGTCAAGCAAGACCTTTTTTCTCAGGAACCCGTGGAGATTTCAATTTGAAATCAGATTAAATACCAGGTCTATGTTTATTAATGTGAATTAAAACCCATGAACTCAGAATCTTGAAATGTTGTACGTAGCAACTTCTGATAAAGCCTTAGATAAAGTATAGATAAAGGAAAAATTGCGACAAGTATAAATACGTCATATTACGTCATATTTTTTTGATAGATATAGGTAATGGTTTGGAAGTCTTCGTGCACGAGTCTAACTCGCACTTGGTCAGTTTTTTCTTTATTTTACTTTTCCAAAGACACCTATCCTGATTTTTAGGAATATGCAACTTATGTAATTCTGTAATTTGCCATACTAAATATTTTTACTTTGCTTAACTCTTACTACTGTCATAAGATCAACGTATGTGTGACGATAAGGATAGGCTTATGTCCACCAGTGGACTAATATAGGTTGATTATGATGTGTAACGATACAAATAATTATGTGCCTACTCTTCTTTTTCTCAGTAAATTTGGGTAGAGATTTTGCGTGTCAAACTTTGTTCTACTTTATTTAATTAGTATCTCTTCGAAACCAAACTTGTTATTAAGTTACATTTAAGTTATTACAAAGTACCTAGTACTTAACTTTCCAACACCTGCTATGTAATAATGGCATGTGAATCTTTTATTAACAATGTACAATTTTAATGCAATCAAAATATTTTTATGCTCAATCGTTAGAGAACCTTTGGATGGGGCGTTTCCATTTGTTCTCTGAACGTTAAATTCGAAGGTTCGACGTTATATTCTACTTTAAGTAATTAATTACTAAAAGGTATTTGCCCACGGCTAGCAAGTTTTGTTTCTATGGTTTCAAGGCCATTTCTAACCCATGGGAACTGATTTACAGGATGAAAAGTAGACTATGTCTTATTTCAGGGCTAGAATTACGTCTATTCAAAATTCAGCGCCATCCATTCAGTACTTTTTGCGTGAAAGAGGAACAAACATCCATTCATCTGTTCATCCATACAAACTTTCGCGTTTATAATATTAGTTAGGATAAGGATTGACTTCATAGACACGACAAACTCGCATCGCAAATGAAAATGAAAACACGCACCATCAGATCCGCCGTGATAAAAAGCAGGCGAGCGGCTAGAAACTAGGTCTGTGCAATTATAGGGCATCTTCCTTATTCAGATTGTGTGTGTAATGCCGGGCAGTTCCTGCTCAGCACTTAGATGTGCAATCGTTCCAGTTTTATGACTCTATTTACTAGAGACTCTTTTTAACTGTGTTTGATTGGCAATGGGATTTTCTAGAGAAGTTTTGGAGGTGTCAAAATCATAATAAATCCTTACTAATATTATAAATACGAAACTTTATTTGGATGTATGGATGGATAGATCTTAGATGTGCAATCGTAACACTTTTAAGACTCCATTTACTAAGGGTGACAAATCTAAATCGAGCTGTGCTGCGCTGTACTGCGCTGTGCTATGTTTGGTCAACAGATTAACGCAGCACAGCACAGCGCAGCACAGCATGGTTAGTTTGTATCCTCATTAAAACATTAGACGAGCGAGTTGACGTTGACACAGCACAGCGCAGCACAGCTCGATTTAGTTTTGTCACCCTAAGGGCTCGTTTTAACTGTGTTTGATAAGTAATGGGATTTTCTAAAGAAGTTTCGGAGGTGTCATAATCATAATAAATCCTTACTAATATAATTTTAAATGGCAAAGTAGATCGGGTATTTGTTGAATATTTTTTTCTGAGTTGACCGATTTTGATGATTCTCTTTTTTTTTTGAAATCTTCTCATATTGTCCTGTGAAAGGTATTTTAATGTAACCAAGATTTGAGCAGTACAATACATGTTTTGTATAGAGAATGATCTCGAGGTAACCAGTTGTTTTTGAGTTATCCTTATTATTACGTGAAAATTTAAGTCGGTTTTTAAGTTCTTGTAAACAACAAACAAAAAATATTATTCAATACAAACTCTATCAAACTATCATACGACATATGGAAACTAGGATTTAGAAGCCATCAATCATGTGTATACGACACAGACTATCTCCATCACAAAGTCGGAAGATTGTCTATGGTACATTAACCCTCTTGTTCAGTAGGTGTCAGAAACCGGTTATTTGATACCATTTAGATATCGGATATATACGACAGATTCTCAACGTTATTGACATAATTTATAAGTTTAAACCTTGCTCTACCTCGCTTTGTCAATTAATAATCCTTATTAATATTATCATAGCGAAAGTTTTATAGATGTTTGTTCCTCTTTTACGCAAAAATTACTAACGGATCGGGACCGAAATTTAGAATTGACGTGGCCTGGAATAACACATAGGTTACTTTGCATTCCATAAATCATTTCCCATGCGATATAAATACCCTTAAAACTTTTCCATAAGGCTTATTCTAGTAAATAAATAAAAATCATGCAAGTAAATTCTTAATGCCGGACAAAACAAACACATCATCTAGCCCCAAACTAAGCACTGCTTGTGTTATTTGTACAAGATACTTAACTGATTATTGTAGAGGTAGATATATAGATTGATATTGTTTTAGTTTAAGCGCGCACTTGGAACACCCTGTACCAATATCTGATGTCATTGTTTCTAATTTCTTTTCATTCAACTTAGAGAATATTTTATTTGAGTTCAAATCCATATTCGTATTATTCCGTGAATTGCCCTGTGATATGAACTAATATAAAAATAATTTCACACAGTTGGGGCCTTGCGCAGTTAGCGTATCGAGCTACTGACCGAGGTTGGGAATCGAACTGGTTGCCAGGATATCTGATTACAATACTATTTTGGTGCATGGGAGACGAGCAAATTTTATATCAACTGCTTTAGAGTATTTATGAAAGTTACCACAAAAGTAGCTTAGTAATTTTAATACAGATCCCATATTAATTTAATGTATAAGTAAAGATCATTTGTTTGACATAAGTTAAACATACAGTAACCTAAATGTATCCATAGATTCCCGAACTATTATAATCTGTATTTCATGTAATTTACATTTTGTGTCATTTAAGTTTTAACGTACCTTTTTAGGGTTCCGTACCCAAAGGTTAAAACGGGACTCTGCTACGAAGACTCTTCTGCCCATCCGTCTATCTGTCCGTCTTTTGCCAAGCTGTATTTCATAAATCGTGATAGTTAGACAGATTAATATTTTTTTTGAATATGTGTTGTTATATTCCGTTGGTCTGGGTGTTTTCTATATATAATATCAAAAATATGTATCTATGTAATGTATTGTATTAAGTATTTCAGTCATCTAGTACCCATAACACAAGCTCTGCTTAGCTTGGGGCAAGATGATGCTGTGTGGACTGTCCGGAATTATTATAATTATTATTATTATAGCGGCAACAGAAATCATCTTTAAAAATTTCAACTGTGTAACTACGTCTCGTACCCAAGTCCAACTCGCACTTGGTCGGTTTTTAAATTTCAGCACCTAAGATAACTTGAACGCATTACACATCCATATAAACATCTATGTTTTCGCCTTTAAGGCGAAAACAGGAGCTAAAGTAGCCACCAGTTATTTTATCATATAATTTCGTTAAACAAAGGAATTTCCAAAAGTTTTTTTAATGCATTATTTTTTCTATTTTAGTAAGAGTTACGAAATTGCTTTTGGTGGTGGTTTGCGCCTTCAAATATAGTTTTGTTTTCCCCTGAACTGTCACCCAAGTGAAATGAGGCTTCACAACTAACTGGATTAAGCTAAGCGTATTATTGTGTAATACTATCACCTAGGTCGCGGCCTGTGCTGTAATTCCACTGCCTGCTTCGGCTTACAAGCTTCCATCTAGGTTACCAGCCTCATCATCATGATCATTGACAGCTGCTGGATTTAGGCGGAAGCTCAAAGAGCCCCAAATGCCAGTATAATGCCATATAGTTTAAAATTTGACTTGTCTAAGTGCTTATTTTTGAAGCCTGAAGTAATAAAGTTATTGATTTCTGATTTTTATAGTTGAATACGCTATGAATGAATAGGTTATCAACTCTTCATTTTAATGTATTTTTTTTCATATTATTTTCACTGTATTTCAGCAGTGGACTAGTAGGTATAGGTTTTTGTTGATGATGATGATGTAATATTTGAACGCAATGAAAAAAAAAACTATGGGGCTCTCTTTTTTCATTGTATTCAAATTTTCATCGAACAATGATTCTTCCCGAATTCGTCTAAATAAACCACTTCACCATTACAATAGTCTTGTGTCAAAATGACAGTTTTAAACTCTTTTTGGTATTTCTATTAGCACAAGCTTTTTGAGGTTCATTCATAGCTGTGACGTACGTTTACGACTACCAATTTGACATTATCATTTTATTATGAAACTCTTTTCCAGCACAAAAATAGTAGAATACCAATTGCAAAAACGTCGTTTAAGCCATGTTGATAGAATGACGCTATTGAGACCTTTGTCTTGAAATTAGAGGAATGCTTCCCCTGGTTATATGATTTATTGATAATGTAGACAAATATAAAGTTTTAGCTATTTATCCTTCAGGAATCGAAGTTATATAAATATATAACTTTTATATAACAGTATCTACTAGTAACTTTAATATAAGTAATTAAAAAGTTATATAAAAAAATATATTTTTATACAACAACTCAAGTAAGTAATCTTTCGTTATACAAACAATTTTTTTTTTTCAAAATAATAAATAATAAGACGATGATATCACCAAATTGTTGCAGTTGTACGAAAGGATGTTTTTTAAGTTTCACGGGAGCAATAGAAATCCCTCAGAAATTATAATATTTTGGCTTTATAACCGAACTGGGATCCTTCTCTATACAAAAGTGAAAGAATCAGCAAAATCGGTTAGCCATAAATTTTTTCATTTACAAAATTTTTTATTCATAACTACCTTAATTAACTTAAGTGTAAATTTGACAGTACCATGTCAATATATTTATGAAACCTCTTCTACACTCGTAGAAATATCAGTAAGTTTCCTAAAAATAGCGATATACACAATGTCAATACAGAAATAAAAATAAACTTGCTTTGGCTACAACTAGACTAAACAAGGTTAATGTATCTTTCAAAGAGCAATGTATACGCTTCTACAACAAAACTCCAAGTGAGTTGCAAAAACTATCAGTAAATAAATTCAAACAAATTGTCAAAACTATTCTTTGTAAAAAGGCTTACTATAACGTATCTGATTACTTAGATGATAAAAAAAGCTTGGGACGAGTTTTGCTCCAACTCGAAAAATAACAACCTAACAAGGTAAAGGTTTCTGTTCGCTTCTTTACTTTATCTTAAAAAGATTGAAGTGAACAAAAATCAAAGTGAGCACTTTATTTCCTAGTTTTAATTATTAATAACATGAATTTTATGACGTAGTCCAAGTGTCCTGTAAGGTCTTAAGGAAATAAAGCACTTTGAGTTTGAGTTTATTTAATCCTTAGAAGCACCAACAAAATGAAAAAAAAATAGCGTACACATAAAAAAACATATAGGCGAATTGAGATCTTTCTCTTTTTTTTAAGTCGTTAAAAGGGTAGAAAGAATTGAGAATTACCTAGATCATATTCATAGTTATGCAACACCGTTATCTACAAAAATGGTCGAACCCATTTTTTGCCATCAATCAACATTTTTAACGGATTTCATGCATTTGCTTATTTCTTTTTTACATGATCTCGGTTGATCATTATGCAATGTAAAATCGATTATCTATCTAGCCACTGTTAGCCTCTGTAGAATCCGTGTTTTTATGTTGTTTTCTATGAGGTCAATGGACGCGAAAAATAACAGCATCGACTTCCTCTTGTCTCGTTTCATAAAAAAAATTAATTAATTGACAAAAATTCTTTTTCTAAAAATATTGCAAAGCTCTTTGTAGAACAAAGCTAAAACAGGGTTATGTTCTTAATAAAAAAATGTTTTTAATATTAAATGCCAAGTTTTTGTGATACGTAAATGAAAATTAAATTAAGATAGAACCAGTTCTATACGTAACACTTTTACATAACTAAAGTAACTGCAGTAACCACCTTCCAGTATCAAGTAAAGTGTACCAGAAGTAAGAAAATTACATCATAGCGACGATAACTATCGATCAAACTAATGCCGTTATCAATATCCCAGCAGGAAAATGCAAGTGCATAGGCTAAGTTTTATCGAAGAGATTTTTTTTTATGAGGGCTCCCTTGATGACCCTTGATTACATACTAAATGAATTTAAAGGTAAAAAATATTAAGATAATATAATAATAATATTTTTTAGTTATCATAAATACATGCATGCATACCTAAACCATAATCACATCCACACATTATTCAAATTATTCTTATTATTGCTAGAAATAGAAGACTTACAAATAAATAAATGATGCTTGACAATCCACACAGCATCATCTAGCTCCAAGCTAAGCAGAGCTTGTTTGTGTTATAGTTACTAGATAGATCAGTGCTATAAGGTAAGATGACAATCTACGAAAGACTGCAGGCAGATGCTGGGTGTGGCAAGCTGCAACAGTGCTATGTCGCTCATTAAGGGAGGCCTATGTTCAGCAGTGGACTAATATAGTTTGATGATGATGATGAGGTAGTAGCACCACCGTTGTGAAATTTGAACCTTGAGACGGGTAATTGAATAAGATGAGAGCTGGTACGTATCTGGTGAAGCGCATCAGCATTACCATACAAAGTGGTAATGCAGCCAGCATCTTGGAGACGCCACGACTGGTATTGATATGGATCAATTGAGCTACCTAAAAATTTTTCGCAACCGTCTATAGTTAGCTCGATTGTTTCAATTGTTAATACTAGTTTTAATTTGTTTCTATCCTTTGATTGCAATTTTATTAGTTACTAGCTGGTGCCCGCGACTTCGTCTGCGCATGATTAGTATTTCGAGTACTCGCTATTTCATTGCGTAATTCCTTTCTCGTGGGATTTTCGGGATAAAATAAAGCCTATGTGTTATTTCAGCTTATAATCTATCTCTGTGCCAAATTTCATCCAGATCCGTTCAGCAGTTTTTGCGTGAAAGAGTAACAAACGTCCATCCATCTATCCATTCATCCTTACAAACTTACGCTTTTATCAGTTCAATTCAGTTTGGTTCCCCTGGGCTATACGGGTTTTCAAAAATTTCTCACAGCATCTGAACGACGCGCGCGCGTCGTTCAAATGCTGTGAGAAATTTTTGAAAACCCGTATAGTCCAGGGGAACCAAACTGAATTCCGGGATAAAATGTATCCCATGTTCAATCGTCCCGAGTTCCATTCGAATTCATTCACTTCCCTCGTGATGCGTGGTTAAAGAATTTTTCTTTCACCCTCTCTCCCAGGGGAACCTTACCGAATTCCGGGATAAAAAGTATCCCATGTCCTTCCTTGTAGTATGAACTCAAATCGTCCCAAGTTTCATTCCAAGTCATTAAAGAATTTTTCTTTCACCCTCTCTCCCAGGGGAACCTTACCGAATTCCGGGATAAAAAGTATCCCATGTCCTTCCTTGTAGTATGAACTCAAATCGTCCCAAGTTTCATTCCAAGTCATTAAAGAATTTTTCTTTCACCCTCTCTCCCAGGGGAACCTTACCGAATTCCGGGATAAAAAGTATCCCATGTCCTTCCTTGTAGTATGAACTCAAATCGTCCCAAGTTTCATTCCAAGTCATTCAGCAGTTTCGGCGTGATGAGCGGTAAAGGAATTTTTCTTTCATACCCTCTCCCATGGGAACCTTACTGAATTCCGGGATAAAAAGTATCCTATGTCCTTCCTCGATGTATGACCTATAATCATGCCGAGTTTCATTTAAATCCATCAAGTAGTTTCGGCGTGATGCGCGTTTACGATACAGACAGACAGACAGACAGACAGACAGACAGACAGACAGACATGAATGAAAAAAATTACAGTTTTGGCTTGAGTATGGATAATAGAGTGCCCTCCAAAAAAAAATTTCAAAATATCTTCAATGTACAGAATTGGACCTGTTACAGTTTTATTATAAGTATAGATTAAAGATAAAAGGTAATCTGAATATGCCCGAGTTATCATAATTTCTAACCGGCGATACCAATCATACAAGCGAGTATTGTTCACGTTTCTCACGATTTCCAACAAGTAAAAACCGATCTTGACAATGGCTGAAGACGATACTTTACCTTTCCACGGTGAGGAAGAACGAAGAGTAATGATAGACTACGTAGTGAGAAAGTAGAGCCGTGGGAATGATGTCCAAGGTATGAACAAGCAGAAAATAGAGCGTGCATTAGCCCTAGAATCCAAAAACTATTCTACTAAATGTTGTGTTCGCTATCTAACTTATACTTGTCGGTATTTTGGTAAGCTTTAAGAAGTTTTTTGTCAACACACATGGTTACCAAAATTAATATTCCTCAAAAATTATATCTAAATGGCATAAATGTGTTTTATGACTTGGCAGATTGCCAGGAATGTTGGCTGCACTGCCACTTATACATAGATGATTATGCTAATATAATTCGTTAATCCAAGTAAAAACGTAACATTTTGAACACCAGTGGACTCTATTTTTCTAATTATAAATAGGGTGTCTAAGTTTGTAGTAAAATCTTATTCACGGAATTCCACAACAAAAGTCAACAGTACGTAAATATCAATGGACACCCATATCGTTTACTATGGCAGTAAAAAAACCTATCGAATCACCCGCATTTCATCTATTACCTAGGTCATAAGTAAGAACGTATTTAACTCTATCTATACCTTTCTACTAAGTTGACACACGGTCTCTTTGTAATACTCGAACTTAATACCTATCTAAGAAAAAAAAAAACTGTAATGAAACTTGTGTTCTTTGAAACTATCTTGCGTCTGAATTCTGGATATTTCTATTATTATTAATTGTATTATCAAGAATTTTAATATGCATAGGGTTAGGTGGTAGGTTTTAATGTGAAGGTAAGGATAGGTATCAGTTTTTATATAGAGGAAGGTTGTGGTTCTGTGGTTACCTTACGCGCCGTGTGACTTTGAGAATAATAAAAACAAAATACGAGTATTTTATCTGATTGACGACGACTTAAAACTTAGTTCTAGAACGAAGATAATTTTTGCCATAAAAAGGATTACTAAACCAAGACAATATTGGTGGGTTTTTTATGGCATTTGTTTCTTCGGAACAAGTCACAAAAGTTCGAAATTAAGTTTTGGTTTCATTAATCATTTCATTCTTCGCTCGTTGTTTTTGAAAATAAATTTGTAACGTTTTAGCTTTGCGTATGTTATTAGATATTGAATGTTCGTACACTATCAAATACAATACTTTTTTTTCTAATAATCTAAGCATAGTTACGTAAAACAAAAACTAACTAGGTGCGAGTATAGGGGTTAACGACAACGAACATTACGGGAACTAAAATTACTCGTTGATAATTAATTCAATAAAATGAAAGTACCAGCCGTTAACAGTTAACAGCTGCTTAAAGTTTTAAATTAACTTAAACCTCATATTTTATTTAGTGACTCTACATAATAAACTATCTGTCTACTACTTCTTCTGAAGACTACTACGTGCTACTACTAAAGTCATTTTAATTAACTAAGTACTTATTATTACAGTTCATCATCACACCTAAGTTATTCTAGAATTTAAAATTAATATTAGACTATTTATTACTATGTTAAACTAGTAATTTTACCATAACGATGAGAGAACTTCGGTCTCCAATTACCTACCTATGACATGCGTACTAAAAGAATGGGATCTCTTTTGAAATCTCGTTCAAATCGGATTGAAACTGAGAAGAAGAGCATGGGAGTTGACGTCATCCTCAATCTCTTCCTATCATTACTCACGTTATACCACTTTTTATAAACTAAAAAACGAGTAGCCTTCAGCGCGTCTATCATTCATTTCGATCAATCAAAATTGACCCAGACCTGATGAGATTTGATCTGTCACGATCTATTTATTGCTAATTTACCTAACCTAGTAATATCTATTACCTACCTACCTAATTCTATTATACAAACTTTTAAAAATGTTTAAAAGCCAAGTAAAAAAATGTAGAAATTGTGTAGTCACCTACTTAAGTCCCTTAGTTTCCCTTTAATCACTGAGATTGAGGTTGAGCGATGGAAAGGGAAATAAACTTCTTAATTAACCTTATCGGCTGTTTGTGCCCTTTCTACAAATAATTACTTTATACGTACAAGTAATTTCACAATTTTACATCCCTATCACAAATAATAATCTGGGGAATTCCAAAACTGAATTGTAGAGTTGATTTCGAAGTTCGACTTTTCGACCCTTTTTTATTTTGTTCCTAAATTAGCATTGAGAAGAACAATTCCATATTCATACTTATATTTGTATTTTTATGTTGGTTTAGTTTCATTACGTTGTTATAATTATTTTTAAAAATCTGCTCTACATTGAATTTTGGTTCATATCATAATAATTTTTCTATGTAGTATATAGCTTTACATGCGTGGTCCCTATTTAAATACTGAGCCTACTTGCACTCAAGGATAATGTATGCGAAGTAAATAAATTTTATTGATAGAATTTTCAGATCCGGCCCAATAGTTCTGGAGATTATTCATTCCCAACAGATTCTAACAGAGCTAGGTAGTCAAACCTCTTTGAAAACATAGTTTAGATTATTGCCTCAAAATAGTGTGAAAAAAACAGGACACTCACAAAATTGTCTCTGGCGTTCGATCGACGAGTAAAAAGGCTTTCCAAATTCAAACTGTCACTGCACTTCCTTCCGCGCACAGGTGCGGCTTTGCCGCTTGCTGGTAGCGACTGGCCCTACGCGATGAATGAGGTGGTTACTACTTACTACTGTGCAGTGCATGCTATGTGGGGTACGAGCGTGTAAGGTATTGTTTTTTGTATCTTCCGTACTTCTGGTCAATTGGTATTTCGTTAGAATTAGCCACTTGTTTAGTAAATTATTAATCGATGAAAACGTAGATATTTTTGTAAGTAGCTTATCTAAGTTTGAAATTTTTTTAGCCATTCAGGCAGAGTGCGCCAAAAGTTCACAAGCATGCTCGATGTTTTTTTACTTTGTTTTTACGAATAACATATTCTCAATTGTAAGTGAACTTGTATAACTTTTATGAGAAATTAAGCTTCTCAACAATGTCATTTTGGAGGGCATACACCAGTTCGGAAAAGATAGCATATTAATAATCCTTCCCTCTAAATCAAACAGGCTGTTTTAATTGGTAAAGTCTTGCCCACTTATTATAAAACTCACAAACATTAACTCTACACTAAAACCTGGATGGTTGAGAAAGACAATGGGTTTTTAATAAAAAAAAACAAGGATTTAATCTATACTACCTACTCACTAGACTAGAAGAAATGAGTAATTCTGCGTGCAACAAATTAATTGATAATTAATTATTACAATTTAACGTAAGTACTTATTTAGTCCCTTATTTAGATTCATTACTATTAAATTTTGTTTCTGTGTTCTGGTTTTAGTAGGTACCTATAGGTAATAGAATTTTCGAAATTATTTTTATTATTTCTATATTTATGCTCAGCGCATCAATCAGCATTGCCATACAGCGTGGTAATGCAGCCAGTGTCTTGGGGACGCTTCCGACTGGTATTGACATGGATCAATTGAGCTACCTTTAGACTGTTTGCAACCGTCTGCAGTTAGCTCAATGGTTTCAAATGTTGAAAACTAGTTGTAATTTTTATATTTATTTATTTTATTCTATTCCTTGCTTGTAATTTTCGTTGTTAATAAAGATATTCACTGAAAAAAATAATAATTTATACTTAGCATTAGTGAGATTCATTAGTGTACAACTTTGACAAAGAAAGTAAAGCTTACTCCAAAGGCAAACGCTCTTTCCTTTCGGATGGTGTTCAACCAAGCAGAGCCAAGCCCCCTACTGTCCAGCCGTTGACCGTGACGCTAACCATATGGCAACCGCTCCAATGCAGCCAGTGCTAGTATTAAAATAACGTTGAAAATAGAACGTGACTTATGCGTAACGGATTTTGTGGGTTCATTATGGTTTAAGTGAGTCAGTGCTTATTGCATAGAATCGTCTAAATCTTCTAATCTTAGCTGTTTTGACACTTCATCTTCCATCAGAGTTTAATAAAACAAACTCTTTCTCGAGTTATTTTTATTTCGAAAG
Organism: Eupithecia centaureata; assembly: GCA_944547425.1. Lineage (NCBI taxonomy): Eukaryota > Metazoa > Arthropoda > Insecta > Lepidoptera > Geometridae > Eupithecia > Eupithecia centaureata. The sequence goes on from OX155686.1 coordinate 10,194,330, forward strand.
TAAATCTCGTGTTTAAAAAGTTATTGCCATTTTAAAAGTGTGATACTTTGTATTGCAGCCATTGCAGGCCAGTACGTGAATTGAAAGACTTTTTCATATAAACTTACGTTTACACCTCTGCTAGTGGGGAGTCTTTGGTCAGCTGGACCCGCCTAAAATGGACCTGTGAGACACTCACCTTATTGGATTTATGAATACGTCGATTGAACCCCCTACCCAATATCATTATTAGAACCTAAAATTACGCTGTAAAGCCGAACCTTTAAGTTTGATTTTAATGGATTTTAATTGATGATACTGTGTAATTTCTTAAATAAATGTTAAAGTGTAATTTGATTTTTTCATGATTGAGTCGTTTAAACTAAAGCTAATCTGAGCTTAAAACACATAACACAGTTCGCGTGCGCGTGCGCATTCTATATGGATCGATGGTGTCGACGCGGGCAGGTCACTGCGCCCATCGCCTTGCTCCGATGATCTGTGACACAGGTGGCTGGGCACAGATATATGTCTATGCCCATTACATGTGTAGTGGCCATATACTTGCATTTATATGTGCCAAAGAGTTTAAAGAGACCATAATAAAGATAAGCTACATAACCATTAGGTAATCATATCAACATAGATCGCGTGCGTATACTCCATGGATTTATGGTGCCGACACGGGCAGTCACTACACCGATCGCCATGCTCCGAATCTGTAGATATACTTGAATTTACAAATACCAGAAGTGTTTGAAGCAAGAGCATGCTAGAACTAAATAAAAAAACATTAGCTAATCATATCAATTAAGATCGCGTGTGTATAGGTACTCCATGAATCTACAGTGTCGATGCAAGCAGTCACTGCGCTCATCGCCTTGCTCCGATGATCTGTGACACAGGTGGCTGGGCACAGACATACGTCTATGCCCATCATGTCCACTACATGTGTAGTGCCCATACACTTGCATTTATAAGTGCCAAAGAGTTTAAAGAGAGCATAATAAAGATAAGCCACACAACCATTACCTAATCATATCAACATAGATCGCGAGCGTATACTCCATGGATCAATAGTGCTGACACGGGCAGTCACTACACCGATCGCTATGCTCCGACTTCGTAGATATAATTGAATTTACAGATGCCAAAGCGTCCAGAGCATAAGAAAGAAATGAAATAAAAATAAATGAAATGAAAGACTATATTAGAAAACGACACAAAGAATACTTAAATTAGAAACACTAATCTATGATAAAAATAAATAATTAAAATAAAAAAAGAAATAATAACTAAGGCCTATGATTACCTACATACTAACACTTTACTACTGTTTTGTACCTAAAGATAAATATGCCTATATACATAATAATTCAAAAGTTCACACCATCCAGCATTAGTATCTCCGCAAACTGATTGGTAAATCACTTAGATAATTAAAGATAAGCCACACAACCATTAGCTAATCATATCAACATAGATCGCGTGCGTATACTCCATGGATCTAGTGTCGATGCAAGCAGTCACTGCGCTCATCGCTTTGCTCCAATGATCTGTGACACAAGTGGATGGGCACAGATGTGTAGTGGCCAATGGCCATTCACTTGCCTTTATTAATGCCAAAGCTTTGAAGCTAGAGCTTGCTAGTGTTAAATCACACAAGTATTAGCTAATCATATCAACATAGATCGAATGTGTATACTCCATGGATCAATAGAGACAAGCAGTCGTTGTGCACTTGCATTTACAAATGCTACAGAAGCGTTTGAAGCTCGAGCATGCTATAGCAACCTTACAACCACAATCAAATCAATATAATTTTTTTGTAGAACAAGTGAGGGTAGTTGTAAGTTCAGCTGACAGCTCAGAGGCGGTAGCTCCAGTATTTCAGCGTAGCTACGTAGCTCTACTACTGGAAAATTTGGGCTTATTTAAAAAGCAAGTTCACTTACGAGGTCGTAATAAAACTCAGTTTAATTCCATAATTTATTTTATTCGTATCCATACCTATCGTTATCGTTCATAACACCACTATGACTGCCACAATATCCTATCGTATAGGTACAATGAGAACTTTAGACTAAGTACGGCCCAGACTAACTTAGACAAGACTAGCAAGCAATGTTCTTAGCTACATTATTTGAGCACCATAAAATAATAGGTAGTAGGGAGAGCTAATTACCTAGAAGGAAACAATCTCGAATGCGAATAATGTTCGCTTGACTGAAAGGCATGGTGAATTTCATTGTGAATTTCCCTAGAATTAGCGTCAATTAACATGTTATTTATAACAATCTTCATATTCAGAAAAAAATGAAAATTACAGAAGATAAGATAACAATTGAGCCAAGCTCCGGAATTAAGTATAGCTCATAGATTTATAGTTTCACTCAAGTTAACGATATTAATAGATATAGTGAAATTAATTTAGTTCACATTGATAAATAATCAAAATAAATTATAATTTTATTCAACGCTGGTTATGACTAAAGCCGGTTGAAATAATTAAATCCAAAGAGGTTGAAAGTGCAGGCTGGCAAGAATCTGGCAACGAATAATAATAATATTTCCAGAGACAAAAGAGTTTCTATTGTGAGAGCATTTCATATTAAAAACGGAAATAAAATTAAGAAATCTATAGATTTGGGCTCATGATAATTAATTACTATCCATAACTCTATGCATCTACATAAAACTGAGACTGACCCTACCATTATAATGAGATGCGTAAAATGAACCAATAGCAAGGCTTTATTATCACGTCTTTGACACGCATTTCTATTCGTTTATTTTACAAATCTTTCTTTATGGCGGATCCTAAGTTTGTCGTACCTTATATGTATAATTCTAAACACGATAACCATACGTAAAACATCGTAGTACTAACTCAATTCAATCACAATCTTTTTAGAATATCAGTTATTTGATTCGTTCATATTAATATTAAATAATTTTCATAGGTACTTATTATTATTTCTAGGATATAATTTATTATAACATTAGAATTGATTTCAATATATATTTTATATTTTAACATTACATTAGTTACATATAATATTTTTCAAGAATTTATACAATTAATAGTATATAGAACAAAACAGATCGTTATGAATAATATCAAATGTAATGATCAAATTAGACTCAACTTTATAAAACCTGGTGACTTCATGAATCATTAATAAAATATACAATATGTACAGACAATAATATAACCAGTGTTTTATTAATTATGACGGTACATTCTCACTAAATTTGAGAATTGTCTGTTATAATATTCCATTACTAATATCGTGAATCATAATTTCAGGTTCCATCCGCTTTTAACTTTCATAAAATTTTATTTGACTAGAATTCTTATAATCAAGTGCCTACAAATTATCATATTTACCAAATAGGTCCGTTATGAAGGCCCATATTCAACTACAGCGTTATAATTATAATATTTCATTAGGTACTAATTATTCATATATCAGATAAGTTTAAGAAAGTGCTATTTAGAGAAAGCGTTCTGGATTTTTGGAGATTCATTATAGAATCACATTTTTTAAGAAAATAATTTAACTTATCATAGGGAAAAATATTTTTGTCTTACATTATTTGTGTGGAGTACCTATTTTAGTTTTAACCATTCAATTCAAAATCCGTGACGACGACTTTATATAAACATAGTTGTAATTAGAATCTTAAAATCGGTATTTAATACAATTATTGTTTTCATTGCAAATACGTTCTTATTACGAGCTATTATGTTGTAATAAAGCATTTTACAGATCTATTCATGATTTATTTTGTCTTTTGACTTCACATTATTTACGACACTGGAATGATTGACTTTTTATGCATTTTCATTGATCTAAAAAGTGATGACTATATTTCATAAAGTTATACTATACCTACTCCATTCTATAAATATAATAATATTATGCTTATAGTATATTTCAACATAGCTCCATTCGAGATCAATCATAGTATTATTCTTTCACAATTGATGATTTTATAAGTACCTACCTATATATGTGTTAATGCCCGAAGGCGATATTAACTGTAGGTTTAAGGAACTTGTAAAGAAATAATTAAAAATAATAAAAGGGATTTCAATACACGTTTCTCACAGATTTGTGTTTAAATAGTATCATCAAGGCGTTGGAGGTCGTAATACAGTGATGCAGATTGATCCCCGTAATATTCTGAGTAGGTCTATCACTTCAGGCGTTTTCATTGAAGTCACGTTTTCATCGTTTACCTGAAATATGAAGTAATATTTTGATTAATTATTTTTCATCGCTAAGATTAGCTATTCGGAAAGCATCAAGTCAGCCAATTTTCAGAATATAGTACACTTTCACATACATTTATTCTCTTCTTTTATACATTTTTATTGGCTACAGTACTTAAGTGAAATATATTATTTTGTACAAGGTACTTTAGATTTTATATTTGTTTATTTGTTTAACCGTGCTGCAGAGCGAGACCCTCTAGCATAGATATTACATTACTGAAAAGAGGGTCATACCACTGAAATATATCAAAAATAATATAAAGATTGCCATACTTTTCATCCCAAAATTTAAGTTCCTAAAGAATAGAAATAGCGTTGACACGTTTCCATAGCAACAACGCGTGCGAAACTAGTTCAGTTATAAATAAAACACACCTGTAGTATTACATCTCCTTGCCGCAGTCTTCCGTCCCTGGCAGCCACGCTATCATTGTAGACAGCTGAGATGAAGCTCTGACCGGATTCTGGGTGGCTTTGCACGCTGAACCCAAGCCGGCTGTTCCAACCTCGGTTCAACTCTACTGTTACAATCTGAAACATGTTATAGGAGCTTGACAATAGCTCAAAAGAGATCGTTTGAGGTGATCGTTAAAAACCAATGATCGTAAAGATTGAACTTTGCGAATGGCTTCGATTGACCTTTAAGGCAACATTACAGGATTTGGCCCGTTGCAATTATTGTGCTTAGTTATCCTTATTTCCTATCTGATATTATTATCAGATAGGAAATAAGGATAACTAAGCACAAACTATACAAACTTTCGCGTCTATAAAGACACGAAAGTTTGTATACATGGATGTATAGATGGTTGGTACTTTTTAAAGCCTATATACCTAATGAATGGATCGGGCTGAAAATTGGAACAAACGTAGTCCTAGCCCTGAAATCATTATACCTATTTTTCATCTCATAAATCAGTTCCCATGAGATATAAATAGTCTTAAAAAGTTTTAATAGAAAAAACGCTTGAAAATACTAGTGATGCACTAAAGCTTTTGACGTTCTGAAATTAATTTTTCTGGGAATCGAATATAGCAACTGATAAGCTAAGAACTAAAATTGGAATTCATGTTGTTTATGTTAAGATCATACCGTTGGTTCTGTATTAGATTCATTCATTGGCGGTTTAGGATCGATGTTTTCTTTCTGAATGGAATCGTTTTCGATCAACATCGGAGGCGGCGGAGGCGGCGGCGGCGGTGGTGCTATTTTCGGTGGTTGTGGTGCTATAGCCTTAGGCGTAGACGTTGCTTTCGGTGGCGGAGGAGCCATTGATTTTTGTGGAGGCATCGCTTTGCGTTCATTATCTGGAGAAAGCGCTACACCCTTCCATTTCTTCATACCTTTACCTGGAATAGACAACGAATGTTTTGATTTCTTATCTCCTTATACAATCCTATTCGACGACCGATGTGGCGCGGCGGGTGAAGGTCCGCCTGTGACGACGCAGGAGGTTACGGGCTCAATTCCCTTGGCTACATTCCTTGCCTTGGGACAAATGCTTGAGTTTATTGTTAAAAAATATCTATGTATGTAGTACAATGTTTTAAGTGTATCACCCATACACTCATCTAGTACCCATAACAAAAGCTCTCTTTAGCTTGGGGCTAGATGAAACTGTGTAGATTGTCCAGAATTATTTATTTTATTGTATGATTATTTAGGAGCTTACCATCGTCCCTATGCCCATCAGAAGCACCATCACTACTCGTATGAAGAACTGCACTTTGATACGCAGGGTTAGCATGCTTGAACTTAGCTTCATCGCTCAATAGTTCCACCGGCATCGACACCGGCTCATCAGAGTCTATAGGGAATACTGTTTCGACTTTCCGCTGCCTACTCATGTCCTCCTGGTAGTTCGGAGCGTCTAAGGTATCGTTGTCTAAGTTATTCAGCTCATATCCATGTGGCGGAACTGTAATTTTATAAAGAATATTATTATTTAATGTGTTATTGTCAATTTAAATTAAGGAATGAAGATGAGATGACAAACCCTTGTCATTAATATGAGGTCAAGCTTGAAGAAAGGCACATGTATTCGTGAGGTGCTGAGGTCAATGAGTGCTCTGAACTGCCAGGTCTGACCTGGTTTCCGATAGTCTCTACCGGATAGGTGTGAGGAGGCGTGTTCGTGCGTAGGCCGACAGTTTCTCACCTGTCAGGCTTAGCTTTTGCTTTCTACAAGAGGGTGGAGCAGTTGGGCTGACGATGACCACGGTATGTCTCGGCCTCTTCGTTTCCACGTTATCTTTGTGTGTCTCTAGCGTACTCAAGTCGGTTGCATCTGTGTGAAACACCTATATCGCTTAGTGTATTGCGTGTTATGTTCATAAGCTGTGAAGTGTGGTCGGTACAATAATCCTATTTTCCGTGCTAACAGATCTATGTAATCACTGGTGTCCAATTGGATAATCGAGTAGCTGGGTAATATAATTAAATTAAACCGATGTGCTCTTCGGTCATTGGATTAATCTGTAGAATTTATCTATCTATAAGTTGGATAGGTTTGTTTGTAGGTATGTGGGTTATCTTATTAGTGCCTAGTCGGTCGGTAGTTAGTACGTTTGTCGATATGATTACGTGAATACCTAGCAAACAGAATTATTAACTGTGATGTGAATTAACATTTCAAAACTAATATCAATGTGAAGGATTCAGGATTGAAATAGTCGTAGTCGATATGGGTAGGGGTAAAAAACTCAATGGATATAAGTTTTCTCTAGCCTAAAGTTATTTGAATACAATTCTACCCATCTACATGAAGTTTGTATAAAAGAACAAGAACAAAAAATCATGTCTGTGTGTCAGTGCTATCAATAACGTAACTAGAAAGTTCCGTTCAACTTCCTGGATTTTCAACACAGAACACCTTATAATGCTCTTCCTTTATCTCCTGTTTCAACAGACTTACCGTTAGGCTGTTCATAATGGTTATTATCCTTGGTTAGTTTCCTGAACTTCCGTGGTGATAGACAGGGTGACCTGGATCCATCCGTAGCGTCAGGAGTCAACCTTCGCGCAGCCAGGTCGCAGAGCATTGAAACCGCTTCGGCCCTGAAGATAAAATAGTAAAAAAAAATTATATCAGCACATAGAATTCTCAAGGCTTTGAACATCTCAAAGCTATTTTTATCCCATGGGAACTGATTTATAGGACTTTCATTCATGGGATGAAAAGCAGCATATTTTATGTGTTATTCCAGGGTTAGAAATAAGTCCACTCAAAATTTCAACCCGATGCGTTCAGTAGTTTTTACGTGAAAGTGGAACATACATCCTCGGCTAAACCCAGGATAGATGCCTCGTTTTCAAAAACAAAACTTCCCGAAATCGCTACTACGAATTAAAAAAAAGAATATACTTTCAGGGGAATACATTTCTAGAAAATAACAAAAAGGAGAGCTCGAAAACTTACAACCTAACAGGGTAAAGATTAGTTTACTTTACTGTTAAAAAATATAGGAGTTAGCTAAAAATCAAAAAGACCACTTTATTTCCTAGCTTCACTTAAGTAATTTGAATTTTCTTTCGCGCTATAATTTCGAACTTTGTCAATAAATCAATTATCTTTATTTCTTTAGGCTTACAAAATAAGCACTTAGACAATACTAGTGAAAGAAGAAAGCGTAAACGACATCTATTTATGTTAACCGTGAGATAAATCAGAAGTAATGAAGATAAACATAATTTCCTTGAAGTCACAGCAATCAACGTGCCTAGCATAACAGACCTACTACAATACGGATAGAACACAAAGTGCAATGACCCGGATCCTAAGCTAGACGTAGACAGGATGACGTGCGAATTAGTGAACGACAGCATGAGAAACTTTGTTGCCTTTAGAACTTCGACGTATTGGAAGCCATTTGAAATTGAAAGGCAGGGAAAACATTTTCCCGTCTCCGTCAGAATCGTGCTCTCAACTGTTTTACATTTCTATTGAGTGAAATAATTCGATCGATAAAGTATCATTGATGATCTTCAGTTGCTTTTGTCAGTAGGTTTTAGGATTGTTATTTTTTTTTAGTTTTATTGTTTTTGTTGTTATTTAGTATGTAATTAGTAGATAAATATAGTTATTTACATATTATTGTTTGTATTGATTTTTATGTGATCGTTAAGCGACAAAGTCCTTGTATATAATAATTTAAAAAAACCCTTGGTCTAATGGCGCTTTTTATCGGTGATTAAAGGTAGTTTTTGTATTTTTGTAGACATTAATACACTCTTTATGTATTATTATCTAAAAAAATACAATACCTACCTGCAAACTTACTACCTAAAGTTGTAATAGGTTATCTACTATTTCCTAGAGAAGAAACACTAAACTTTTAAAGTTCTTGTTATATTGGGCTCTGCGCGGTGTAAGTTTACTCTCCTTGGATAATAAACAGAGGAACTTGGTGCTTATTAAGATGTAAAGTTTCCTGAACACCGTTAAGTAAATGAAGATGTTGTTAAAGTGGAATACATTGCGAAATTACAAAGAAATTTAAATTGTAGACTGTCAACACTTCGGAATCAAACATTTAAATTTAACTTTTCATGGATGGTTGTAGGCAAATGTACAACAATCCCTTTCACTAATTAGGAACTGACATCCGCCAATAATCTTCAATCGAAATCAATTTCAACTTAACAATATAAAAAAAAATTAAGTATTTTTTGTTGTTATTTTATATTGTGCACGCTGAGACTTCCTAAAATAACAGAGGCACATAGATTTAAGAATCACAACTTTTATTATTTACAAATCAAACAATCGGACAATTAGCTGCCAAATTTTATTTAACCTCTCCTTGTGATTTAATTTTTGATATATTTTTAAAAATAAATAAAACTTAATAATGAACTGTAAAAATCAATCACTTTTCCCAAAAACACTTAAGTTTTTAGAGCACCTCTATGCCATGATCACCAATAGAAAGCATTACTTGATCAAGGGGTTCTGAACAATAAAGATAATCTACCGAATTGATTTCACAATGCAATAGAAATGTTGAGTGCACGATGCGATGCTGACATAGCTACTCTAGCTAGTTATTGAAGAAAGAAACAATAATGCAAACGTTTAAATGTTCCAAAATATCCTACAGTAGGTGACGATTTCACACGCAAATTTGAAACAGTCGTGCTGATTTACCTTTCAGTTGTTCACAGTTTCGAGTGTTTGACGTTCCATTCCACGCTAATTAGGGAGTTTGCGTCCCAGTTTACGCATCATCATAATTCAAGTAAATTCTCATAATGGCCTTGTTAGCGCTCTTTGGTTTTAGATCAAACGCTTTTGTGATGAGTTACTTACATAAATAGAAGCTGCTTAAACATTTTGACGGTCAAAATTTGAGTCTATGGAAGTGTTTGGAGGTTTTAACAAGTTTTTTCCACAGAATCAGCATCCCACCTTTCGGAGGTATTCGGTTTGTTAGCGGAGTCGCGATATATAGCCACTGTATTAGCTTCAATTCTGTTGTATGCAGAATGTATTCATTAAGGCACTAGAGTCCACTGGTCCACTTATTTTGCTGCCATAGTTGAAAGCGCACTAGCAGCGCGGGTGTGACACAGTCGCTGTCTCACAGCTATTTCTTAAAACCCCTTTGTATTTTACTTAGTGGAGTATTTACCTTAGTGGATATATTTTACGAGTATAATAATCTTTATTAACAATGAAAATTAAAATCCAGACGCTCAGATATTTTTTTAAAAACCCGGAGAGCCTCGGTTCCCCACGGACCTAGCTAGGGTCTCGACTCCAAGGGGGTTCTGTCGAGACCTGCATATTTCATTATACCCAAAGAGTATTTACCTTAATGGAGGTTTAGGTCTATTTGTAGGTGCGTCCGTCGAATCAGCTGGCCCCTCTTCTTTCGGTGACATCGGCGACAACGGAGTAGCAGCGTGGTCGCGATACAGTCTTAGTCTCACTTCGGTTCCACAAGCTCGCAGGAACGCTACAGCTTCCGCATGTGACATGTTTGACATTAACGTGTCGTTCACCTGGAGAAAGAAAAGAGTAAACTTAAATAACTTATCATAAACTAGAATGCATCGAATTCAAACAGAGTTTAAGAATCACACTTACACCGTGGTGATTATGGTAAAACCCTTGTTTGGACAATAAATGTTCAAGAGTGAACTTTAGGGTGCTAATAAGGACTTTATTGCGATGTTACTGGTATGGAAGTGATTGGAAATGCCAAAGAACCAGTGATCGAATTCAGAAGAAAGTACCTACACTGGTACTATTCTGAGTGCTTAATCAACTTATAACTAATTAAGTGTGCGAAGTTGAGTGAAATAGCGGGAGTTTGGTAGTTGATAATACCTCTAGTATGAAGAGACACACAAAATCTACAGCTAATGCTAGGTATTTGTCGAATTACTTATGCATAACTAAAAGTAAACGTATTGACAAAACATACAAGGTAGCTGTAGAAACGACGAGGAAGGTCGTTAACCTGAACGTTGAGGGATAATAGGTATCGATCTAATTAATTTAATTCCAAGCGTCTAAGCACGATCACATGAACGATTTAGAACTTTTTATTGGAAAGAGATTATTGGATTTATAGCCGTCGTAAAACCATTTAAGCTCTCATTAATGATAGTAAGTATTACGGTAAAAAAAAGCTATTAGGTTCAAAAAACGATTGGTTTTGTTTGAAGTAAATTAGTTATTCGTATTAATTTGTGGCGTCAGAGTTTACCCAAGTGTTTCTGAATTCAGCGTTTTTGGAATTTTAGTAAGGTTCAATGTATCCACAAGAAAATATATATTGTCATACAGCCATAAAGCGTGGTAATACAGCCAGTGCCTTGGTGACGCTTCTGACTGGTATTTAACATGATGAGCTACCTTCAGACTGTTTGCAACCGTCTGTAGTTAGCTCAATTGTATGTACTAGTTTGATTTTTTTTCTAAAACCAGAAAATGAAATAAAATCGTTTAAAAAATAGTTTCATAATCCTGACGGAGTTTCACTTAGCCTTGCTATTAATCCTACTGCGCTGGTTTCAAACCATGACTGTAAATGGAGAAGCATCAATGAACTGACTACCTCAAGTCCCATCCATGTTATATTATCTTTTACTTTAAGCCTACCTTCAGGATGTATATTCCTAGTCCTAACTTAATGCCCCAGAACACTGTGTGTGTTCCATGATGTTCGATAATTACAGTGACTGCCTTCCTCGTATCCCACATTGAGGGTAAAGGTATTATTCCCTCAAATGGTAACAGAGGAAGATCTTCCCTGTACTGGGTCGGCCCAACTAGCCCACATACCCGGGGTCTTATGACCGACAGTTGATATCGGACAGTTGTATATAGGTTAGAAGTTGTTGAAACCAGCGTTTGCGCGATCTAGGATTATGGGTCACGTGACCTACTTTGGTTGTGTTGTTTATGGTTCAGCTCACGTCATGCTAGTCGCTACACCCACCATAAGAGATATTCCTTACCGCCACAATCCTGTCTCCTGGCTGTATCCTTCCATCGCTAAGCGCCGGTTCTCTCACCAGGGCTCTGACGTAATGCCCCAGGGCGCTGTGGTCTTCCTTCCTCAGTGTGAAGCCAAGGGAGCCATTCACTTTCGTCATTATTATGTCGAACTCCTGAAATCAGACCATTTATATTTTAGTCATCGTCATCAGTTCTCGTATATTCGATGTAGGTTGTATTTCATGCGCCTCTGTTCTTGTTATCTATCATTATCAACATCATAATCATCATCAAATCATAATCATCAACCTATATCACTGCTGGACATAAGTCTCCCCTAATGTGAGCCATGATAGCATCTTGTCTTCAGCTTGCCGCATCCAGCATCTGCCAGCAGTCTTTCGCAAATCGTCGCGTCGTCCAACCTGGCCGGAGGGCATACTTAGATCAATGGTTATACTACACTGCGTTTCGCTATCACGGTCTCTGCTCAAGAACACGTTTAAGTCATCTATTGAGCTTTCAAATGTAATAAGCTTATATTGATGATACAAAACAATTTCTATCTCAAAATAATTAACCCTGTAGATTGTACAATAAACACTGCCCATAAACAAAAGCGGCGTGCCTGAGATTATCTTCGTGGTCCAATTTTAGGTCAGACATTATTGACTTATCAAATTACATTACGATCCCTTAATCCGGTAATTCACTTACCAGCGATCCGTCGTCCTGCGGGCGTGAACAAAAAGCCTTTATTAATTGGAGCCGAGTTTCATCAACATTAAATATTATGGCCCAGGGAAGGAGTCAGATAGAAAAAAAGAGGACGAGTGTCAAAGCCCTGGTTACAGTCGATAATAACATCTTGTTTGAGTATCACTCAACTAAAGACTTTGTAATCTTCGTAAATGTAAAAACAAAACGAATATCGAAGTCTAGTGTCGACATTTGAATTTTTCAAACAGGCATTACCTTATGGTAACGCCTCTTAGAATTTGTGTGTCACTTGTTTGTCTATACATACAAGAACACATTTTACACTTCTCGTTTATTATTTACCTACAATCAAGAATACATTTTACACAAATACTAATCACCAAAATGATAAAGTAATTTTGAAAGATGTTAACTATAATTGAGAAAAATAAAAGTGCAAATGCATCTAAAAGCTGTTGAACCTAAGACAGACCAAACGAAGCACCACGTAACAGGTATAAGCACATCAAGCTATCAGGCGAAAATACCGGTAAACAAGCGAATCTACTACTTTTTTTTCAATAAGTCAATCTTGGTAAAATCTTAGCTAGACTTATTCTCCATACATATTTGTTGCTAGCCTAACCAATGAGCTTCTTACTAGTCACTGCAACCGATTTTTTCTTGCATCTATTGGGAACAAAGAACTTGTTCACAAATGTCGTAAATTTTTGCCCCTGAATGTATCCCTGATTACTGCCCATGGCCCATTACAATCCATCCAATATTGGGTTCAAGAGTAAAAAAATGTTGAGTAGGTATTGAACTTTAAGAGAGGTCGGCTGTAAAATGATTTAGACTATTCGGGCTTTGCAATCGGCAGTTTTTTTATACGCTGCGTCATTTTTATTGAAACACTGAATTTATTTGGGTCTATTGAGTGAAATGAAATGGCAATTTAAATAATCAAAAAGATGTTTCATTCTTTGTAATTAATGGTCATTTGTTTTAATTTAAATGCCGTCTGTCCTTTATTTTTACGAGTATTTACGAAACCCTATTAGGGAAACGTGAGGAAAATACACCTTCCTTTTAATTAATTGATACGGATGAGTTCGTTATGAAGCAGAGGCATCAACCTAAGTATTTAATTAATTCAAAAGAAGATTTATTTTGTTTTGTATTTTTATTTTTTTATATCGTTTTTACTATGTAACTTTGCTTATTAAGTTATTATTATTAAGTTTAGTCTAATATTTGCATGCCTTTTTGTTTTTACCATGTAAATATGGTAAAAACAATGTAGCAGGGCATAAAATATGCCCTCGGAATTATGCCCACCATTTGCATAGATACTTTTGTAAACTGTGTGCAATTAAGTATTTAATAAATAAAGTCTTTGTCAATACAAAACCTAAAGATACTTCAGAATACAGAGACTGTTATTTAATAGACTAACCGATTTGCTGTTTTCCACTGAGCATGACTCCGTTAAAAATTACAATGACGCAGCGTTCTTAACGCAAACGATCACTTTGTTGCAAAACTGAAGCAGAAACGGAAAAACCGTGTCGGAAAAGTCGTAAAATTTGACGCGTTAAGTTAGGTGAAATCGAGGGCGGGTCACACAGGCTCCCGGCGTTGTGACGTCACCGGGGAGTGTTATATACGTCATGGGACTGCGCACCGCACGGTTTGCTGATCACATTTTTATGACTATGTTTACTTTCTTTCATGATGCTATGAACCGAATATACCCTGGAAACCTTTTAATGTAAGTGGAACTGTAAATACCTACTTAGTTTATTTAGCGTTTTCTTTCATTAAATCTTGAACTTAAACGAAATTAAAACTTTTAAACTTTCGCGATCTGATAACATAACCATTACCGTTTTACCGCCAATACATTACCGCCGTTTATATTTTCCCTACGTTTCCATCGCGTTACAGCGACCGCGGTCACTAGGCGACGATCGCTGTAATGTTCGGTACGCTAAATACCCGTTCAATAATCGTTCTTAAAATAAATTAAGAGAGGACTTTTGCAAAAAAATGCAAGAAATTGATTTCTGGTACAAAATTCATAACACGGTTATGAGCCTTTTCTTATCTAAGTATTAGTTCAACTTCTGTTCATTTGCCTATAGAACACATACACCAGAACATAGGTAATTTCTTTTCAGAGAGTTCTCTTTCTCTACCATTGCTTGTGATATTGCCAAAAGCCAACTAAAAGGGATAGCTAGCTACATGATACCCACATATTGCTTGACTGGTATGCAACTGTTACTGAACATTGGTAACGATCCATCGTGGTCCAGCAATCGCACTTCCCAGCGGATCTCTAGGCTGCCTTCACCCTCCTGACAACCATTTATGAATTAAAAAAAGATAAAAAAATGGGCAGACTAAGAAAAATGGGAATAGTAATGACCCAAATTATCATAAAACCTGTAGACGAACATTTATAGGAAATATATAAGTATATCTAAATATTAAATAAGTGTCATGTGAACTAAAAGCTGTTTCCTAAGGGTAATGTCGCTCCAGCTGATTGAATAGACGAAATCAGTCACTTCATTTGACTGCCTGCATCGTTTGAAAGTGGCATAAATAGATAATGGTTTGAGCCTGTATTCTACAACTTCCAACTCTACAATGGGTTTCCATTTCCAACGAATCATCGTGAATAACCAAAAGAGTTGGATACTGGTCCACTAAGGCTATAAAAGATGTTTATCATAGCATAGACTAAGTACGCAATTATGATTGTTCAACACACCCCATACTGTATGTCGTACACAGGAAGAGCCCTATCCAGGTCTGGTAGATGGAGGTTCCGTCGGTCTACCTCTGGACTGGCTTCACGGCGACCTCGTCCTTCTGATGACGATGTGGTGGCGCTGCTTGTGGTTGCTGATACCCTTAACATATAAATGAGAAATAATAAATACTTCAGCTCTTCATTCTCTGTTAGGCCAGATTAGAAAAGGAAAGATGTTGATGTTGATTAACGTTGCATGTAATGTAGTATTGATTTCCAACCGATGCCATTTCCTTCAAGGTCTAATAAGTCATTCATTAGGTGATAGTTGAACGGATCCAACAACGGTGGTAGTGAGTTTTTAAAATGGGGTGTTAGAGGTTACGGGGTGACTGACCCTATCATCATCATTATTATCATTATTAACCTATATTAGTCCAATGCTGGACAGAGGTTTCTCCCCTACTGAGCCCTGTCTTCACCTTGCCGCATGCAGCATCAGCCTGCAGTCTTTCGAAGATCGTCCCCCCCCCTAGCCCGCGAGTGTTCTATTTTACTTTTGTTTTTTGTTTACAGTCTCCACTCGAGAACACCTTCACCCTAGCTGTTGTCGGTTCTTCGCGAGATATGTTGGCCCACTGCCACTTCTGCTTTCTAATTCTTTGAGATATGTCGATAGCTTTGGTTCTCTATCGGATGTTTTCGTTCGGATCTTATCCTTCATAATATTTAAACCCAGAGCGTAAGTCTTGCCATTGCTGGCTGAGCGACTTTAAGCTTTTGAATCAGCCCTACAGTGAGTATCCACTTATAAAATAGACCCTAGAGCTTTAATTTAAAGGTCTAACCTGGCATGCATCGGATGGCAGTTGAATGGATCCACCGGTGGTAGATGCGGCGGCAGCGGGGTCCTCACAGGGGGTGTCGGGGGGTCAGGGGGTGTAACGCTCTCCAGTACATCGGGCGGGGGTCGACACACTCGCAGCTCGACCCTTGCGCTCGCCGTCCGGAGTACTTCTAGGGCTTCCTGTAATACGGTAGTGTTGTAGGGGTTGAAGTGAACCGTAGCCTACCTACTAAGCTACAACCTAGGCACAGGCTGCGTTTTCAATAGCCAGCGCGAGCGGGAGCGGAAGAAATTTTTAATGGAATTTTCATTTTCATCGATAATGTCTTAGAGTAACGATAATGTCATAAGTCCATTTCCGATACGCTCCCGAAAGTTGGCACAGTTGCTCTAACGTATCTCATTGTCAAAACCCCTAACCTGTTTTATAAGGCGAGGATAAATGTGTTACTTTTCACTTAGTGTACTACTACTACATTCTGTGAAAAGTTACATATGCCTTATGCCTACGTATATCATGAGCTCAAGCATTATTCATTCATTGTTAAATAGATTAGATCAGCTGTGTAGCTTAGGTCACATTTCACAATACAAACTATGACGCAACACGAACATAAGACAATTTGGGGCCCAATCTAGCTATTCAATAGCTTCACTATGACAATAGTATCGTTGCAGAATTGTCACGTAGTTTGAAGATACTCCAGATCGTACGTACGGTGATATTTGATTTGCTTGGAGACATTGATGTAATGTTTTCATACTTGATGCTTTTGATATGCGTCTTCAATAAGTGGTTTCTGCTGTTTTTGTTCACTAAGTAGGTAAATGTATTTAATCAATATAGCAAGCTACAGCTATGCCACATGCCAAGTATTGTATGGTCCATTGAATCATGCATATCGTCCATATATATTCTCAGTTAGCTCTGACCACGGTTCGAGCTCGTAATCTGACTCCGCTCTCGAATTCGACCCTTCAGCTGTATTCGGAGCTTCAAACTATGTGCCACACGGCAGCTTTACTCTGATAGGTCGTGTCAAAACGATCGACCTGTCTTCTGAATGTTTTTTGCCTATTACTCGGTGAGAATAGAACTGAAACTCCTAGTTGGAAGCTATTTGCTCAGTTCCACACCGACATAATATGTATGTAATTATTTATAAAAAATAAACATATAATAGACACATAAGTTATATATACGCTAGTGGTTTAATAGCTTCTTTTCAATACCGGAAAAAAAATTGAAGCAAAGAGAAAATCAGTTATCACGATATTTCTTTTATTATTTTGATAATTATTTATACTTAGTTCAAAAAGTGAATTGCCTAGTGCTTATTTTGTAAGCTTAAAGCAATAGAATTATTGATATCTGATTTTTGTTGAAAACTTTTTAGTTTTGGCTTTGGCTGTTGAGAAAGATTACCTTAAGAATATGCACGAATAAATTGAAGCGCATCTATGCACTAACTCGATTTTAATAAGGCTTCGATGGCTGGTGTCAAAATGGCCGGAGCGGGGTTAAATTCCACTTTGGTTTGGTTTGGTTACGACCGCTTTTGATCAGTGAACTCAATTATCTTATTTCTTTAGCCTTACGAAATAAGCTTTAATAAAGGTAAGTTTTAAACTATAAAATAATCATCAAATAAGAAATAAAGCGTCTTTGGTTTTCTCTTCACTACATTTTTTTTCTATAGCGTAGGAAAGAACCACTTGATCAACGTTTGGTATTTAGTTCCGCTGGAAGGTTCAGAAGTAAGTTTCCATTAATTTATATCTTAAATACTGAAAAGCTAGTTTTTTTTTTATTAATTACTAACACTCCTTAAATTTGGAGGAAATCAAACTTCAACTGAGAGAAAACTAAGTTCTTTATTTTAAGAAATTAACTTTATTATGTAAGGTTAAACCGCATTGGGACAAAGTACAATTTCCAACAAAGTTCCAAGAAAAGTGTATTCTTACAAGACGTTTATAAAAAACTAAGCCTCAAAGAATTTACCTGAACATTTTAATAAAATCTTCGTATACTGCTCCGCTGTGAGCGAAACGAAATCTCTTTTGTAGAGAAAAGACCGTATAAAATTTATAATCATTGTTCTACAATGGAATAAGTACACTATCTCGGCACACATTAGTTAAAATAGAACGCTATAAATAAATAAAATAAATAAATAAATAAAATAATTCCGGACAGTCTACACAGCATCATCTAGCCCCAAGCTAAGCAGAGCTTGTGTTATGGGTACTAGATGACTGATATACTTAATACAATATACTACATAGATAGATATTTTTTATTATACATATTAGACACCCAGACCAACGAAACAAATTTCTGCAGATCGTGCACAAATTTGTTCCGAGGCGGGAATCGAACCCGCAACCTCCTGCGTCGCTATAGCTGATAAAGATTAATGTTGCTTTAGAAAATGGTATTTAATGCGAAAATAACGCAATCGAATTTGTTCAGCTTCTTACACCCACTAGAAACAAAACTTTGAGTTTAATAAATAGCTCGGTTTAAGATCAGGCTTAATTTTTTACATGTATGAGACCATTTATATTTCACAATAGTCAAATAACACGAGGTTATTGTCAGTTTCTTTCATTCTTTTATATCCAGCCAAATATTTTAGAAGGAATGCTGAATGATTTGAATGCACTGGTCTCTATTGCTCCACAACAGTGTTGTGCAGTACTTGTTTATTGCTTGGTGGTGCATCCCTAGTCACCTCCACAGATGTGGAGGTGACATTACTAACCCAGAGTTAGTTGACTCAAAATTTAACTAAAGGTTAACTCCAATATAGTATCTTACTCTGAAAATGAACACTGTATTAGCAAAGCTTGGCGCAAGTGGGCCTACTGGAAAGGAGAAAACCATATTTTATCTGTACCTACCCGAGGTTAGATTTTTTATGCGCAGAATTTTATTAATTTTTCTAAATAAAATTATTATTTTCTGAATAAAAGTACTCTAAGTGTCCCGCTCAAAAATCTGTAAAATATCTGCCAGTAAATGCGAGATTTCCTGTCCAAATTAATCAAGTCGTTCAGAGATTATCGCATAGAATCAGCCGTATAGTATACTTTTAGGTACATAAAGACATACAAACATATTTTTATTTTGTTATAAGTTGTATACTTTGTTTATCATTCAGTAATAAGCTGTTATTTCGACATTTAAAACAGAAACTTCAGATTATTTGTGTAGATAAACTCTTTAGCGCAAAATGTTCTGCTGAAACAATTTCAGCTAGCGAAGATTTTTGCATTCACTTATTAATTTATACATTGCTGGTTTATGCTAGAAGTTTCGCGTGGATTTATGATATGATTTAGATGCAAGAGTAGCCGCAGAAACCGCATAGCAATAAATTATAGCAGGATTTGTTGGCGATTGTTACATTCTAATGTATTAATGTTGCTATAAAATAAGCTTTTCATTGCATTTAGATGGGAAGGCGTCATCTTTACCGATGAAATATCTCAAATATACTCGATACAAAATAGAAATTCAAGCTTCCTGGTAGTAGATATTTCATCAATTCATACTGTTCTTCCATAGCAAAATCAATGAAACTTTTAGACTCGCAAGCACCTTTTAAGTAATTAATGGAATCAATTTATAGACAAAGAACGTAAAGAATAGGTTCCAATAAAGCAAAATATTAAAAATAACAAGAAAGAGCACTGTGTAAGTTAAATTTATACCTAAGTTGAGTTGTTTAATAGTTTTATTCTACAATTTTATTAGAAATTTATTGAAAGAACCGCATTGAGGTGTCAAGGAAGCTTTTCACTATTATGACGTTCCATTAAATTTCCGGAATAAAATCGTCGGCACTGTAATCTCTGTAATAAATTTGGACTTAGTCGAGTGGAAGTCAAAAGTCTGCTTCTGCGGAGCAATTTAAACTCACAGACTATAGTTTCATTATAGAGGGTGATTTAATTCAGAGGAACAATGGGCGGGGCAGACGATTTTTCAAGTGCCAGTGGCAAGAGCCGCCCAGATACATGGCTTTATTGTTTTTCTTCGCTATGACCGACGACACATATTTAGCACGTTAGTGTTCACAAAGCCAGTGGGTTTTTGTATGAGTACGTTTTTTGTTCGACTTAATCCTTTTGAAACTTTTTGCCATATGGATCAAGTTGGGATATTTAGGGTGTTTTCACAGTTAAAGCTTCATGTAGCTTTATATTACTGGTGCTAATCTGGTGGTTTTTCAATTCATCGTTGATAAATATGATTTCGTTTAGGCGACTTCTCTGGTGCAGCGGCCTAAAGTCCGCCTGCGACGCAAGAGATTGCCGGTTCGAATCCGACCTGTGATTTTTTTAAAATGATATTTGTTTTGTATACTCTGGCAGTTTTCTATGTCAAATAAAAATATTTACGTTTATAATATACATACGTAAACAATGTATTAAGTGTATCAGTTGTCATTTCAGAAATCAGAAATCAGAAATCAATATCTTTATTTCTTTAGGCTTACAAAATAAGCACTTAGACAAGTCAAATTTAATACTACCTGTAGGTACATAGTTATCAAAATAATATAAGAAATAAAGTGATAATTGATGTTCAGTTCGCCTCAGTTTTTTGTCCACTAGTGGAAGAGGCGAAATAGAAACCACTAGCATGTGTATAACTATTTTTCCTATTACACAAGCATTACTTAGCTTGGTTCTTAATGACGCCAGTGTGGATTATCCAGCATTATCTATTTTTTGATAAACCTGTAATTCACCAGGAAATAATTAAAAAACCGAATTCCAATCAGAAGAGATGAAGTCCCAGAAGGCTCTTTGAAATGTAACACGATAGCGTCAATGTAAAGCAACATTGTCCGGGAAATAATTGAAATTCAGAACGAAATCGAACGGAAATTGCCGCTTCAATAATAAAGTGGCATGAATTTTCATATTTACCGGCCAACATCTCGTTTGTTAGGTAAAAAAGTTTCTCATAAAATTTTTTGATTTCTTTACTGACCGGCTTAAAAATACTAAACGCTTATGGAAAAGTACGATTCCTTGCGGGTGAAGTACGCTCTTTGAAAACTCGTTATTTGATTATCTGACGTAGCAAAAGTAGTGATTTTGAGAACTAGCTTCTTGATTATCAGACGCAGGTAGTAGAAGTAGACATTTTGAGAACTTAATCGTTTGATTATCAAACGATGTAGAGTTTGTATTTTTGAGAATTTGGTTATTTAATAACCTAATTACTCCAGTCACGTGATCGTCTGGGTGTGATCCTCTCTAGCCGAATACCGAACCCTGCGGTTAAATACCGATGCCCCTGTATTTTGACAAGTTTGGGCAAGTTCAAAATGAGAGTCGTTCGTTTCGTTTTTGACGAGCTGCGTAGCGAAGCGTACAAACGCTGTTATATAATTTGTGTAACTTTGTGGTTGGTGTTTTACAGTTTATTACAGAGAGCCTCGGGGCTTACGGCAGAGTTTTCATAAAACTTTTTACGTTTATAACCGGCAGTTGGCCTCGTACTGCGACAAACAGAGTAGCAATTTTTAACTTGACTTACTGTTTATTTTGGCTCCGCGTTTTGTGCTCGACCGCCTATCTATGCAGGCAGTATTTTGTAAAGGACACGGTTCATGGTAATGAATAAATAATTTCGTTCGTGCATTCACAAAAAGTGCCAGAACGGAACGGGAAAATACTGGGAGCAAAGATAAAAAGAAAATGGCGACCCGAGCTACTGTAAATTGTTTGGTACACGTTCTAACAAGCTTTTATACAATCTTGAAAAAAAACTATCTTTTGGACTTTCAGGAATTTGCCGATGGTCTACTTCGTTCTAGTTCGCATAGATTTATCTAGCCACAGAAATAACTTTACGATTAAGTATATATCTTGTTTTCCTCGCTCATTTATCTACGATAGACTCGAAAATACCGTCTTTTATAGCAAATACCTAAAGTAAATGTACTACATCCACGCCACACACATCAAACCTAGCACTACATTTTAGCTCCACCGCCGGCAAAGCAAGATTGTTGTTTATTCCCGAGTGGATAGACTCAATTTTGTTTGTTTCGTTATTTTGATTTCCAGAGTCCTTTCTTGCTTAGAGTTCACTTCAACAAATTCAAAACACGTACCACTTTTACTTTTAGTGGGAACAATTTCAGCGACCACGGTCTGATGAAACCGAAATTCAAATACGTGACTCACAGAGGTAGACACCATTGAATCAAAAGACAGATAGGTATTCTCTATTTTGTGACTGAGGCATTTCTCGTAGCGCACCCAGGTGAAGCGCACCTACCTACATGAAGCGCACCAAAGCATTTTCACATAGCGCACTCGTTTTAGTGTGAAGTTTTGTAATTCGTTTTTCAATGATTAAATTGTTGGTTTGCAAAGGTGACCTAAAATAAAACTTTCCTTTTGTTACAAAGATTTATCCCGCGACAGTAATGGACTCTTTCGTCTCAGATATTGGCGTAAGCTTCAGGAGTTAAACCGAACTACACCATAGTGGTCTTTCTGGATTAAACCTTATTCCATTGTTATTTTTTTCTACTATTATATTAATATTTCTTTGTACTATCTGCTAATATTTATAACGGGGTTCCAGGTGTTTTCTTTGGATAGTAAAAATATCAATGTATTGTATTAAGTATTTTTTATAGCTTTTGTTAAGATACTTTTTGAATAAATTATTTATTTATATGTATTATTTATTTATATGTATTATTTATTTAAGTGTAGTGTACCCATAACAAAAGCTCTGCTTAGATGATGCTGTGTGTCTGTGTCCAACATTATTATACTAATATTCACGTCTTTCGTCCGAGATACCTGGGAAAGCCTTGGCTCTCTTAGACTTAGGTGCTTAGTTCAGAGTGACTTAAATAGGTGCTCAGTCCAGTGGGTCTTAGAGTACAGTCCAGTGGGTCTTAGAGTTCAGTCCAGCGGGTCTTAGAGTACAGTCCAGCGGGTCTTAGAGTACAGTCCAGCGGGTCTTAGAGTACAGTCCAGCGGGTCTTAGAGTACAGTCCAGCGGGTCTTAGAGTACAGTCCAGCGGGTCTTAGAGTACAGTCCAGCGGGTCTTAGAGTACAGTCCAGCGGGTCTTAGAGTACAGTCCAGCGGGTCTTAGAGTACAGTCCAGCGGGTCTTAGAGTACAGTCCAGCGGGTCTTAGAGTACAGTCCAGCGGGTCTTAGAGTACAGTCCAGCGGGTCTTAGAGTTCAGTCCAGCGGGTCTTAGAGTACAGTCCAGCGGGTCTTAGAGTTCAGTCCAGCGGGTCTTAGAGTACAGTCCAGCGGGTCTTAGAGTACAGTCCAGCGGGTCTTAGAGTACAGTCCAGCGGGTCTTAGAGTTCAGTCCAGCGGGTCTTAGAGTACAGTCCAGCGGGTCTTAGAGTACAGTCCAGCGGGTCTTAGAGTACAGTCCAGCGGGTCTTAGAGTTCAGTCCAGCGGGTCTTAGAGTACAGTCCAGCGGGTCTTAGAGTTCAGTCCAGCGAGTCTTAGAGTTACTTACATAGGTGCTCAGTCCAGCTAGTGGCACTCCGTTGGCGGACAGCAGCAAGTCGCGCTGAGCCAGCAGGCCTGTTCTCCACGCAGGCTGCGGCGGGTAGAGCCTGCGTATCCGCACCAGGCCTCCGCCCCCGCACACCGACATGCCGAGACCCCGCCCATCTTTTTCTACCACTACTGTGAAGGTGTTTTCTGGGGACAAAGATAACAATATTGAATGGAAAAAAATAGGGATATCTTAAATAAAAACCACGCCCTTGCACTGTAAATTAACCGGTTACGTTGATTCCCATGGTTCTCATCTCTGATAATGTAATTTAAAAAATTATATGTAAAATATCAGTAAATATATAAGAATAGTGCTGGAAAATCCACACACAAAATCGCGCAATTAATGAGGGAGTAAAAAACATAAACAAATCAAACTAGAGTTAAAATAAAACAAACGAGCCTAAATTCGATTAGGTATGTTGCTATCCGAATTGTCAGAATCATCAATTTATTCTACAATTTCTGAAGTTAGTATGAAAAAGAAAAATGTGATATGCCTAGATGAATATACCTAGATTAAATTTGATTAAACACTCTGAAAGGACCTTTTCAGAGCACTAAGTAGTCCTTAAAGAAGCGATAATTAAATCCACTGAACAAAGACATTAATCCTCAATGTATGAGGACTAGAATTATGAACGTAATGGGTCTGAATTTAGAATTATAAAAGCAGCTCTACTTTGCTGCCATAAAATTCATTTCAGCTTTATTTTAGTGAGTAGAGCGTCAAAGTTTTAGTCGACTTGTTTGAAAATGATGTGATATGCTATGTATTATACGTCTTTCATTATAATACGAACGAATTTCACGAATCTGATGAATGGATTTCTATGTATAATAAAAATTCATTTACATTCATTTTTATTTATTTTATTTAGATAAACCCATAACAGAAGTTCTGCTAAGCTTGGGGCCGTGTAGATTGTCCAGAATAGAATAGAATAGAATATATTTTATTGTTATCACACACAAACAGCACAACAAAATAACAAAAGAGGACAAAAACAAAGTTATAAGAATAAGTAGGTACCTATAGTAGGAAAGAAGACTAGTACCTACTATCTAACACCATAAAGAAAAAGTAAAACAGAGAGTACACATTATTATAAATAAAACTAAATTAGAGCTAATAATAATAATATGTAAGTACTTATGCTAGGCACTAATTTAAATTACATTTAATTTAACCTACAGTACCTAAACTCGCCTTTATAACACCGCCCACCCACACGGGAGAGAGGGACTGTCTTCTCTGTTAGTGCGCTGCCCGTGGTGAGCCCAAAAGGGTCAGTCCAGCATTATTTTTCTATTTATTTATTTAAACCAAATGGTGAACTAGGTCCAAAACAAAATATTAATATACTAACAATCGTAATACCTACAGACAAACAATTTTATTATTGCTTATATTTTATGTTATCTGAGTGGCGATGTTAGCTCACTAGCTGAAAAGTTGCCAGTATTGACGTCAATATAGACGGAAGTTCAGTCTTGGCAGACATTTCTGTCTCATTGTCGATACACGTTATTAGTTCTTGTTTTAAATATATAAAGAATTTTAAATAGATAAAGAATAATTTTACAACAAATTAATCATAGACAAATTGACAAATTGCGGTCTTATAGCTCAAGGCTCAGTAGAGCTCTTGAACAACCTTGGATATAGCTTTAAGCTTCTTTTCATGCATCTTCCAACGCCTCACTCTCAGCTATAAAATTTATAAACGTATTCAGTTACGACCAGGCCGTAACAGTTTTATGTTTCGTCGACACAATAAAATGAGTAGGCACCTTCTAAACAATGAAAACACTGGATATTAAACAAAGTAAAGACCCCAGTAGAAATGAAAAGAGACCCTTCAGTTAGATAGAATGGAAAAAATGTATAACGCGCCATAATAAGACAAAAACGATAGAAAATACAAAGAATTCTTATTATGAGGATAAATGTGGCCTCGATGAAAGAACAATTTAAAGGGTGGATCTACCACCGTGCATACTCGTATATGGAGTACCTACATCACATTAGGATCCCCAGCAAAATTAATTCCAATTTAACGTAATCACCATGCCCGAAGGTTCAAAATACCGCGTATCACGCAACCCTTGTTTTGTCTACAAGCAGCTTACAATGGAAACCTCTTGGGCCCTCAGCGCAGGTGTTTTCATTCCACATAAAGCAAACGGCAGTGTAAGTACAAGTTCCAACCTTGGCCATTACCAAGCATTGTTTATTCAGGGCTTTGTCCCTCGGACCAGATTATAAGCACAATATACCGCAGGGCCTAAGCCTCCTTCTGAGATTGAAATATACTTCATAATTAATATCGGTATTGGGAATGGCCCACGTTCAGTTTGAGCCTCTGTAACGGACGTCCGGTCCGACATGAATTATACATTTACTTGATCGCTGTAACGTTCCTGAAAAAATGTTGGGAGCTTTTGAAAAGTGATGCTTTCAGGACGACATGAGTTTGATAGTTATCATTTAACTTTCTGAATAATAAAACATGGAATAATAAAACCTATTTCAGGATAGAGATTGATGACTGTGTGTATTTTTACTAACCTAAAAAATATGGAATAGTCTTAAAAGATTCATATAAATAAAACTACATTTAAACTTCATAGGCCTTTCACGTCTAAATAATTTACTCGTTAATATGAAGGTAATACATTGACCATTTTCATTCGAGCACTAATGTAATAATGGTACTAAATTAAAATTCAAAGTGTATTTCCTTACTCTTGGACACGTCAGAAAGTTCATATTATCACTACATAGTATAAAACAAAGTCGCTTTTTCTGTCCCTATTTCCCTATGTCCCTTTGACTGCTTAAATCTTTAAAACTACGCAACAGATTTTGATGCGGTTTTTTTTAATAGTTATAGTGATTCAAGAGGAAGGTTTATACATATAATAATACCGTGCGAAGCCGGGGCGGGTCGCTAGGAAATAAAGTGATCACATTGATATTTGTTCACTTCAATCTTTTTAAGGTAAAGTAGAGAAGCAGGCAAGAAACCTTTACCAGGTTGTTAGTTTTCGATCTCACTGTTCAATCTATCCCTAGGGCTTTACTGACAAACTAGATATACTGTATAGTATATACATATTATTGTCGATACACAGATATGTAGTTCTACAAAACATCATGGTCCAAACAGGGCATTGTTTTACTTTGTGAAAGGACAACAGCTGAGTGTCCCAGTTTGGCCATACTTCGGATATTGGCAAAGTTGGCCGGTCACGATTCTGGTATAGATGGACTGTGTTTAATGAGATTTGAGTGTGTATGCTTATCCAGCGGATTATTTTACTGTTCTTCATTAAGTAAATTCTAACCCAAATCAATACTTACTCGAAGTTGTTGTAAATTTTGGTAATGTTTACTTTATCAGGCTTTGTTTTATGAAATTTGAAGGTTTCATAAATCTGAGCTGAGCGTTGAAATTACAACGAAATCCCTGATCAGAGTTTATTGAATTAATCGTTACTTAATATAGTAAACGCGATAGTTTGTTTGGATGTATGGATGTTTGTTACTCTTTCACGCAAAAAAATACTGAATGACACATGACGATGAATCGGGCTTAAATCTTAATAGACGTAGTTCTACGGACGTTCTAGTACTTCTCAACCCATAAATAGTTGCCATGGGATGGAAATAGCCTTGAAACGTTTCCATAGAAACAACGTGTGCGATGCCGAGGGCATATACTAGTTTTATATAAAAGTGAGATTAACAAATATACAATTGACAATATACTACAGCTAATTTGTCGTTGTCTGTCTTCTTATAGTTATGAAAACGACAGTTGGTCATAATATACTTTCCAGAACATTTTCACGCCCCCAATAACTAGCCCAATATCCGCTACAGAGCAATTTCATCCGCTCAGCGTGCGTATTCTAATGGGCTGTCATGTCACATTTCACATGCTAACCCACAATTCCATGCTATTTCATGTCCAGAATATTTGCGAACCGCTAATGGCACTAATGCATTCAATCTGCCTTTTATTGGATGAGTTAGATTTGATGTTATTAATATAGGACATGCAAATGTCCCAACCCATTTAGCGCTGTCATGCACGATCCATTTGGAATGGGATAAGCATCGTCTCGCCTCGTCGCGAAGAATAAAATAAATAAAACCAGCCAAGTGTAAGTCGAACTCACGCCCGAAGGGTTACGTACCATTTTCTACAAAAACATCTAAAAAATCATCACCCACAAGGGTCGTATTCAATTTGAGGCAGAAGCCTAAAACAATACCGGTACGCGTGGTGTCCTTCTTTATGAGTCTGTAGAGAATTTCAGCTGACAACGGGTATGTTTGTTGTATAGGAACCCCCTCAAATATTTATTTTTTTACTGTTATTTTAGTATTTGTTGTTACAGCTGCAACAGAAAAATATCTGTAAAAAATTTTTTTTTTTTTAATTTATTTGGAAGACAGATAGTACATAGAAATATAAAGTTATACAATAAGAATATTCATAGACCAGTAAATTCTTCGCTGTAAACATTTATACACATAAACTAGTGAACATGAACATAACATTGGTACGTATCGTGTGGAAGTTTTAACTTTTGAAGTTTTAATTTGCTATCTAACTATCACGGTTCACGAGATACAGCCTGGTGGCAGACTACAGATGGACGGACTGCGGAGTACTAGTTACAGGGTTCCGTTTTGCCCTTTGAGTACGTAACCCTAAAGAATATTCTGTTGGAATTGTTTGCCTACGTATCGAAATTTCAGTGTTAAGTACAAAAAAAATCATGCTTCCGAAAACTAAAAGGCAACTCAGAAGCTACCGTGTTAATTACGAAAGCCAGTGTCTTGGGGACGCTTCCGACTGGTATTGACATGGATCAATTGAGCTACCTTTAGACTGTTTGCAACCGCCTGCAGTTAGCTCAATGGTTTCAATTGTAAATACTAGTTGTAGTTGTGTTTTCTATTCCTTGGCAAGGAATTGTAAGGAATTGTTAATAAATTATTAACAACGAAATTACAAGCAAGGAATCCTTGCTTGTAATTTTCGTTGTTAATAAAGACTACGAAAGCCATGCCTAAATTTCGGTTTTCGTCCGATTACGAGTTGGTTTGGTACCTATCGAACTGTAAGAAACAGAAAATTTCGTTCATCCGTGTATTAAAGTTGGCTTCCCGGCTTGTGTGATCTAACTTTGTTTTTCGCTCTCAGCTTTGAAATGTAGAGGCAAGCAATTGGTTGGAGTTTTGCCGCGAAATTGTAATATTGTCAGCTTGTAAAGGAAAAGTTTCGTAAAAGCAGGGTAAAAGGGAAATTATTGTAACACGTGGCTTGTAAATACAGATACTTATTGAGTTAAACATGTTTAGCCAGAAGTTTGATATAACTTGTAAGGCTTTTTGGTCGAAGAAAAATATTAAGTTCGTGCAAGAAAAGAAATCATATTTCTTACTCTGCGAAAGTTTTACTTCATAATAACTGTTTGTTAGTAGGAAGTAAAGCTTAGTTTCTAAGTAGGAAGATACCATACCTTCGTACTTCGAAAGAAGATGAAGTTAACTCCCTTCTTCTCCTCGACTTCTGTGGTGCAGTGGGCGAAGGTGTTATGCGAAGCTGGAGGTTTCGGGTTCAATTCCCGCTTTGGGACTTACGTTTGTACGATCAGTAGGTAGATTATTCTGGGTGTTTTCTATACATTATATTAAAAATATCTATCTAGGTATGTAGTATAATGTATTAAGTACCTAATTGTAATATACCTATTAGTTATCTAATACTTTCAGTTCATAACAAACTCTGCATAGCTTGGGGTAAATTTTGCTATATGTGTTGATTTATTGAACACTATATTATAACTTTTGACACAAAACATTAAAAATTATTTAAATTTTATCTAGGAAAAACAGTCCAACAGGCTTATTGCTGAAAGTAATTTCTTCAACAAAATAATAAATATAAAATGTGAGTCTTATTAAATAATCATTGAAACCAAAATAACCTTACTAAGCTAGCACTATGCTTTGAGCAGATATAAAGTCAAACCGTTCATTACAATTGTAAATTCGAAGCAAACCCCAATTAGCTGGACTAACTAACCACCTGTTACTGAGGATCTACAAAATAAAAACCGAAAGCACGGAAATCATACCATTACATATTATATACATTAGATTTCCCAGCAAAAGCTTTTTTGACACTCTGACCTCAGATAAGATTGTAATAAGTTTGGTAATAGGTGTAAGTTACCGTATCAAAATGTAATAGTTAAATTCGAATTTAATTGTGTTTATACAGATACAAAAATAACGATTATTTATAGGGTTTCATTTCGTGTTTTAATTTCCCCACGTTTTTACAAAGAACTGGGATCTAATCTATTAAAATTTTCAAGAATTATCAAAAAAATTCAAACTATAACCTAAATAATGTTCCCAGAAATTTCATATTAAAGAAGTTTTACAGAACCGCTTACGATTTTCACTGTAAATTACGAGCTACGCCTGTTTCAACTAGGTAACCTGAAATCTAACTTCACATCAAATCCACGAAGTAATTCTAGACCAACAAATTGGATTCCCTGAAAGGTATTGCATGTAGCTTTCCTACAATGCTTGGTAGAGGGATCCTTTTACATAATACGATGCGACTTTCTTGAAAACATAGCGTGCACTCTGTGGTCGCCACAGAGTTATTTTACCTAAATTGGAAGCGATGTGTCTCCTGTTTCGCCGGAAGCTTGAGTTCATGGGGTTTCCACTTCTAGTTATAATTTATGATTTAGTTTGGCGAATAAGGTAATGGCAAAGAGTTTGGAGTTCACCATGACGTCAGAAAAGCTATCTGCGGTCGCCATTCTTTATAATTATTAAGGAATAGTAGTAAGTACATAGTAGTACCTACTACTTTGGCGATGTCTTTTCGTAATATTATCGACTGTGTGTGACGTTAAGGGAACAATAATTAAACTGTAACTCTTCTGTAAGCACAGCATTGGAACGGGATAAAATGAATTTGGTGTAGCCAATTATCTAATTATATCGGTTAAGAAATATTTTGGAAACACTCATTCAATTTATATTGGAAACATTTTACGAGACGCACGCCGACATAGTTCACTCATGTAACATGGCATAGACAATCGTAGTCGTATCGGAAGGTGTAAATACTAATGTTACAAGTTATGGTAATGAAAATGGCCGCATAGCGTTTGCTCATTCAGCTATCGCGTGTTCTGGATCACCGCACGCTCTAAACCGTGTGACCTGACTTTCTTTGTACAATGTGTTTACGCTGGAGGTCACTAAAGACATCTCATGTATATTTTCTGTCACTTTTCTTGTAAACAGTTCACAAAAATAAGCATTGAAAGCATTCAGCTTTTAGGAAACTAACAAATGGATATCAAATATTTAAAATACGATGAGTGAATAACGGCTTAATGTACTGAGTTACCGCAAGAAGTAAAAAAGTAATAAAAACGTTTTGTTTTTATTAGTCAAAAGTGAGAAAACGGCGCATTCGGTGCGTACATCATTAAATTACGTTTAATATCTCATGAAAATATAAGCTAATAACCTCGATTTAAATAAATCTCAGTCTAATATTATTGTTGTCAATGTTTCCAACTCTATCAAAAATCGGTATTGATTTTATAACTCCCTTTATACTCACTACTCACTACATAGTATAAAACAAAGTCGCTTTTTATGTCCCTATCTCCCTATATATCCCTTTGTATGCTTAAATCTCTAAAACTACGCAACGGATTTTGATGCGGTTTTTTTAATAGAGTGATTCAAGAGGAAGGTTGATACGTATAATAAAACCATGTAAAGCCGGGGCGGGTCGCTAGCTATTTTTCATAAAATAGGCAAGGCAATGCGCCATATTTGCACTTACTCGTTGCGCCAGTATAAAAGCACAAGCAGTAAATAATCAGGTCGGAAAGCGTAATAAATTGATATGTGGGGTTTGGTTTTATGATTTTCGACTCTAGGAAAGTAATATCTTTAACCTATAACTGCGATCCAAAGAATTAATGGAAAAAATTAGATCTACCTATTTATTGTAAACAAATTTACAATAAGTAGGTAGAGCCAAGTTTTTCTCAGCTTGAGTTAATTAAATCTCTAATCAGGGTAATTTAATATTTTAGGGCACAGGTAGGTTTCACGGAAAAATACATTTGCCAAGATTTTTAATAAACAGATTTTAATAAACAGTATCTTTATTCTAATTTTGTGAAAGCGAAATATTAATATTAAAATTTTTGCTCAAGAATACAGTCCATTTTAAGGGTAGCGGAGAAAATTGCGCTTTAAACACTGGTTTTTACGTTAGACTAGTTTTCGTCTCAGGTAAAATGCGAGTGTTATGGACCCAGAAATTCTCCATCCTGCTATTAAGTAACATAGAATAGTAATTGTTCAAGTTATTTTAAATTCATATGAATAATAAATCACATTTTTAAAATTTACTTTGAAGGTTTGGCT
Source organism: Eupithecia centaureata (assembly GCA_944547425.1). NCBI lineage: Eukaryota > Metazoa > Arthropoda > Insecta > Lepidoptera > Geometridae > Eupithecia > Eupithecia centaureata. The sequence continues at coordinate 10,226,423 of OX155686.1, forward strand.
CGTACCTTCATAACTAAACCTTTTATTATGTTTGTTCAAATTCCAGAAACGGGTATAGAACCCACAACGTCTTGTGTCGCAGGCAGACCTTCGCCCTCTGAACCACAGAGGTAATAAAAATAGTTACATAGAAAGATAAAAAGAGACTTAAAAATTCAAATTCGAAATTTCAAAAGAAACATCTCAAAATATAAACAGCAAATAAAAGGAAGCAAAGTTTCCAGCGCTGAAAACTTAAAACTTAATACAACTTAAAGCAACTTTAGAAACAGCATAATGAAACTATCGGAGCAGCGCAGACATTTCCAACTAGGCGGCTTTGTGGTCGGATCGACTCAAAAATAGTCCAATACTGAAGTTGTGAGGCCAAATGTGCTCACAATTCCAGTGGGTTTTCGATTGGAAGATGTTTAAGTATCTTTCTCTACTTCTAAATATATTTTACGGTTGAGATTTTTGAGTCTTGATACTGTAAGGAATCAAAACCAAACATAAGACAAAGCTTTATATGCAAGGACCGTATTTATTCTACATGGCTTTTAAAGCGTTTTAGGTTATGTATCAAAAATAATGAATAACGCTGGACAGTTCACACAGCTTCATCTAGCCCCAAGAGCTTGTGTTGTCGGTACTAGATGACCTTATATAGGTACAATACAATACTTAGATATGTTTTTTTTTTTATTAAAGACACATAACACTCAAAACCCCCCTATAATATGTATTATAACAACAATAGTCATTTGATATACAAATGCAAGTGCAAAGTCAATTTGATGATCGAGCAAGGAAAGAATTCTAAAATACAAAAATTAGAATCCTGAGCGTTAGGAAGGGAATCAAAAGAGCACAATGTAAAAAATCTGTGCACTCGAGTGCAACACGTAACTTTTCATCCCACCTCAGCGAGGAAATTACTACATGCATAAAAATGACGCGTGCAAAGCAAATTATTAAAACTAGTATTCAAGTCTCTATCCATTAAAAAAAACGCATCAAAATCCCTTGTGAAGTTTTAAAGATTTAAGCATTCAAAGGGACATAGGGATATAGGGACATAGGGACAGGAAAAGCGACTTTGTTTTATACTATGTAGTGAAGTACACCAAGAAGGTTCAGAGTCTAAGAAAAGGTTGTATGATAAATTTGGCACGATAGAGGTAGAATTAAATAGGTTTAATTATGTTTTCAATTCACAAACTTAGTGCACATGATGTTCTAAATTCAATTTACTTTATCCTCTAGTCAAGAGTATGAAAACGGCTTTTGCACTCAGATACCGAAGAGTAAAAATACTTCTTCCGAGACCCCAACTCAGAAGGAGTTTTTTTGCTCTTGTTCTTTGCTTTTGGTCTTGGATGAAAAAAAAATCTTAAGGGGGCTCCCATACAAAAGGCATGATTTTTTTGCCATTTTGGTAGTTAATAGTACCTACAGAATCCATAGTGATCGTGAGTCTGACTCAAACTTGTCCTGTTTTTTAAAAGAAGATTGAATATTAGAGCTGTTTCAGCGTTCTAAAATTGGTCCAAGACAACGACAAAACTGCTCAGCGGCACATACTTTCTCACATTTGAAATTCATAGGATTTTAACCTCTAGTCGGATCAAAATATCCAAGTTAGTAAAAAGACAAAAAGAAAAGTCACATCAGAACTTACAAACGAGAAAAATGTAAATGCCACTTCCGACTGCAGCGCTGAAGGCAGTTGGCTTCGTCGCTATGAACCGGACAATTCAATTACACTGTATTTTCTAGAAAAAGGCTCACTTGTTTTACTTTATTACAGATTGTAGTGCAGGATAAAATGTAAGGGTAAGTTAGAATTACAACAAAGGACTTAAAAAGGTGTAAAGTTTTCATTATGAATGAAATAGGGTTTACTACAAACCATGTTTGTGTTCTTCGAAAAACAACAAATATTTGCAGACCGTACAAACCTTTATAAATAAAATAAAACAACTTATAAGTTTGTGTTAAACTTGAATCTACTAGCATCCTCCTCCTGCATTACTCTAATGATTTCATTTTTAAATAATATCTTGCTGCTGTGAATATAATTATTAATAATAACAAAAACTGTATAAATGTGATAGAAAACAGAAAACTGGGTGCTGTAAAAGTTTGTCAAAGAAGAAAGAGATTATTAATTCATGTGTTAGCTACTGTCAATTCCTTTTTTATTATTTCTACACGAATACTTTTCCTACTTTCTCATTGTGATAGTAACGTGGGACGAGTTGCAGTATGAAAATATTATTTAACTAGCAGCGCCTCGCGGTTTCACCCCCGGTAATTCCCGTTCCCGTAGGAATTCCGAGATAAAATATAGTCTCTATGTTATTTCAGACTATAATCTATCTCTGTGCCAAATTTCATCCAAATCTGTTCAGTAGCTTTTGCGTGAAAGAGTAACAAACATCCATCCACCCATACTTACAAACTTTCGCGTTTATAATATTAGTAGGATTTGACTTTCTGCAACTCGTCCCTAATGGGCCGTAGGCATGTAGAACGAGTTGACGAATTACTCAAAACTATCCGACCACCTGCCCTTATTTTCGAGTCGAACACATTATGCTACCAACAGTAATCCAAACCTGAAACAGGAGTACAGTAACACTCACCTTGTAATCCGCCACAGCCGCTACAAACCAGCCTACCAAGGGAGCTTTAGACCTTGCATACAAATTGAACGTGTAAATGTGATAACAACCAGTTTACCTGAATACGCGGGGATAGAACTGGGATGAACAAAGATTTTTAGTGCGGAAATAAAATTCTACAGCGACGTCTATTGTTCGATAAAATTAACAAAAGGCACACGGCTAAGATAATAAAATTTGTTTAGGTAATAGTGTGGCCTAGTTAACCTACAAATCTAAACATAAATAAGGTTTCCTGACTTTTTCACGCATAATGCTTTATTACTTAGTACTAAATCCATCCATCCATCTATCTTATACATACAATCTGTAGAGAAATTATTCAGAGATTATGATTTTTTTTGCGTCCATAAAACATATAGGTACCTATATCAAACATACAAGAAAAAAACACTTTCCAGGTCTTTAGGACTACGGTTTATCTATCAATGAAAGAATCATGACTATGATAATGATTTGACATTTAATTCTCAAACTCTGCTTCAGGTTTCAGTGCTAGCAAACATTTTTTTAGATAACGATTCAAAGGTTAAAGTTTAATTAGTGCACCTTGGAAAATCGGTTTCAATCACTTCCTAACTCCATATCTATTTGCATTTCCTTGTACTGTTCTACAATGTTCAATTAAATGTTATTCCTACTGAAGATTCGCTTTCACTCATCGATTTTACATCTCGGATGTAGATTTGAATGTATTCCAAAATTCCGCAATATTGTAGGCCATGCCAGTTGCCACTCCGACGTTTAGTATTCCATGGATGTTACAATAAAACGGTGATGGGGATTCCTGATACTGCAAATTGTTTTCGCTCAAAACTGTTCCCACCCGAACAATTCCCTACGTGTAAACCTTTGAGGGTGAAATTGCTATTAACGTTAATACAGGCCTTTAAATTGTTTTGAGAAGATCCTTTAAAGCACTTTTTTGCAGTTTTGATGGCATTTTGATTGCATTTATTTTGTTTTGTGGGCTTTTATTTAAGCTTTAACCTTACTCAAGGCATGTGAGATGTGATCCAACCGCGCTGCTATGAGAAATGTTTTTCTCCCTATTTCTGATGTGTTTATTTAAACTTGGTCTTGGAAATCGGGTGCTCAGTATTTACTTAAATTTTATCACTATGATGATTAATATCATCCCAAAAGCACAATTTTATTTTTACACCACACAAAAAATACCGAAAGAAATACCGAGTGCGCTCTTGTTTGGCGCAATAATTGATATCGAAAATATTGAATGGGTCGACTGTTAATCTGTAGAAATGGGAGAACCTATTTATTATTGATTGTTATGAGACCAACATTCCATGTTTTGGCAGAATAAGATGCAAAATATTTTCATATTCCCATAATTTGACTGTTTGTTCTCATTGAATGCTATAACATCCTAAATGTTCAAATTGCTTTAGGTATCTACATATATGTAGAATTCATCTTAGCCTTGTATAAATTTCGATACCGTCTAGTTTTTATCAACTTTCTGTCTGTAGTTTTTTAAAAAGCTTGCAGACAAGACCTTAATTATCAATTATGAACTCACTTATCAATTATGAACTCAATCACCAAACATCAAAACACAGTTTCGCAAAGATTCAACGTTATTTCCTCCTTATGTCTTATGCCCCCACGAAGGCGCCCTAATGGGTACGTCGGACATTCTCCCATTTTGTTGGCAATGCCAATATTCCCTAGGAAATTGAATTCTGAAGGTTCGTTGTCGTGAGTTTTTTATTTATTGCCGGCGGGGCGGTTCGATTTGCGCGGGTGTCGGCGCGCTTGTTTGACGAATTGTTTTTGTTTGACCCCAAAATGCTATGTATCATGATAAAGTTCATAAAAACAGGTAAATGGGTAAGAATAAATTTGTGTTACTGTTACCTTGAATTCGACACAACTGCGTCACTACAATCTATATACGGACAGCCACCTAATATGTGTGCTATACTGAAATGGGATGATTTTGAACCCCGACGACGGATCAACTTTTGTTCTAGGATTCTTTGAATTTTTTTTTATGAGAAATATTATCAACTGTTTTTCTTTATGTGTTTATTATTTTACGCGTATGCATTATTATTAATTTTAATTTATGTTTTAAAATGGACATGCGAACACTTCCTAAATAAACTCCAAGGTTGTTTTAATTAATGTAGAGTTCCAAGGAAAATTAGCTCCCAACACGCGCTATTTCTATCAAAAACCGCCAAACCTCCGCTCAGGCTCAGTTTTTTTCCGAAAATACTATCTTCTCACATAACTCTGATAAGTAGAACTGTAGCGAATTTTAACAAACAATGTCTGTGTTGAGACGTGGTTAAAACACTGAAAAGGTTCAACGAATCTGCATAATTAACTGTCGTGCAAACATTTTCGTTGTTGCCTCAGGCATTTTGTTCATCTTGACTCTTCTTCTGGTATTCCTACACAAAGAATAAATTATTTTCTTGCACATCGCAAATAGAACAAAGTCCATACCATATTTCGTTGTTCTCCTTTTTGTTTTGTGATCATTAGGTACATAGTATAATCTGTGTGTTCGTAACTAAAGAAAAAATACAAACAAAAAGAGATTTAATGTACGTACAAAGCATGCATATCACAAGGTCTTCACAATACTAAGAAAAAGTGTTAAAAAAAATAAAAACCAGCCAAGTGCAGACGGACTCGTGCACGAAGGGTTTCCTATAAAAACCTAGCTTTGAGCACAATGTTTTTTTTTATTAACACAAGGTTTGTGAGCTCAACCACCTCAGCTTAGCTTCCGGTTTTTAACAAAGTTAAGTTTGTTAGTTAGCTAAGAAAAAAAATTATCATATCACATAGCTTAAGTTTGTAATCTGAACACGTAGGAAAAACCTCGTCAGCTATGCGAGCTAAGCCGAGACTTACAACCATATCTATCCACTCAAACTCGACTGAGGGTGACTCGAGCATTCCTTCAAAACATACTCGAGTGGTATGCTAAGTCGTTAATCTACTCATAAAAGGTTGAATCGAGTAAGTGCGTCAGCATTGGTTTGTAAACTAAACACAAGAAAGAAAAGGCATCTGGAAATTACCAGTTTCGTAAAATCTCAAGAGTGATTAGATCTAGGAAAATTAGCGTCAAAGGAGAACCACGTCTACTGTCACTATTGATGATATGCAGTTATGGTGATTGAATATGAAGACCGAATCTTTGCAATCTTATATAGAATTAGCCATCGTCGTCAACCTCCAAAGGGTTTTCAGCATCGATAATCTACTTTCGCAATGGATAAATAGTACGCTCTATTATTTTAATTAAGATCTTCAATTCTAAATCCATTAAAATAAACAAAATAAACTTTTTGAGGAGCTATCGAGGTCAGTCGCGCGCGACGTACTTTGAGATAAAAGTTAATACCGTAACCCTTTTGGAGGTTGAACTCGATTCAACCTCCAAAAGGGTTACGGTATGCTTGATAGTATAAAATTCTCCACTCGATTTTACCTTACTAAATTAGCTCATACGAGTACATATATGTATAGAAATTAACTTTTATCTCAAAGTACGTCGCGCGCGACTGACCTCGATAGCTCCTCAAAAAGTTTATTTTGTTTATTTTAATGGATTTAGAATTGAAGATCTTAATTAAAATAATAGAGCGTACTATTTATCCATTGCGAAAGTAGATTATCGATGCTGAAAACCCTTTGGAGGTTGACGACGATGGCTAATTCTATATAAGATTGCAAAGATTCGGTCTTCATATTCAATCACCATAACTGCATATCAGTTTTGACTAAGATATAAAATTTTGGTTGGTAGCTAACATTTCGATCTGCAACCCGATTATGCTATGCTATAGAGTTAATAATGTACCTAATGCAGATAATAACCGCAACAATATCAGCCGTATTGACATTAATTTGTCACATGCCAATATTATTGATGGAGCATTGTTGTGGGATACGTTAATTATTGACTTTGCTAATTACTCAATCTACTGAATCCACCACAAACATACGGGTGATTAACGAACAATATAGCGTCATAGGTTTTTCTCTATGATACGATTATTTTATATGATTTAATAAAGATAGATAGATAGATAATACTTTATTGCATCGCTTTAAACAAGAAACAGGAAGTACTTAATTAAACAATAACAAAAAAGAAAGCAATGGAATTAGCGGCTTTATCACTCAAAGCGATTTCTTTCAGGCAGATTTTTTTAAGATGCCGGTCGATATAAGGAAAGATAAAACTTAGTTCTAGTAAAATTGAAAAAAAGGTCGATAAAACTTTTATGGCACTCTTAGAATTAAGAAACAATTTTGAAATGTAACTCTTATACAGGGTGTCCCATAATGAGTGGATAACCTGAAAGGTGCTTATGCGCCAAGTCAAGGCCAATCAGAAACATTTTTCATTTTTTTTCTAACTTGACCCGTTCGGAAAATATTTAATATTTTGTAAATTTGGAAAAATTTGTACCTTTGTTCACATTTTTGGACTTTGTGCCTACAATTTTAATAATTTTTTAATTTTTATTTTTGGAATATACTAAAGAAAAACAGCTTTTTTGAACACCGTAAGAAATATTTTGGTAACTAGGACCAGTAATTTTCAAGGCAGGTTTAAAGTAGAAAATTTTAATTTTTCATATTTTTATGCAAAGTTTGAGCTGCTGTGGTTAAAAAAAAAGATAGGGAAACCTAAGATGCCAGGTACTTTAAAAACATGTCCATTTCAAGAGCATCCTAAAATGATAATAAACGTTGAAATTTTGTAGGGTAAAAAACTGAGATATTACTACTTTTGTGCCAGAAGGGGCCAAAGCTACTAAAAATAATATTGAACCAACACATCAATAAAATATCTTTTTCACCTTACTCGTTCTAAAATAGTTACTTTGCTTCTTAAAAATAGTGAGGAAATCTATTTTTGCTGATTCATGCTGGAAAATAGGAAATATTTTGATAAATTATAAACAATAATCTACCCGAAAGTAAAGAGAGTTTGTGTTATGAGTAAGAATTTGGTGGAATGAATTTGGAAAGAAGATTCCAACTGCATTCAAACTACAGAATGACGGGTGTCCAGTAGACTAAGCCGTTCACGAACGGCGTTATTTAGATTCAGCGTATCCAACCAAACAGATGGATTACGCGTGGTGGCGCTTCCCAGTGGCCAGCGCGGTAGCTGGACTTGAACCCATTGGATTTCTTTTACTGGGGCAACTTGAAGGAACTGGTGTACAAAAAACCTATTCCCTAAATACTATAACTTAATTTTATTTCATTTATTATAATTTAATATAACTTCGACGTCGAGTCTTAAACGATGCGGAAAAAATTAAAAATTAATTATATTATTATTAATTATTAACTTATGTCCACTGCTGGACATAAGTCTCCCCTAATGAGCGCCATAGCGCCCTGTCTTCAGCTTGACGTATCCAGCATCTGCCAGCAGGCTTTCGCAGATCGTCATCCTACCTGGCCGGAGGTCGTTCTACACTACGTTTGCCAAGTCGCGGTCTCCACTGAAGAACACGTTTACCCCAACGGTTGTCGGTTCGTCATGAGATATAGCCGGCCCACTGCCACTTCAGCTTGCTAATTCTTTGAGCTATGTCAATAACTTTGGTTCTCTGTCAGATGTATTCCTATCCTTCAGAGAAATTCCGAGCATAGCTCTTTCCATAGCTCGCTGAGCGACTTTGAACCGGTGGAGTAGCCCTACCGTGAGTGTCCACGTCTCAGCTCCGTAGGTCATCAGGGGTAGGACGCACTGATTGACAACTTTCGTTTTCAAACATTGCTGTATGGATGATGAGATTTCACTCACTGTTTTTAAGTAGCAAAGTAACCGTTTTAGAACGAGAATTAGGCGAAAAAGATATTTTTTTGATGTGTTGGTTCAATATTATTTTTAGTAGCTTTGGCCCCTTTTGGCTCAAAAGTAGCAATATCTCAGTTTTTTATCCTACAAAATTTCAACGTTTATTATCATTTTAGGATGCTCTTGAAATGGACATGTTTTTAAAGTACCTGGCATCTTAGGTTTCCTTATCTTTTTTTTTAACCACAGCACCTCAAACTTTGCATAAAAATATGAAAAATTAAAATTTTATACTTTAAACCTGCCTTGAAAATTACTGGTCCTAGTTACCAAAATATTTCTTACGGTGTTCAAAAAAGCTGTTTTTCTTTAGTATATTCCAAAAATAAAAATTAAAAAATTATTAAAATTGTAGGCACAAAGTCCAAAAATGTGAACAAAGGTACAAATTTTTCCAAATTTACAAAATATTAAATATTTTCCGAACGGGTCAAGTTAGAAAAAAAAATTAAAATGTTTCTGATTGGCCTTGACTTGGCGCATAAGCACCTTTCAGGTTATCCACTCATTATGGGACACCCTGTATAAGTGACAATTGGCTGTCTTATCGCTTAAGAGCGATGTCTGTCAGACTAGTATAGATAGGATCGTCGGATTGTTCGAGAGGAAAGATCTGTGTACGTTTAGTATAGGTACTTAAAATATATTAGTAAGTAATAATGGATTACATTACACATACCTACCTACTGCACGCGATTTTGTGCTTATTATTTTGTTCAAATTGTGCAACAAAATAAACAATGCTTTACTTTTCCTTTACTTTAATATTCTTACATTCCAGATCGTAATATCCCCAAAATAAAACAATTAATAAAATGTATTTCACACGCCTCTGCTTCGTTATCAGTATTTAACAAATGAGTTGTAATTTTCCCTGTAAATCCACATTTTCACAGAGAGTTTCAGCTGATTTCGATTCAATGAATTCATTTAATTTGTATACACTTTTAATTTTCATACGCATATGTAAAGTCATGAAATTGCGAACATTGTTTCGTTGTGAGAAAATTACGATTATTTTTTGACGAATAAGTTATAATCGTTTTAATATCTCATTTATTTATATTAACAGACCTCTGAACAGTAACTATCTAAAAAGAAATGACAGAAGTTGTAACGGCCTTAGTCTCCGCCAGTAAGTAGGTACTTCTAAATTAAATTACTTACTACATTCCTGTTGGATTTCAAATTATTTCAATATTGGCTTACTATCCAATCATACAATTGAAAAGTTCAGTTTTATAAAGCTCTGAAAGGACTTTGAAAGCTTGAGATCTTTTAAGCTTACTAGACGATACCGATCCGGACAATTCCGAGAATTTCTGGCTTTCTAATTGATATCTTGTGAATATTTATCACAAACCTTACTATAGATAAGTCTTAAGGATATGATCGACAGGCACTGGAAAACTGAAGATAAAATTGACTCTAGTGCGTACACAGCTTTGGCAAAGTTGGTATCTTTTATGAATTATATTCAACACAATGTTGAATCTAAACTAAAGGCCCATTTACATGATACCATTTTCTTGTACATACAAGAGCAATAACTGAATGCAATAAATTAGGTGCAATAATTGACCTTCAAGAATTGGAAGCAACTGTTTACACGCGGGTACTGGTAAAAAAATTTAAAACAATTATTGAATGCAAATCTTGACAAGAAATAATTGCAAGTGTCATATGTTTACACCAATACGATTATGTTTAGGAGATTATTGCTTTCAAGTCTTGACTTGTCTAAACACAGACTTGTAGGTGCGTGTACCATTTCCTGGTGCGTTGCTTCAAGTATTGCACGTATTTGCATTGGCGAATTTTTATTCAAGTGTTGAACATTTTAGAAAGAGATGTTTATTAAAAAAAGATGAGTCAAAAAGTGTTAAAATTGGTTTGTAACCCATACAAAGGTTGTTAGATGCTCCGAGAATCTCTTTTCTTGCTATCCATTTTTTGATCCAACACCTTTTTTTACGATGTTTTCTCTAAATTTCTTATCTTAGAAGAGCAGCAACGATCAATACACCCTCACTCACTGCACTTATACAGGGTGTTAGTGTGAACACCGTTGTCCTTGAAACCAGAGGTTCAGCATCATGAGTAGAATCCAAAACGGATGAAAAAAAATGATTCTATTTTTTACTCATTTTTTTAAGAAAATTTTTACAAACACTAAACGTTTGCTCACAAACACGTGACACAAGTACTTCGACCAGGCGACACGTGGCATGTGCACCTCAGTGTCGGATCACCTTCTGTGCGAATATCCCGTCTTTTGAAGGGCACAAGTAATGAAGTTACGATCCAAGTACCTAAGGCGCGGGTATAAGTACTTACGTAGGTAGGTACTTAAAGTATGTAGAGTGATTATGGCATCGTGTACGATAGCGAAGACATGAAATATCAAAATCTTGCAAAACTAAAATAGGTGTTAAGCTTTTCTCATCGATTTTGGATTCTACTCATGATGCTGAACCTCTGGTTTCAAGGACAACGGTGTTCACACTAACACCCTGTATTTGCAAATGAAGAATTCAATTGAATACAAAAATTGCATACGAAATTTTTGTATGTACTGTTTATACCAAGAACAGTTTTGAATGGAATAATTGCCTAGTAGAGCAAGAATGTGACATGTTGTTCAGACGATGCCAGTAATTTATTGCTTCAATATTATTGTATGCAACAGGCAAGAAACTTGCATCATGTAAATGGGCCTTAACGCGATCAGCCAAAAAAAATTATGACAGAAGAAGTGTGTAAACTTGTTGAAACGTCGGGAAAGCATAATAAACCGAATAGGTCATTAAAATGTAATAAGTACTCATACATATCCGTTAAAAATACTTATTAATGAATAAAAAATAATAATGCTGAAAGTTTACCATCATCATCAAGCCTCTAAAGAAAACAGAAAAAATTAAAAATAGTATTTACAATAATAATTGAAACAATAGAGAAAACTGCAGCAGCAAGCGATCAGATAGCTCAACTGATGGATAAGTCATCAGTTAAATAGTTATAATTATAAACATAATAGAGACATAATTTAAATACCTCAAATCGAATAAAATAGTAAATTATGATACATAAACATAACATATTATTGAAAAGTTTTGCCCGGCCACATCACGGTGCAAACTGAATAACTTACAAGTTCAAAACGCTCAAAGAAACTTTTCGATTGGAAGGCTTTCACCCAGGTTGAATTGCAATAAGACCGCATTGAATGCCCGTGTTCCAACGACCTGTATGTCAAAGGCAAACACGACACGAGCTGAGTTTACTGGCATTGCTATGCAGGCGACAGAATTACCTTCACGTTGACAGAATTACTGCCATTTGTGGAACTTAGAATATTGTTATTGTCACACCACATGAAGGTCTTGATTCTAAATTGCTAGATTTAAATGATACAATGGCACAAATTCATAAACTGAAGAAAATGCTTTTCAATAGAAAATCAATTCGAAAAAAATTCGCTTTTTTCAATCACATTAAATCCATAGAATATCCACTGCTTGAAAGAGTCATGATTGGAAGGTACGATTTGTAATATTAGGCCACGATTACAAAAAGAGTCATTTATCTCTCTAAAGTCGCAGTTTTTTGTCGCAAAGTCTTGATAACGGCGATCTCTACTTTATTCTGACGACGTAGTCTAAAGCGCAAAGCAGACAGAGCACGACGCGATGTGGATAGGGCGCGGATACGATGCAGACACGATATCTGCGCACACAGACGCATCCGTATCCTTATCGCATCGTTCTCTATTTGCGTGGCCCCTAAGATGCTTAGATTCCTTCTCGGTTCTTCGCTTGGAGAAGCCAACGTAAAGTCCATAAGAAAGTTTTTGTTGGTGTTCGAGCTTGCATGCATTTGAAGTTTCCAGGCAATTTACTTCAGTGAATCTTGGCTAACAACAAACAGGGATCGGTTGTTCCTTAATTGTTCCAAATTATATTGCATGATAAATCATAGTGAAACATGAGACTGATGTTTATACTTTTTTCTAAGTAAGAATTATATGTATGTTTCGTGCAATAAATATCTTTGAATCCTTAAAAAGCTTGTTATATATGTATGTAACATTTAATCACACATATCACAAGTCACAGTTCAGTTTTAAAATACGAATGCACAGAAGATTTTGCATCTTGCACAAACATTCATAATTGTCATTTAAAAAAACACGATAACGAACCTAGTTTCGAATACAGGACTCAACATTTTCACAAAGAAGTTTAAAAGTGCAGACAAAGCTAGCAGAGGAAAAAACTTTAAAGAAAGACCTCGTACGTATCTCAGATTTCATTCAAGAAATAATCACGCTAGAAATATTCACGATCTAGTTCTTCTTTACAGATTTTCTGAATAGCAGATAGTTAGCTCAACCTGAATACAAGAGGAGTAAAGCTTTTATACTGATGAAACTTGATCATAAAGAATCACAGATAGAAGAAAGCCGGTAATATGTCGGTAATCAACCTGCAACGAAAGTTGTAACTTTTCAAGAAGTAAACAAAAGCTCTTCAAGCTCCCCAGATAAAAGTAACTTATAAAAAAGTAAAGAGATTCACAATAAGGGGAGATTCATAAAAGTTAATAAAAGTAAACGAAAGTTGAAGAGCATAGTTTCTTGTCTGGGTTTACTTGACTTTGATGGATGATCTCTAAAACTAAATAAAAATCTAATAAACTGAATGAGGTATCGATTCTTCAAGAACATAAAGACTCGGTATCTATGTATAGTATTTTTATTTTTTTTTATTTATTTATTTATTTTAGGGGATCTTTCAGCACAATATTACTTATTAGTAATTTGTAAAGATAACAGGTGGCTATTAACAAGCTCCCACTTATAGAAACAAAATACAATTTCAAAAAACACAAATAATAATGATGATAACAGACTATACTATTATTCGCATTTACTACATGAATTCACCATAAAATAATTAAGATATTTTTTATCAGTATGTATACCTACATGTTAAACATCTACTGTAGGTACTCGCTTATCTGATTTATATTTATCAAAGAAAGATTTATTTAGCTTAGTTTTTAGACTAGGGATGCTGCTATTGAAGATGTCAAGGTCAAGGTCAGTATTCAATAGGTTAAATTTTTTTGTTACTCGGTATAAAAAGGAATTTTGGCGGTAATTTGTCGATACTAAAGGTAAATGAAAGAGATTAGTTTGTCGGAAAGACCTGTTTGGAGTATAGAATTGGATTTTGCTCAGTAACAGAGGACAATCTATGTGAGACGTTAAAATTTGAGCTAAATAGATTATATCTGCAAAATCGCGCCTTAGATACAGTGGAAGTAGATGCTGTTATGTAGTATTATGTACTATCAACCCGCCCCGGTTTCGCATTGTATAATAAACATAACAAAACTACCTCTTGAATAACTCTATCTATTAAAAAAATCACATCGAAATTTGTTGTAAATTTGCGTAGTTTTAAAGATATTCATAGGTACAGACAGACAGACAGAAAATGGAAAGCGACTTTGGTTCATACTACGTAGTGATTAAGTTGGTAAATCAGTCATCAGCATAACACTCCGTTTGCCAATGATATCATCATTGGCAAACGGAGTGTTAGGTCGCTGATGAATATGAATATGATAAATATGATGAATATGAATATATCTATCTCTATTTTCCTATATGAAAACAGGGTAGGTATTAAGTTAACTTAAAATAATGTACTTACCATCAGTGATGAATGGATACACAGTCTTCAATTCAGCTTCGTAGTCCTCTAGGGAGATGGGGGGTGCGATGGCTGGTGCGTAGTCATCCTCGGGAGACCTCTCGGAGCCATAGCCCTGGTCGAAACCAGGGTCTTGTAGCTTCCACACTGGTTCGGCGTCTGACCCTGAAATTTAAATAAATAAATAATGCTGGACTATTCACACACTTCATAATCGAATTCAATTTTTTTAATTATTTTTTAACATGTATTTTATTACGTGTCCAAGTGTCCTGTAAGGCCTAAAGGAAATAAAGTACTTTGAATTTTGAATCTAGCCCCAAACTCAGCAGAGCTTGTGTTATGGTTGATAACTGATATACTTTATAAATTGTACATGTTTGATATTATAAACTAGTATCTGCCCGCTGCATTGCACGGGTTGTTTTATGGAAACGTTTCAAGGCTATTTATAACTATGGGTTAGAAACCTTATTAGGAACTTATTTATGGGATGAGGTCTATGTCTTAAACTAGGGCTACAACTACGAACATTAATTCAATAAAAAATCGGCGTGATCCGTTCAGTAGTTTTTGCGTGAAAGAGGAATAAACATCTATCCATACATCTATACGAACGTCTTGATTCTATTTGGTATCCATACATCTATACAAACTTTAGAGTTAGGATTACTTTCGCCTCTAAACTAATGATCGAACAACTGACTCGACAAAAACAATATATCTGTTAAGGGGTAGGAGCTAAGATGAGAAGAAATATCGAAAAAAATCCAGTTATTTTTCAATCAACAAAAGCGTCTATAAAATGGGACAAATTCGATCCTAGATGGAGGATAGAGGTCACGGCTGGTATGCTTGGCTAACCGCATTGAATGGAGCATTGTGGTAGCCTGCTCGTTAGAGTGCTATCACACTGGCGATTTGCGAGCGAGGCCAACTCCAAAGTGAGCTTGGTGCGAATTCGCTCTAGCGCGGCTATAACATAAAGCGAAAACGCCGGGAGCGCGCAGCTTCAAGCAATCCTTGAAATTCAATCCTTCGTAAAACGTTGAATGTCGCGTAAATTAAGCGTATCATGGTTACATTAAAAACTGTTTCTAGTTTCTAGATAATCTAAAAAAACTAATCTATAAAAAACATCTTCTTTTCATATCAAAAATGAAAAAAAAAAACCATTTTAAAAATCGTTAATCAGAATTAATTGTATAAATGTATAAAGTACCATCTGGTTTTTTAGTTCCTACCTTTCTTAAACTATCAAGCGTAAGATTTTTCTATAGTTATCTTATCACCCTATTAAATCAAAGAATACCAAGGGAACCTTTGGTTCATATTTGTTTTATCATTATTTTTGTCAATTTTTTATTCGGTTCTCGTTCGTCGAGTAAGAAGCTTGTCGCTCTACAAATCAGTGCTAGAAGGCATATCAAGGTCATCGGCAATAATCGGCATACATCCAGCTTTTAATCCCGGCGAGTTCGCTGCGCAATCGCCAGTGTGAAAAGGCCCTTATACCTACCAAGTTGTAGGCGATAGCCGCAGTTACATCGATTCGATCTTACCAAAAAATACTTCTTCTTGTTATTTTTATTATTCTGGTATCTTTTGAATATGGTTTTGGTAGGCCCTATCTTACACAGTGAAACGACGGACAAAGACACCGAGAAACATATTTCATCCACAATAAGTATTTTCCTATATTTTTATACTCTTTCAGAGTGTGAACTAGATCCTTAATGTGCCATAAAATGTATTAATAACCCAGGGCATGTCATCTGAGCGAATTATTCAACCATTTTCACGCATTGATTATTTAAATTTATGCCCTGAAAGAAAATGTTCGGTTAAATAATGTTTTATGTATGATGGCAAGTCGGTGAAATATTGGCTTGCGTGCCTTGGACTTGTAAAGCAGTTTTGAATACAGGTGTTTTGGTTGGATTTACTGGTGCAAAGCAAAACCATTCGTCAAATTGGAAACGCTATTTTGGCCCCTTTGCCATTGCCTAAAAATTTAGCTCATAATGCCGTAGCTAACGCACGCAATTCGGAGCTTACCTACCCGTATAAGGAAAAAAAAGAAACTAGTTAATAATTCGTTACAAGGACAAAACGTTTACAAATAAAAGCTAAACACAAAATCCTCAGAATACAATTGATTGATTAAAGGAATACATTTGCCGGTTTTTGCTACCCAAAAATAGAAATGTTTTTCGTGGAAACCTATGAACTCGCTAAAATATAGAGGTAATTGAATCAACGTTTCAATCAGTGTTTGGGTCTCTCTTTCTAAATTGGAGAGAACACAAACAGACGACAGGGACGAAAACAGTTCAATTTGTTTGTCATTGGATCTTTACAGAGCGACCCATATAACAACGCTGACCCTTCTATGAAATCCTTTGATGTATTGAAAACGCGGCCTTTATCCTTTTCAGAATTTTATCAAAAAGAGCAGGAAGTAAAACCTGACTCGGATTATTAATCCTTTCACCAAATCCCAGGTTCTGGGGGCTCTATTTAACTCACTCAAATTTAGCTTCATTGAACGTCTTTTGCCTCATGAGTTATGTATGACCAAAACCCATCGAAACTAAGCTTTTTCTCAACGAAAATATTTTTATCAGCACCTACTGCTGCAAAAGCTACTGCAGTTTTACAATGTGCATAAAAGTATCCACAAGGAATATTTTAAGCTTAATTGGCTTTTTATTTCGCAAACATGTGGCCACAAATTCGGAGGCTAAAATTTTCCGTGGAAATAAGCGTTTCCCTCGTAATTTCGCACATTTGATACGAAAGCCGCGTTTTGGTTATTAAATTTGTTATATTCTCTGATATTCTATCCATATAAAAAAAAACTTCTATCTTTTATATGTATTGTATTAAGTCATTCATCTTAGTATCCATAACATAGGCTCTGCTTAGCTTGGGGCTAGATTATGCTGTGTGGATTGCTATGAACATTGGTGATAATAATATTATTCTTCTTCTTTGAAAAGACACGTGTTTACTTAGTAAATATAATCAAAAAAGCAGCGCTTTCACGCCTTTCCTTCAAAGCTTCAGTCTAGTCGAATCAAATTCGTATTTGTGTTGAAAGGCTAGTGAATACGGGCAGGCTCTCGTTCCGACTTTAATAATGCAGGAGAATATTTGAGTTATGGATCTTGAATCACTATACGGAAGGTTTTCCGGAAATACGCGAGCTGGATTCCGAGTGCATTTGAACACCCCAGGTGTCATATGATTAACTTGCTACTGGTTTTGCAGATACTATCTAAGGTCGCAATCGTTGAAACAAAACACAACTGAAACAAAAGACTGTTTGACCGGCTATCGGCGCGGAACTGAGACTTTGAACGCTAGTAGAGATCATTTACTCAATGGCATATAGTAATTACCAGCTTTGAACAAAGATGCTGAAATGAAAGATATGGAATTTCTACTCATCCTAAGCACCTTCAGGGGACAAAAAAATAAGGGAAGAGAAAATCCTTAAACACTATACCGCTTATTTGAAATTTATCTAACTCAAAATTTATAAAAACTTGACTTTTTTTAAGCTTAAAGGAAATACGTTACTAAATAAAGTACCGCCTCGCGGTTTCACCCGCGTAATTCCCATTCTCGTGGGAATTCCGGGATATAGCCTATGCGTTATTCCAGACTATAATCTATCTCTGTACCAAATTTCATCCATATCCTTTCAGTAGTTTTTGCGTGAAAGAGTAAAAAACATCCATCCACCCATACTTACAAACTTTCGCGTTTATAATATTAGTAGGATAATAAATAAATAATGCTGGAGAATCCACACAGCATCATGTAGTCCCAAGCTAAGCAGAGCTTGTGTTATGGATAGGTATACTACATGACTGATACAGGTACTTAATAGAAAGTCTTACAAAGATGTTTTTAATTTAAAATTTTAATAAATAGAAAACACAAGGAACAATATGACTGACTTTCTAAGTTATAATGATGATGGAGATCAACTAGATATCCATGTTATCTTCCACCAACTAAATTTTCATTAGCCCGAATGTTCTGGTAATCCACTTTCCTCTGAATACCGGTTTCCTAAAGAACTCCCATAAAATAGAGATGGTCCTATGAAAACTAACTTAAGCTAAAACACCCGTTTTGACTGCAGTTGTCCAAAGCTCCACTAAGTAGGCCAAGGTCGGCTCGCCAACATTGTATGGAGGTACGGCCAGTGTGAAATATAACTATGACGTAAGTGTGTTCTATTTCTGAATATTTTCTGAAAGCTTTCTTTGGATGACGTTGTTGTTTGACGTTAGTGGTTTTTTGAAATTAGAATTTGGAGTCATAAATGGTATCTATTAATAATCAGCTATATTTTAAAGCATTTTTAGGTCTCATTTTAAAATAACTATTTCCTTTCACACTACTGAGTAATCCTTGTTGTTTATCTCTTACCCACTTTTGTCACCTGTCCTACGAAGAAACACAAACGGCTATTTTTAACAGAATCATGTCAGAACTTCTTCGTGTGAAATGTTGATTTAAAATTTAATCATTAATAATAAGGGTTCGATCTGCGTTGAACCTAATGAGACCATTAAAAGACAAAGCAATGTATCTAAAAAATTTGTTTGTGTGAACTCTGCTTAAATAAAATAATAAAAAATTGGACATTGAGGACAAGCAGGCGCGTGCTTTCAAATTTCAATCCTTGTTTTTCGTAATCTTAATGGCTTCAAAAAAAAAATTAGAAATTCGTCAAACTAGATTAGATATAGGAATCAGCATGTCAACAATACCATTGACGGTTTAAGGTTGAACCGCGCTGGTGCGGCACGGCAGCGAAGCGTGCTGCAGCAGTGCCACCAAATATTCTCCGGTAAATAGTAGAAATAATATTTTGCTAGTGTGGTTTCGCCTTTAACGACTAAAACGAGACAAAGCGTAACCAGCTTTGAAAAATCAACAATTTCAAAGTTTGCTCATTCACCCAAAACTCTCCAAATGCTTCCAGCGAAAGAATGGCGAAACAGGCAAAAAGTTATCTAATTTGACCTGAACAGGGCATAGAGGGACTGAATTCAAGACAGCAATTATAATTCAATAGGCCCCAATCAAGATAGGTCCTGAAATTTAATTATTTTATTATAAGAAATTTAAAATTTTACTGCTCTTTTCAAAATTCTTGATTCCCATAAACATAGGCGACCTATGGGGCGTTGTGGACGAAGGTTCGCCTACGACGCAGCAGGTTGCGCTTTCGATTCCCGACTTGCGGCCAATGTTTGTACGATCTGCAAATGTTTGATATTGACCCCATTTTATCTACCTTAGAATATGAAATTCCAAAAATCTGGTCTTAGTAGATGCTTACGTCCTATCCTACGTTACAGATATGAGTGTCCAGTTTATTGATATAGGGTAGTGCCTATATTGTTTTGTAAAATAAATTCTATGTTGTGGTTCCCAGGACCCCAATCTCAAGATTCGCAGGACGTGATAAAGGTGACAATGGCGAAGCCTCGGTGTTAGAAAACGGTACAGGTGGCGTGATAAATCGTTGACACATTTTTTGCACGGTGAAATTTCTACCGTAAGAAACCTCATGAAAGCGATAATAATAAATTGGTAACGGTCGCAGTCGATAGTCTAGGTCATTTATTTGATAAAGAAAAAGAGGAAGCATTTATTATTCTAAAAAGCTACGCTCCAGCCAAATCCGACGTGAAATGTTTTTTTTCTTTATATTATTAGAAAGGAGTAACAAAACAAAATAACTTTTAACAAAAACAAAACATTTCATAGTAAAACGCATTCATAGCCTAAAATGCACTTTGTTGCAGTGTACGCAACTTAGATTCAATTCCTTGTCGATTTTGACTTTAACCGAATAGAATAAGCTAATAAGGATATCTAAAACTAAAAGATTTGAATTATAATTTCGCTATTGTTTGGTTACAAACATTTCAATCAAATTTGGTTCATGTAGAAATTTAAATTATTAAAAAACTATTGAATTGTAAAAATGTTGTGTCAAAACGATTTCGCATGTCACTATTTTTATAAAAAATATAATATCATAAAAACACATCTTATCACATTTTTAAACAAACACGGTGCAAAGATTACAGTATAGGACGTGTGCTCATAAAAGGCTTGCATATCATTTGCAATAAGAGCACAAACTCCGAAATATAAGTATGTTATGAAGTCCCTTTGATAACTTTTTATTTTATATTTTTACAGTTTTTGCTTTACTTTTTTCGATATAAAAAAAACCACGTATATGCAAAGCAATGGCAGATGGATTAATGTTTTTAAAGAAAATAAGGTGTCTTATTGAATAATCATTTTATTCATTAAATTAAATTTGTTTAGGGTGTTATTTACAAATAACACTTTCAAAATAAAATTCTGTGAAAAAAGTATTTACATTGTACTTTGGTTATGGAAAATGCGGCCAAAGGTAGGTAATATTACCAATAATTTAAAGTGATTTTTGACTAAGCCCTAGTGCTCCCAAGGGTGGAATTAAGTAGATCATTTCAGCCTTACCGGTTCCTTATAGGGACGTATCGTAGGCAAAATATACTTCTTGAAATAGCCGTTCGAAAGGCAACTCAACAGGGAACCTCACTTCACGAAACAAGCGAATTCTCCACATTATATTTCACTTAAAAAAGATGTTGTTTTTAAAAACGTGTCCGAGTCGCACTTTTCCGGTTTCTTTATATTATGTAGAGAAGCACATTAATGGGTCACGAATGGGCATCTGGATATCAATCAATGGATATATTATGGGCATCAATCTTGGGGCATCAATCCGGATTTTACCCTACCTAAGTTAAAAAGCCGGAGGAGACATCTCTACCTGACTTCATCAATCCGGATTTTACCCTACATAAGTTAAAAAGCCGGAGGAGACATCTCTACCAGACTTCATCTATCCGGATTTTACCCTACATAAGTTAAAAAGCCGGAGGAGACATCTCTACCTGACTTCATCAATCCGGATTTTACCCTAACCAAGTTAAAAAGCCGGAAGACACATCTCTACCTGTCTAAAAGGCAAGTCGAGTCTCAGAAAAGCCCAGATTAAAAGGCTCAAAGGTATGCTCGAGTAATAATATAATACTTGGCCACTGCCTTTGATGCCAGAAGCGACGCCTTAATGACCGCTGGAAAAATATGGCGTTAAATGAATGACGAGAAAGCACCCGTTATTAACATAACTTAACATTTCTTCTTTGGCATTAGTTCACAGTTCGCATTATAATATAAAAAAATAATAAGAAATAAAAATAATAAGAAAAATAATAAAATAAAAAATAATAAGAAATATAATAATATTTCGTAGGTAAGTATGCAAGTTTTGGACAGACACTAGAAATTAATGTATATATTTGGTTCTATAATCCTAGATATTTTATTTAGACAAAGGGGTAGGTAGGTAACAAAATCAAAGAAATATTGGAAACTATTTTACAACCCCGATTTAATCGAAGCAAATTGTAGAAGCACGTAACGATTTTTGGTTTTCAAAGCTATCATAAATCAATTTATTCGTCTAACGTCAGTTTTCGAAATCTAAATTGTCGTATCGCTGTGTATGAGCGATTATGCGTTGTTCAGTTTTTGTTTTTATCAATAACTTTGCTTTTACTTTATTTTCTATTCGTTATCAGTTTTGGTTAATAATTTTGATTCTTTTATTTTCTCCTTGACTTAAAATATCTTGGTATACTTTAAATATCCTAAACCCAATAAAAAAAGCAAATGTCATTTAAATGTCTGGCCACACATATCAATGACATTTGCTCACGTTTTAAGTTTGCCTGGCCTGTGAGGTGATCCTATATTTTACACTCTTCTTCCGTTCCCTACATTATACGAGTACAATGGAAACCTACAAACAACCTACTTGAGCATGTGACTTGATATCTAAGCGCGCGTGGGACTTAGTTCGTATTGTAGCAACCTGTCCAAGCCACTGGGTACAGATCGTTCTATAAATAGAATCTGCTATAGGTTGATAGTAACCTATCATCCATCATATACGAGATAGTAATTAAATTGATCTTATGAAAGGAATACTTATATGACTATATTGCGATTGCAATTCTTCATATAGGATAACATGCTTTGTGCTTGAGGAAGCCATCCCATATTTATTTCATACATTTGATTGATAGGTTTTAGAAGATATAAATATAATCTTCCTAGCTAGTTTTATAGACAGTCAATAATAAACCCATGAAAGCGTTGAAAAAAGTGACCAAATGGTTTGTCCTTGCTCATCTGATTTTAATCTAATTTCGTCTTGCAGAATGAAGGGCTGGGAATAACAACGCAGTTTTTATAGGACACTTTGAGCAATTTTATTTAGTACAATCATTACACATTTTGCGACGACATATTTTCTTATTCAAATGTAACACCAAAGACAATACTATAGAGTACGCGAGCGATAAACGAGCTCACGTTTCGTTTTCCAACACCTCCCCTCGAAGTAGTGAGCGAGATTCCTAATCCTTATACACGTACATCCAACATATTCATACCTAAATTACAAATGCTACTGCAATCCAGACTGACGCAAACCATATAAAGACCTTTTCAAAACACACACACTGTTCTCACACTCATTCATAGCTTTCATCCATCTTCTAGCTGTTTGAATCATTTTCTTGTCTTGATTTCCGTTTTAGTTCGTATAAGTCTTCCTCCCTTTGCAGGTTCTATCATTGTCTTCCATGATAGTGTTCTTGTTGGTTTTATTACCTGCTTTCTGTTTGCATTTCTGGTTTCATCTGGATCATTCTCATTTTCTTGATCAATTTCGTCTTCCTTATCGTGACTTATGGCAGGTTTACTCAATTCAACTGATATCTCATCATCAATACTATCTTCTTCATCTAGTATCTCATTGTACTCACGCCTGAAAGCCGTTTCATTCATAAATTTTACATCACGTGTCACTATGATTTTTCTGGTTTTTGGATCATGTATTCTGTAGGCTTTTGATTGTACATCATATCCCATGAGAATTCCCAACTCAGAACTAGAATCAAATTTTCCATTCGGTCGGCCTTTATTCTTGTAATAGGCTTTTGATCCAAAGATATTCATATAGATTACAGTAGGTATTTTACCTGTCCATTCTGTAAATGGTATCTCACCATTCAAAGCTTTGGTTGGACACCTGTTTCTTATATAGTTGGCAGTATGTACCGCCTCTGCCCAGAACGCAGGAGGGGATCCTGCTTGATTCATCATGCATCGTGCCATCTCAACCAATGTTCTGTTCTTTCTCTCAGCAATCCCGTTCTGTTGTGGTGTATAGGGTGCTGTGAGCCTTCTTCTGATGCCTTCTTTCTTCAAAAAATCATCAAACTCATTGTTTACATATTCTCGACCATTATCAGATTGTAAATTCTTGATTTTCTTTCCAGTCTTCTTTTCTACGTAGGCCTTGTATTCTTTGAACACACGTAGGACGTCACTTTTGTTTGTTATGAAGTAGACTTCACACCATCTTGATTTATCATCGATAAAAGTGACAAAATACTTTTTCCCTCCAAAAGACTGAGTTCGCATAGGACCGCATACATCTGTGTGTACTATTTCTAAAAGTTCACTGGTGCGGTTATCACTCCCTTTGGCGAACGGCGTGCAAGTCTGTTTTTGACTTATACAGATCTCACACTCTGACAATTTTTCATTATCTTTAAAGTTCAATCCATGTACGAGACCACTCTTTGACATAGCTTTCAAATCTCGTTCATTAAGATGTCCTAGGCGTTCGTGCCATACATCTATAGGCTTTTTCTTCATGACTTCAGCATTGTTGACATTGTTCTTACACATTCTTACATGATATAAGTTACCAACTCGGTCTGCCTTCATGTGAACTTTCTCATTGCTATCAATCACAATAGCATTATCTTTCTTAAAATGAACCTCAAAACCGTGATCTGTCATCTTCGCCACTGATAACAGGTTTGTTCTCAAATCAGACACATAGAAAACTTTCTGTACGTTTACCTGGCGCTCTTCGCTGCCCGTGTCTACTGAAAGACTGACACTTCCAGTACCAGTAATCTGTGTACTCTCACTATTAGCTAGATTCAACTCGGAGTTTAGCTTTGTGAATCCTTCAATCATATGCTTCTCATTACACATATGGCCCGTGCATCCACTGTCGATACACCATATAGGATTCCTTTTCTCGCTGATCATCACCTCTTCGGTGGTGCTCAACATCGTCGTCGGTTTGTCATCTTCACCATTACCTTCTGCTTGCTTCGCACTCTGTTTTTGATTAACGGATATTCTTTGTTTTGCACTCTCTCGCAAAATGCCCTCGACGGCCACAACGGTAACATTCAATATTACTTTTAGAGTTGTTACTGTCGTTAGGATTCTTCCTTTGGTTGGCATTTGTATTGTTTCGCTGGACGAACATAGCTCCCTGGTCCACCACTTTTGATTTCCGACCTTCATAATCTTCAATGATTTTTACTTTTAGTACTTCCGTAGTAGGCAAATCATCACGTGATTCCATCGCCGTACGGAACATGTCAAATGAAGCCGGCAAACTATAAAGTAGTAAAATCGCCAACAGTTCATCAATCACAATCAAACCAATTTCTTTGAGCTTCTTGACCGCATCAAAAAAATCTGCGATGTGCTTTCGCAGGTCATCTTCTTCCTGCATGCGAGTCAAAACAAGCTGCTTCAATAACGAGGCTTTTCTGGCAGGTCCGCTTGACTGATACAATGACTTCAATTTATCCCATATTGCTTTGGAAGTTTCCAAACCATCTAATGCACCCAACTCACTCGGGCTTACGGCCAGTAAAATATCGGATTCGGCTTTTCCGTCCATTTTTATCCATTCTGCATGCTTAGAATCACTGGTCGCCGGTTTGGTCAAAGTTCCTGTTACGTATTCCCACAAGTCAATTTTTTTTAAAATGGCTCTCATATGTATTTTCCAGGTATCGTAATTCTCTCCAGTAAGCTGATATATTTTTATAGACGCCATTATGAAGCTTCTTCAACTCCAACAGCTTTCCAACAGCACAAGAAAAATACGAAGAAAAAACAAGAAAATGTCCGTTGTCTGTCAACTTCTTGACTTTTGTATTTACGTTTTCATTTTCTGAGAATTCGATTAGTTTTTCACTAAATCTATTTTTTTTAGCACTCTGGGCCCATAACCTGAAGGGCTGGGAATAACAACGCAGTTTTTATAGGACACTTTGAGCAATTTTATTTAATCAATCATTAAATAAAATTGCTGCAAACAATCATTACACATTTTGCGACGACATATTTTCTTATTCAAATGTAACACCAAAGACAATACTATAGAGTACGCGAGCGATAAACGAGCTCACGTTTCGTTTTCCAACACAGAAAGTTATTTTTAATTTTTAATAAAGTTTTTTGGAATGTTAATATTTCCATAATTTATACCTAAGTAAAAGAAAACTGAAAATGGCAAGTCCTAAGATTAGAGAAAGAAACATAGGCTACTTTTCATCCCATTGTTCAATTTGTTTCCATGGGGTAGATATAGCCTTGAAAGTTACATAATTAAAGTAGTAGCAGTAAAGTAGTGATATTCTGTTTCAACTAGACTCTTAAAATAATTGAGTAGGTATACTTTGCTAGACTGATACTCGAATGAGGAATCGTTAAGGTAATTCTTGCGCAACCAATTCAAAACGTCAAGCGAAAGTCTTAGAGAATAGACAAAGACACTTGTTTAATATGAACTTGTTACTATCTGAAGAGGGTAGCGATCCCGACTCAATGGGATAATGTATTCCTACCCTAATAGGGTTGCCAGCTAGACAAAGCAAAAGTTGTACGGGATGGGAATGTTTTGTATTGTTCAGTGTGGTACCTTTAGGTAAGTAACACTTTTAAATTTAACTTGACTTGATTTTCAACAAATTATGGCAATGCGAAAAATATTACTTAATGACTTTAATAAGAGGAAGACTTTCGAAGTCAGTTTGTGTTCTAATATTATAATTTTTATTAAATGAAATGACATAATATAAATAAGTAGGTACTTATACGATAAATAAATACCAATAAGCTACGCTATAAATACCCGATAAATAATCATAATTATCACTAAACTCATTAAAATGGGATATTTACCATGATTTGATTTGTTTTGATTGATCCGATATTACAGCACTGTTTCATGCGTCATGATCACGAAAGAACTTTCTTTATTACTTTAAATGACTAAACATGATAGTTTTAAGTTTTTATCGTTGTTATATTAACAAATCGCGAAAGTTTAAGATGTTTAAAATCAGTTTTGGTTACATCTGAATTAATAGATACTATCATCTCATGGTAGGCTTTTGTCTCTAGCTTACGAAGCAGAAAAATAAGAACAAAAAAGATAGTCCAATGCATCACTGTCGTTCGGCCGTCACGGAAAATTGGGATTAATAAAGGTCTTAGAAGCTCTTACATTTTCTTTGCTGATTACAAGGTGGTAAGACAAATCGCTGAGATAGCGCCTTGGCTTGTAATGTGGTGACTGATTACGGTCAGACTATGGACATTTTGTCAAAGCATTGTCTATGGAATTTTTGAAAATTTTGATTTATGTTATAAAAATATCCCTATTATTAGGACAAAAAGTCATTTATGAGAGTGCTGGACGTGTTTTTATAATGGAGATTTATAGATTATTGATGATTTTATTAATTGCTCAATAAATCTAAATATCATAAAGTCCAATTGACAATAAATCTATGAAATAATGACAATAATCTAAAGCCTGGAGTAGGAACAAGGGAAATTTTGGCCTAAGATGGATCAGTTTTCTAGAAGAACCTTCCTCAACCTTGACTTAAAGACTCCGAGATTGTAAGTTCCAATTTATTCTACACAGAACTCAGATTTTACAAGTTAAAAGCCAAAACTCTAAATGCAAATATCTAAATTCATTTTCAATGTGGAGCATGGTTGGAATGGTAAACAAGAAGTGAATTCTTGGCAGCCCCCTTAGTACGTTAGCGAGAATGACGTCACACATTGTGTAACTTGTGTTTTGGCAATGTTTACCGAGACACCGCTGCCCTAGTAATTACTGGTAGAGTTTTAGCGGAAAATGTCTTGTCGGGATTTTAAATATGTAATAGAAATAAAATGACATTAAGTACTCTGTGATTCAGTGAATTTTTGTTTATTTAAGGAGGTTACACGATAATACTTCGCATAGGACTAACTAAACTTTATTTTATGTAAATAATAAGCTCTATATGTAAGGTAGCATTATATGCCATAATAACTACGAGCTAAACATAATGTACGTTTAAAATTCTATTGTTTTCGGCAGAGCGAGATTCCCCTAACACAGGTAAAATACTTTACTAAAAAGGGGGTCTCAAACACTGTTATATAATGTATTTTAAGTTTATGAATAAAGATTTTGTATTTTGTTTGTATAGGAATGCTACCTAAGCCTGCACGTCCATAAATTAAATAACATGGTACAAAAAATTCTATTCGAAATTTAAATTGAATTTCTTTCAACGTACAAAGCTTAACAGCAAACTGGCTGAAAATTCAATTAAAAATGTTAATTCCATATTCAATACACGCAACGCGGGAATCTATTCATTAGCCGAACATATGAAAATTCGATATTAAAAATTTAAAAATATTCTACGAAAAACTCGCCAAACTTTTCAGGTGGAAATGAAATATGATTTTATACCCTTGCTCCGTTTTGAAAATAGCTCATATTGTTTTAAAATAAGGTTGATATTACAATGCTGAGCGCTAGTCCGGCCTTGACCCGACGCGACGCTGCGGAGCGTAGTGACGTCATGACCACCCCTCGACTGTCACTACAGATTAGCTTTTATAGTAAAATATAACTTTTTACCATTTAGTCAAGGTCATTATAACGTTAGTTTTATCGTTAAACGTGTCTGTAGTGTTATAATTATCACTGGTTTTTATGTCATTCTGTGGACCCTTTAGGTTTGTTTCTTGCTAGTCATGAGAAGATTCTGGGGATTATTGGCTTTATCCCTGCGCTACGAATCAGCCTACGTTTCTTATGTCAGCTTTACGTCCTTACCTCTACTTATTGGGTAAATTGGCACGTAAAACGACACTGTGTCAGGTTGTTTTTTGTGTTGGAAAAGAGATATTTTTTGTTTCAAAGAAGAAATATTATAATATGCATTGGATAACTCAAAAACTACTGGTAAGATCTTGATCAAATTAAAAAGGGATCAGACGATAAGCACTACCCTTAAAACGATGAATTATCAATTTCTATACACACTGAAAAAAAAATACAGAGGCATTGAGATTTCTAAGGTTAGTTGAAAACACTTTGTGAAAATTCATTGAATTTTTCCGCTTTCCCTATACGGTCTACCTCAAAAATCTTTCCCCGATGTTTTAATGCATGGTCACTTACATAGGTAAATAAAGAAGATATCTTTTTCAAATGCTATCTCATTTCATAGTAATTAATATTTGTATGAAAACTTAAGTGACTTCAATAGACCGCTGGGTTCCCGAGATCTCGACCAAATTATGTGCAAAATAGTGCTTTCATGATTTGGTGGATATATACATTTACAGTTTTTTTCTCGATCGTGATATCACACTAGCTGGAGGAATTAAAGTAAAAAAATGTATTTTATGTACATAATTCAAGTTTGTTACCCCGAGGGTCATATTGGTACTGATATAAGTCTAGGTTCATTAACCTTCTTTCATTTCGTTTATCAGAGCCTCTTTAGAGTCCACAAAATTAAATTAAAGAGTCACAATGGAATATTTTTTCAAATCTTTCCCTTCTAAATTTGAAATGGTAATCCGAAGAGCCTTCCAAAAATTCCACCATTCCAGCACTAGATGTTCATTTTAACAGCACTTGAATTGTAGATAGGCAATCCGGCAGCAGTGATAAGGTAGATAGGGTGGCGTCCGGCTTTTGGCATCCGGCCAAACGAAGCTAATATTTGACGTATCAAGGTGGATTCATGCATATGCTGAATCAGCCGTTTAAGGTACCCCGAGGTACTCTAGCACTGCCGCGGATTTTATCTCATTATTACGGAATAGAGGAATTTTCAATCAAACGTGCAGTTTTTTATACTTAAATATCATAAAAATCTATGATAGTTAAGTATAAAAAACTATCAAACTTCAAACTAAAAAAGTTTCAGGTACCCCGAGGTACTCTAGCGCTGCCATGCGCCACTCGATTTTATCTAATTATTACGTTAAAGGAATTTTTAAAATTTTAAAAGAGCTATTTGTTAAACCTACCATAACCTTTTTTTAATGTCTTTATAGTCGTTTCGTTTTGCATCGTTTATTTTAGGACCAGATACGAAAACAATATCTTAATCAAAATCTACTAAATAGCTAGATAATAAAATATCCGACTTTCCGTACCTCATTCCGATTTCCCCAACTCTATCAGAAAGAGCAAGATAAAAAATATGAAGGAAAAAATCCTAATGGCTCCGCAGGCCCATCCATCATCCCGACCCACCTCGGGATTGTTTAGTGGATGCATCATCATGACCATGTTATTCCACTATAGGAGCTACGATCGCACGATTTGGTTTCATAACAGTTGATTTTCCCTTGAGTTATTCCTGTCATTTACGCCCTTTTAAGATTGATATTGAAATTAAGAGTTGTATTTTTGGTGTTATAAATTGGTCGCTGGATGTTGGTGTGGGTGTAGCATGAAGCACAATAGCGTATCGCAGCTACCTACTATAGGTCTTTTGAATAATAGACGATATTTGTTTTATGTGACAAAGTAGGTATAACGAATTTAGAAAAATTGTTAATCTAAAAACATAATTCAATACCTATGCGTAGGTATCTGCGTTGGGGACATAAAGTGAAATCCGGTACGTGTACAAGCTATAAGTGTATCAAATAAAAACAGCTGGACTTATTTAGCTTAGTTATCTCTTTTAAGCTATTGTTTTTATTAAAAAGAATGAATGAATTGACTGGTGAATTTGAAACTATTAATATAGAAATGACCCGAACAAAGTAATTTAAGCAAATTGTCCCTTTGATCCCGTGCAGCGCAAATCCACGTCTTAAAGATGTACCAATTAAGAACCCAACTAGAGTCATTAATTTCGCGAAGCAATTTCAACCCCGTTGTCGCTGAGCGCTATAAAATCAACGCGGTGAACTTTTGAAATACGGCTTCAAACTTTATCGCTGTTATTAAAAATATTTACACATTTCCCGACGTGATTTTTAGGATTTACAGTTCCAAAATACGCCTGATTGTGTAGGTAAGTCTTCGATCGTAGTCCTTCCGAAGCAACATTACCTAATCTCCTAATCTGTCCCTATACCAACGGTTGTTTGTGACCTATGAGGAATAGCTTGTCATTTATTTATACGAAGATCCATGACTTGGAATGGACAACAGAGATTACTTTCCCGGGCAAAGCTACTAGTATTATAATAACAGAAGAGTGACTCACCAGATTTGCTCACTCTGTACCGCAAACCTCGTCCTCCTTTAGGGTGACATCGATTGTACGTTCCAAAATCCGCATAGTTATTGTTCACTCGACTGTAGTCAGCCAGGTGTCTGTTGCCATCGAGGTGGTTGGGTAGAGACCTGTTCCAACCCATAACCTCTCCGACAACAGATCCGCATACTGATGACTCAGTTTGGCTTTTGTTATCTCCATTGCAGAGGTCACCGCTGGATCTAGCTCTTCGTCCTTTGAGCCCCTTCGAGGAGTGCTGGCTGATATTTGAGCCCATATCTTGGCGGGACCTTAAGGGGGTCCCGCCGCCATAGCGGCACCCTTCGCACTCTACTGTTTCGTTGTTTGCGTTGTTGTGTTGATCTGGAAATAGAAAAGCAAGGTTAGGCGCTTCGTAAATTTTAGCGTAATATTTAGGGAGTATTTATAGAGCCATCGTTCAAAAATATGCACTTATCAATATAGCACTGTAAAGTAGTCGATATAGTGGATGTTTTATCAGTATAGCACTGTAAGTATCAAAATATATAGTGGATGTTTCCATAGTTTTTTGTACAAAGGTTTTTGCCGTATGTTCACACACGAGGTAGAAACCATTACAAACGCGATATAGTCACGCAAACCTGCTATTTCTGATTTACCACAACAAAGTATCGATTTCTCACGTGTTGGCAGTGTTACGTGAAGCATAGCTTGAAGATATTAGTTGACAGGGTTTGTGGACTTACATAGTCTACTTATACATATAGGGTTTTTAGAAATCGGATGAAATATCGGAGTTATTTCATTGAATTATCACCGTCATATGTTAACTTCAGTTTCTCCGCGGTTCTTTTCTTGCGTTTGCAATATCCATTGATGATAATAATTACAAGTATGATATGTACTCGGAAAATTTCATCAGTTTGTTTCTAAACTCTAAACACATGTAAACCTACCCCATTGTAATATATCTTTGTATTATAATGAACTATTTGTATTATATATATTTGTATTATTAAGTACATTGGTGTTCAAATGCCCATAACAGAAGCTCGGTTCGGCTTGTTACTAGGTAATGCTGTGAGGTTTTTGCAGCATTATTTATTGACCTACATACAGCACGCTAAAGATCTCCGAAAATATCGGCAAAATTTTAATGAGGGTGTTGCGAGCAACCCACAACCTACCTGGTAGTACTTCCGAAGATTTAATGAATCTTTCGCTCGGTGCGAGTTCATTAACGGCTCAAACCGCAAATGCCAGTCTCTGAACTTATAAGGCCCTCTGACGTGGTTTGAGCGGTGGCGGAAAATTTATAGGGGTTGATAAGTTTTCGGTTACCTAGTAGTGAATACGATATACATAAAAGTAAAACTATAATGGTTATAAACATTAAAATCATATCGATGTTCATGTCGCATGCAATAGTGCCAAAATTTAGGACATCTCATAACAGCAAACCGGCTGATAAATGTCGCATCGCTTTATTTAGATTTAAAAAATGGTATTAAATAGATACCATTTTTTTATGGCCATGGAGCCATTTATTTATGGTGACGCTTCCGTCTGGTATTGATGTGTGGATTAGTTGAGCTATTTCTAGACTTTTTGCACCGTCTGCAGTTAGTATCATTGTTTCAATTGTTTATAGGTACTATTTTTAGTTTCTTTCTATTTCTTATTTGTAATCGTATTTGATGATCAAGGATTACTTAATTCATAGTAAAATTAAGATATTATATAGTAGGTATATTGTCAACAAAAAAAAATTTCAATCGTTTTCGATTTAGAAAATATTTTTGCATCCAAAGAGCGAACAAATTGCAAACCTGGTTCCGCTAAAAAATCCAAAACTCGAATTGAAAAATGAATAAAAGTCTATTGGCAGATCAACCCAAAATAGAAAAAGTTGATACGTTAGCTACACCAATCCGCTTATACGCTTACATTCCTACTCTCCTTTGCATGTACGAACGTAGGATATTTACCTTTATTCCGACCATTAGTCGTGGTTTCAGAAAGTTTGGTAGTTTTGAAATGTCGGCACATAAGATAGATTAGAGTCTCCAACTTACGCTGTGGGGACTAATGGACTGATGAAGACTGAGCGAAATTGGTCAAAGACTTGAACATTTCAATCAATTTTAGGGTAACAGTAATTACTGTATCCAGTTAGGGATGATAATTTAATTAAAGGCAATAAGACAAACATTACACATTTAATAATAAGTATCTTATAAAGAAGATTTATTCCAAAGATAGGTATGAAAGACGTCCAAAACATTTTGATGGAATAACTTCAATGACATTTCTAGGGCAAACCAGGGTCGAGTCGAGATGGATGTGATTTGTCAATATTTGGCAGTGACAAAGTTACGGGATAATTTATTATAGGCTCAGGAACAAACTAGGGAAGAGAAACAAACTAAGCCTGAGAGAGAAGAAATTGTACACCAAGGAAGTTAATTTCGGAACAGTGGTATTTTGTTGTGATGATACAAGGTGGAGAGTTGTTAGGTATAATGTCACTCGATTTACACAAAAAAAGCCATTGGAAATATACGTCCAATTTTGTATAGGAGCTTTCATATAAATAGTTTGTTTTTAGTATTTTGCATTATTTTTAGGAATCATTGGAATATTTTGTTTGATTGTAGGGTGTCAAGCAAATGCAGAATTTAAAAAAAACTGTTACATTGGAAGATTAGACAGATATATAGGTAGATAATTACATTATTGCACGAACAAATCATGCTAAAGAGCTTAATACTTATTATATCTAAAGTGGCAAAATTAGACTTCCAGATCTCTTTCAGATTATTTAAGGATGGCGGTGGGGTCATTATAAGAACTGGTTTTAAGTTTGAATTGACCTGTTTTGCAAACCCTGTATGGGAACGATGAAGCAAAACACATACAATGGGACTTCCGTATTCAGTCCCTATTCAATGGCAAAACAAATAGAGCAGGTACCCATGGGATCACATTATTGTTCTGCTATCTTGTTATATCAACACTGTTCGAAGTTTTTATCTATTCAAACGTTCCTACATGCTTTCCTGTCGATGTTTATATTAATGCTTCGATCTCAATGCATGCGAAGTTATTTTTCAGAGTTGATAATGGGTACTAGTATAAAAAACCTACAGCTTGTGAAGAAATAATTATTGAAAACCTACGTACTTTTTTTTTAATACATAGTCTGTATTCTCTTCTATAGTTTTAAATCTTGTAGTATAATAATAGCGTCATGTAATTGAGATAAATGTTCCTGGAGTTTTTATCATGTTTCCCTCCCTTTCTCTTATTTTAGTATTTCTGCTGCTAACCTTATGACAATTTGAGTCAGATATCAATTAAAAAAGTCGGTATTGATGTTAGATTATTAATACAGCTTTCTAGTTAAATTTAATGGACATACGAGATTATTGCCCGTATCTTGTTTAAGTTCTAGCCGTTCATCTGTCAAACGATACTGACCTACTAAATTATTGACCAAAT
Source organism: Eupithecia centaureata (assembly GCA_944547425.1). Lineage (NCBI taxonomy): Eukaryota > Metazoa > Arthropoda > Insecta > Lepidoptera > Geometridae > Eupithecia > Eupithecia centaureata. The sequence continues at coordinate 10,260,696 of OX155686.1, forward strand.
AGTCTCTAATGAGAGGATCATTGTCATTTTAATTGACGTCGTAATCGAAGCGTGTCTTCAATTTATCAAGCGTAAGAAGATTGATGAGTTTCGTACGTGTTACTGTAAAGTTGTTATTAATCAGTCTGGATAACGTTAAACTAGACTGATGTGCACCATCCGGCACTTTGGATTGAACTTTATACACCACTGAGTCAACATGTACAATTCAGTTGCTATTATTATTTTCAGTCATTACACTATTACTCAACTGTAAGGAAATGATCTTTCAAACAAATCGGTGGACTGTAAAAAATCGTATGTTGATCAATCCTATAGTCTCATATTAAGATGGTGACTTTTTAAACATGATACTTGACCGAAAATCAATATTTATGCAGTAGATAATAACATAAAGGCTTCATTATAAACAACAATAGCTTCCCGTCTATTGATCGCGGTGTATTGTGGCAGACATTATAAAAAAAACAAATGAGTTCAGAAAACAATAGAGGACGGAGACAAAAAGGTCATCGTTATGCATCATTACTCAATAACCAACGTCCCTTGTGCTTATTTAATGGAACCTAGTACGTACGATACAGTTGACAAAACCGACAATCTGATATCTGATAAAGACAGTTAAATGGAACAATATAAGATACAATTTATAATGCCAACATAATCCTGCTCTTGACTACTGAACAATAAGCTTCTAGACCTATTATGCGATAAACATCTTATGCGCTACCAATGTGAGACGGACTAGTTATTGATATACGTTTTCCACAGCATATTGTTTGTTTTTTCTTATCAAGCGTCTTGCTTCACAGAACATATGGTAAAAGAATTGTGTAGGAACCAACTTATCGTTCTCATCTCCTTAATAAACAAAGGAACAAGCCATTTTTCGGAGACAACGCCCTGCCCAAAACGCTGAAGTAAGAAAAATGAAATTTGGAGGGTACCTTTTGCTAAATAGACTCCGATATGAGGGGATTTTCGAAAAATCCCCCAAGGGGGTGAAGGGGATTTGAATTGTTTTGTTCAAGTTTGTGATTCATAGTTTGGCTCCGTATGAAATGACTCTTACTTTTGAATGTAGGATGCTTATGACCTGAATTTTTCAGTATGTAAGTACTTACTGATATAACCATAAAAAAACATACATTTCCGGAATTTTCAAAAAACCCTTAAAAAGGCTGTAATGGGGGTTAAAAACATTGAGGTTTTTTAGTAACTTTTACCAGTGGCCCAACTTGATTGAAACTTACATTTGTAGTTCTATTAGATTAAAGCATGCAGGACAAATTGTATAGTCTACACGAGCGAAATCTTCAACCGGAAACTTGGCTATATGATAAACTTTAATTGTTATTACATAGTTTATTTACCATTCATAAATAGTTCATTTATTCTCGATATATTCTACTCTAAGATTACTAACGGATTCAAGTCTTTTGTATCCAAAGTTCCTGCATCACAAAGTTATAATAAAAAAACAAAAAAGATTGTGCTAATTACCCCTACTACAAGGGTCAGTCTTTTTACCAGTATTTTAAGTCAATAACTAGGGCAAGATAGGTAATTTACCAGACGATATTACAGGCTATCATTTACATGCACCAGATCGATATCGCTCAACACTTATGACACAAATCTATGGCTGGCTTACCTCAAGCTGCCAACCCTCCACGTGACGAAATCCCAATTAATTTGAATAATTAGAAACATCTAATCTCTCGCCAATTTAGACGATCCGATAAGATGTTGGGTATATTCAAGCAATCTGAAGATGGAATCCCGACTGGGTAATGCTGGGTACCGTTTAATATCTATCTTGTGCGAGATTAGTATTCTGAATACTGTGATAATCTTTTGAATCGTCATATTTTCGTGATTTGGAAGCTTTAAATCTATATTTATAAATGAGAAAACTGGGTGACTCATCATAAGATCTCTGGAACTTCAAGAGCTACGAAGCTGAAATGGCATAAAGGTTTCTTTTAGGATGAAAGCACCGAACGAATTTCCAACAAAAAAAATGGAAATTCGTGTTTAAAATAAGATCAATGTGATATTACTAAAAGTACCTACATGTGAATAAAACAGCGAGTGGGTCAGCTAGTATCAAATATTTCATTTGATTAAAGACTTATCAAGCCAATTATTTTTCATAACCATTTTTTTAAACTGTAAAAAACAGTCAATAAAATAAAACAATACTCTTTTTCTAAATGTATCTGCCCTGGTCCTCACGACCCCGGGCCAATCAATTCAGAATTTCATTTGAAATTTCACGTTTTAAAAGGAAATAAAAAGGAAAGAATACCAAGCACCCTAACCCTTGCCCTTTCATTTAAACCTGACGATCTTAAATTGAACTTGAAAAACTCCAATGATGTAATCGCTTTGAATAATAAAAAAGGGTTTCTCTTAATATTCGAGAGCTCGTAGCTTTTTACAGCAATCGCTTTAAGCCGCTTTATTTGGTATCAAATGGTGGATATAATCCAGCGAGATAAAACATGAACAAAGCCTTTACGAGTGTTTTTGGGACAGTGGTCCCCGTGAAGTGAAATAGATTATCTTAATAATTATGTTGGTGTCCCTAAAGTGGCCTAAAAGTATAACATGCAAATTGTTCCTTCTGTAATTTATACTTCTCCGAAAGCAAAAACAATTTGCAGAAAATGGTTTTCTAGGAATTCAGTACAGGAAAGAATGCGGATACAGGAAATTATGAACAGGCATTCTTACTTTGCTTTTTTTTTTGCTAAAATACAACGTAGATCGATTATAAGGAATTTAAAGATATTTTCTGCGAGCAGTACCTAATCAAACTTTTAATTACAATATCCATATTATCGCTAGTCGATGTGACTTAATCTCAGATTATTACCATAAAGACCAGACTAAAGATATTATCCAGTTAAAAGACTTACTTAAATGCCATCATCTGTATTTTTATCGTCGTCGTTGTGCATACAAAGGTCTTGATTACTTGTTCAGCTATATTCTTCGAAAGCTATTCCCAGGCGGGCTTTCCCACCCATTAGGCAACTCATTTCACATTTTATAATGGATGTTTTGGGAATTCCGTCCGAGTTTTGAATTTAGAGAATTTTCTTTGTAAGCGCTGTGAATTTTCAAAGAAATTTATAGGAAGTTACAGAAATTTCTCGCTTATGCGGTAATTTGATTATGGTAAGAATTATTGTTAATATTTTTCATAATCATTTCAATCTTAAGTGTTGTGTATTTAGGGTTTCTTAAAATTAAAAGGCGATGTGGAGAAGCCCTTCGTGTGGTGTGAATAAGAAATAAAAAAGTAACATGCTTTTTGGACTAACAAAATTTTTGTAGCATATAATTTTAGTAGTTTTTCTAATTTTTTGACGCATCTGGTAGCTTATTTTATTATTTACTAGCGAACCACCCCGGCATCGCACGGTTTTATTATACATATAAAACTTCCTCTTGAATCACTCTATCAAAATTCGTTGCGTAGTTTTATAGATTTAAGCATACATAGGGTTATAGCGTCGATGGGTTATAGGGATATAGGGACAGAGAAAGCGACTTTGTTTTATACTACGTAGTGATTTCCACGCTACTTAGGGGCTCGATAAGTGAAGTATTGAACAGAAGGTAGTTCATAATGACGAGCTGGTAGAGAGTGGAATACTTGGTAGTGATCCTAATTGCAATCCGAAATGTCTCGTTAGAAACATGTGCCTCTAATGCGACTGAAACGTCACTTATCATCACCTGCAACCTCACATCCAATGCAATTAGTGTGAACCCATAGACATCAGTTATTTTGAACCTAACCTCAATAGGAATAAGGAATTTCATTCTATGAAACATGATAAAGCAGAAAGATAATAGGATATCAACTAAGTAAACAAGCGTTTTGTTACTTTCTAGGAAGTGACTTGAAGAACGTTATCTAGGATTTTGACTTGGGAGTTTTATGAAATTTATTGAATTTTATGTTAATAATATAAAGGATGAATAACTCTTAGTTGTTGTTGTGTATATTCTTTATGCTGTGTCTGTGTCTTATAAGAACTTTTGTACATGTTAAGCAACGGAATAGAAAGATGCGCCTACATCAGTGGGTAAACCACATCGGTTGTTGTCTAGCGTAAAATAGACAAAAATGACATCGCATCGTTATACATTGCATAAATTATTGAAGTTGAAGGAAAAGTAATCAAATGTATTACTCACTAGCATCTGCCTGCGCATTCGCTTGCGTTGTTTCTATGGAAACGTCTCAAGGCTATTTATATCCCATGGGAACTGATTTATTGGATTAAAAGTAGCCTAATTTCAGACAGATCCGTTCAATAGTTATTGCGTGAAAGAGGAACAAACATCCATACATCCTCACAAAGTTTCATGGTTTAATAGGTACAAATTATTAAGGACTAGCGACCCGCCCCGGCTTCGCACGGGTTTATTATACGTATAAACCTTCCTCTTCAATCACTCTTTCTTTTTAAAAAGAACCGCATCAAAATCCATTGCGTAGCTTTAAAGATTTCAAAGGGACAGGGATATAGGGACATAAGGACAGAAAAAGCGACTTTGTTTTATTATGTAGTGATTATTATTTACTAGCACCCGCAAATTGATGAAAATGAATGAAAGCAAGCATGGGCCTATGCCCTTAGTCTATGTTTTATTCCAGGCCTAGGACTACGTCTATTCTAATCAAAATTTCTATTTTAAATTCCGCATTTTGTAACAAGGTAGCCGGCTATGTGTGATACCAAAACAATGTTTGTTGAAGACTCCCAATTTCTTAACTTAGGCAGACTATTTTTCGGGAACGTCGTCGCTGTCACTTTTTTATGGGATCAATAAGGGTAGGGATAGGCTGTTGTTCCTATGTGGTTTCTCTACTAGAGTTGAGACGATTTTTTAAAGAAAACGGTTAAACGAAATTAACTTATTGAATGACAAAAAAAAACAGGTCAAAAAGATCGGGACAAATTCGAAAGGTTTTGGAAACGATTTATGGTGATACCAGCAATATTCACTCGATAGGTACTAACGATATCAGAAATCAATATTTTTCTTTCTTTAAGACTTACAAAATAAGAACTTAGACAAGTCAAACTTTAAAATAAAAATACAAAAAACAAAAAAACAAAATCTATAATATAAAAATGAATCGCAAAATGTGTTGGTAAGCGCATAACTCAACAACGCCTGGACCAATTTGGCCAAATCTTTTTTTAAAATGTTCGTTGAAGTTCAAGGATGGTTTTTACGGCGAGAAAAATATGATATTTGACAAATAAATAAATTTCCCCGCGGGCGACGCTGCGGGGCGCAGCTAGTTGTCAATAAATGACCAAGATATTCAAAGTAGAACGATAAACGATGAGGACGCAAAAGTAAAAAACTGTGGAGCGACCTCATCGCCTCAAGTTTAAATAGGTAATTATCAAAATGAGAGAAGAAGTAAATTTTCCATTCTCTTAATTTTTAATTCCAGGAGTGGAAAAAAGCGAAAAATAAGTCACTAGCACGTTAATGTATAACTTCGGTGTCTAATACATGTTTTTATATAAAAATTACAAATTATTATCGACGTGGAAGTAGACGACATCTGGCCAAGCATTACCGTCATTGAATTATGCATTAATGAACTAACTACTTAGCATCTTATTCATTTATGAACTAACCACTTAGCATCTTCTGCGGATTCGCATGCAATATTTTTAAGGAAAGGTTTTAGGGCTATTTCTATACCGTTGGATCTGATGTATGGGATGATAACGATAAATATGGGATTAAACAATATGTACGCTATAGCATTGGGTGCCCCCGTAATTATAGATGTACTTTTTTTAAATAAATAAATAAAATAAAATAAGTAGCCTTTCTGTTATTCAAGGGCTAGAACCACATTATATACATGCAACATATTCAAATTTCAGCCCGATCCATTCAGTAGTTTTGAGTGAAAGAGGAACAAACATCCATCCATCCATACATCTGTAAATCCATCCAAACTTTCGCTTTTATGCTTTGATGCTGTGTGGACTGTCCGGAAATATTTATATTTATTTTATTTATATTTATCACATTAGTAAGCATACGCCTTCTCGATAAGATTTTGTTTTACGCACTGTTTTATTCAAACATTAAAATACCTTGGCTATTTTTGTACCAACACGCGTCGTTGATATTTTCAAATATTCCGGCTATTTCGAGAAAAGTCTGATCCGTCTAATGTATGGGACAACTCCAGCAACGCTGGGACGAATAGGGACGGGAATCGCTTATCGATATTTGTTTAATATACTTGATTGAGTAAACTTTGATGTAATGGATCTTGCTTGCTCGGGAGGTGTTTGATCAAATGGAAATACTGAAGAGTTTGTCGATGAAGCCGGGGTACGCCTTGAATTTACCTAATATATTAGGGAAAATTATGTTAAATATTGCACGAAGTTTGAACAAAGGATTATGAAATAAAATACTTTGACACAGTCTCGTCTAAAATTACCTAAGTAGGAGGCGGTAGGCTTTGCAATAGCTGGATTTAATAATAAATAAATTTGTTAATTTACACAGATTTATGTAAACGTTGTTATTAGCATATGTTTGTATATTATATAAACAAATAAAGTTTATTTAAAGAATGTTTTGTTTGATTTACTTAAATATGTCAGGTTAAATTTACACAAGGTCTTTGCCTTTTTAACTTAAATATTTACTTAAATTAAGTAAAAACTAACAGTTTAGTTATAAGTGTAGTGTACATAAACGAGAATAAATTGAGTTTACAATTACTCGATAAAAAAAAACATGGAGAAAAGCTTTAAGTTATTTCGGACAACTAAATTAACTCCAGAAGCCAGAAATGGTCGATAAAACTATCGATAAAACTGTCGCATCACTACAACACTCTGGTATTTATAGCAGCCGGCGGAATGCATCGCCCACCTAGCTAACGATAATAACGCCACTGTCAAGTTCATTACTCATCCGACCAACATCAGGACCGTTCTGCTCTTTGTTCTAATATTAGTTGACTTTACCACTTTCCGTTTCAGAATAAAGAGGTCAGTATTTAATAGACTTGATAAGTGCATGATCACTTGAGCATCAAGTCTATAAAATACATAAATTGATGGTTTAGTTAGTTGTATGTTGGCGATGATGATGCGTCTTGGTTTTGATGTTTTCAGGTGATTATATACAGGCTGTATGTTCGGTCATATTGTCATCAGTGGCATCGCAAACTTCTTTTTGTGATGTCTTAGTGCATGATGTCTTATTACATATAAAAGCATCTAAAAAGATTTGATTCAATAGACTGGGTAGGAATAAATATTTATGTTCTCATTATTTTTCGATGTAACCGTAGAATGACCGGAAGATGATTATGATGTACCTATCGCTAATAAGGAGGATAATTAATTAATTTATACGACTAATTAAAATCAAAAGGCCAAATTATTAATATCTACTGCATTTCTAGGCCTTATATGTGGTCCATTTTAAAGTCCCAAATTTCCAAAAGCCAAAACCGGTAAACTAACGTAAATGCATATGAAGTAACTTTGAAGTGAAAAATAATTACCTACTGGTAAAATGTTTAGTACCAACGCATGCACGACCCATCGTGTTTCATAAAATAATTTTCAATTGAAAAAATGCCGTTGCGTGTGTAGAAATGAATGATTTCCTAGTAGATTTCCTACAAGCCGGTGAATTGATTTTGTTTTACATCGTTTGTTGGACGTTACAGACATTATAGGATAGATTTAAACCAACTTAGATCCTATTACTATGATTACAATCCATTTAAGGTAAAATCATAAATCAAGATTTTATTCTTCATATTCGTGTTCTTTACATGCAATCTTTATTTTTTTAACATAATAATACTTTTAAGTTTATGCTTGTTTAGCAAAATCAATAATTATTACTGTAAATATGAGACAAAAATATGCATTCTACAACTTTTGTTTTTTTTTTAAATTTCACGGAAAAGAATAGTTACCTATAAAAAAACGCGTTATGAATATTTTTTTTCTTAAAAATTTAAAAATATTCATATAAGTATGTAAACAAATATAAAAAACTAACCTATGTTGTCTTGTGATGACAAGTTTCACATATGGTTCTCCAACCATGAATACTGGCATAATAAATGAACACTCATATGGTAAATCACACTACACGACCAACTGTTTTGTGGCCCTCGAGTGGTCAATAATAGCCATAACTTAGGACCATTATTTCACCCCTATCGCACTACAGTGTGTAATGTGTTGAGTTTTTCAAATCGGGAGCAACTATAAACATATTTTACTATAGAAAAACTATTTGAATATAGGAAAAAAATCCGATTAAATAATGAATCTTACTATTATAATTAATGGGAAAGTCTGTGTGTCTGTATCTACAGCAGCTACTAACTTACACTAAAAACATAGATGTATTGTGACAACGTGGGATAAAAAAAAAATCTTCAACTCCAAGCTTAGTTACTGTTTTAATTGTACAATGAAAATAGTAGAGCTGTAGCTCAGACTGAGTTATCCAACTCGCTAGGGGAAGGAATTTATATTTAGGTATTAGTTAGTACGTAAAGTAACGAAGCTTGGAGTAGTGGGTATTTTTTTTTTGCAACATTGTGCCAAGAGCAAAGTCCTACTTCATGTTTTTATCCCTCATTTTGTCCGTTGATCGGGCTATATCTAAGGGTAGATGCCAAAATATAAATTAAATAGCAAAGATAAATAAAGGCCTTTTATACCCAATAGGGTAGTAGGTATAGGTACTAGGTTTTGTTAATTTAAAAAGTAATGAGAAACTATTCACATATTAAATATAATAACGTAACTAGAAAGTAAATTTCATTCCATAATGGTTTCCACATCAAAGCAAAGCAAAGGGGTCCTTTGGGTTTAATAATTCTCATTTAAATTAGTCGCTATGAATAGTTCATTTCCCTGTCTGCAATCCAAATAAATGAAGAAGGAACTGTAATAGCTTCTGTTCCATTACTACGTAGCAAAAAACATGACTGAATTTGAGTAAAACTGTAGAAGGAACTTCTAGGTTCAACAAGGTTTCATTTTAACAATCAGTCTGTCAGTCGTCTATTTGTGGATTCGTAATATCATTTTAATTACATTAAAAATACTGATCTAAGTAGGTACGTGGGATAGGAAACCATTGCCTGACAGTATGTGGCGACAAAATAATTGTAAAAAAAAACACTAAACATCAAAGCTTGAAGTGGAAGGCCCTTCTTAGTTATAGTTCTGAAGGAAATAAATCCAATAAAGATCCACAAACTTATCTATAAAATCCATATAAACCCACTTCAATCGCATCGATGCAGTTGATGGCTGAAATATAACTTCAAAACATTGTTCGGCAACTCTTGAAGTCTTGGCTGAATCAATGTACCGACACGAGATATCACCAATGCGGTTCCAGGCACTCCCTGCCACAAGCAAGCCTTAGAATTTGTAATTTTTAACGAAATCCAAGAATGTTTGCATATAAAATTTGCTCCGAGAATGCTTAGAGTTGCTCATAGAACCTTTGAAGTTTGTGCAAATATGGCGCATATTATTATAACTTTGGTAGCTTCCAGCTGAGTTTATAATGTAGTAATTTATTTAGACGTTTGATTGAATTCAATAGACTTTTAGACTTATTACAGAATTTTAGAAATTTGAAGTTTAAATATTTTGGTTTTCCATCAAAGTTTTTGCTATGTATTTCAAACTACGCAGTTTCAATTCAAATTACCTACTAATCATTTTCTACCTGCATACTGCATATGAGCTATGAAACAATTATTTATGCTTCGAATGACTACACTATACAGCAAACGGATAAAATGGTAGCATACAATAAATCAAGACGCATACCCGGTGCAACTCGTTACCAATACGTTCTAGTAACAGTTAGCAATAATAATGGTGGAAATACACGAGGCCAGTAAACATGATGGAACCTCTATTAGTGAAGGACAAAAATATAAAGAAAGCCTGCAATAGCAAAGCACAGCAATAAAAATTCCCTAAACAATAATTTTTACGTAGTTGAAGGTTGGAACCTCTAGGATCTCGATTCCCAAGGCACGCTGTAGGTATTTTAAGAACCAAACCCTCTAGATTCCTAACTAATATTCTAAACGCGAAAGTTTGTATGGATGTATGTATGTATGGATAGGTGATTGTTTCTTTTTCACGCAAAGACTACTGAAAGGATCGAGCTGAAATTTTGAATAGAGGTAGTTCTAGCCTTGAAATAACACATATGATATGTTCATCCCATGAATCAGTTCCCATTGGATAGAAATAGTCTTGAAACGTTTCCATAGAAACAACGCCTGAGTTGGCCAGCAATGAGCGTTGAGAACACTAAGACACGGGCATTATTACTACACTACTAAAATATATAAACTACTTACACGATTCAAGTACAGAGAATATCTGTGTGACAAGATAACTTACCTAGCAAAATGCAGTGAAAACCCGAGAGGACGTACGGTAAATAAATAAACAGCACGAGTCAAGTGAATTCTCCAAGCTGAAAATTCCAGTACCGACTAAAATATCAAAATATTTACACGATAAAGTAGTAGGTATCTACTTAGGCTAAGTCGTGGAATGCAAGACTCGCTTAGTTCGCAAGATTCGTAAGCGCTGGCATCGCTTGCTCGGGCCTTTACAGTCGATATTAAATAGCGGTAATACTCTCGATTTGAATTTAAAATCGCCGATGCTTTGAGTTTGTATTTTACTCGTTTTCGAATGTAATGGATATTGTTATACATTGGTAGAACTTATCTATTGGTGAACAGATATCGTAAAATAAATTGCGAGGGATTGAGCTTGCTTCTGCTGGTTTTGTTGAAATGATTCTGAATAAAATATGTTTTTTAAAGAAAAGCGGTGAAGATAGGGAGTGGCATTTTTTTAAAATTTATATCTATACTAGCGATCCACCCCGGATTTGCAAGGGTGTATAATACATACCTTGTATAAACCTTCCTGTTGAATCACTGTTCCTATCTATTAAAAATGGCATCAAAATCCGTGGCGTAGTTTTAAATATCTGAGGACACATACATAGGGACAGACAGACAACGGGAAGCGACTTTGTTTTATACTTTGTACAGATATAATATATCTGTATACAGATCTGAAATAAAGCCTACATTAAGTTAGGTATCTGTAGATCCTAGTCAAACAACATTTCTTCAAAGAATTTCTAAAGTGACGAAGATTCTTTCAGGAATCTGAAGAAAATGTTGCACGAAGATAAGAAAACATTATGAATATTTTGCGACACAGAGGCAGGTGGCAGAGATTTATAATAAGTTGGTTGGTACCCACCAACATGTCTTTGTTTTTTTACGTTCTCTTTATTTCCTGCAAAGTTATCTTAACGTTGGCGTCTGCAACTATTTCGAAGACCTAATCTGCCACATCATTAGCCTGCAATATGACATATTAAATCCCTGGAATTTTATAAACTTATGTTGTCCTAATCCCTACAGCATAAAAAAGGAGTTAGTAGTTTCTAGACTTTTACTAAGTAGGTATGTTTGCTCCTTTAATCACGATACCAATAGGTACCATTTCTTTCCTACTTTTTTTTCTATTCACAAAATTTAATGAAAAAATTGTAAGTGGATAAGTATTTGTTTTCTTCTTTATCTAAATGGATCTAGAGCAAATACCACCTTCTACATAGTTCTTTCATGTCCAGTCTAACCCAAGGTTACCTGAATGAGATCGTTTATGGCCGCCGTTTATACTTTATCTACATTCATTATGCAGTATTGTATTGCATATACCTATATTATTTTTACTTGTTTGTGTTCTAATAATTAACATTTTTCTATTCTATTCTATTATATCATAATATGTGCGAACGTTTGTTTAAAGTTCAATAACAAAACAGCAAAATCAATGAACTAAAAAGTAAGGAAATAATTCTAGACGTGCTTGTAACATAAAATGCTAAAGCGAACGCGTCCCAAAGTGGCAATGCATTTAAAAACCCATGTGGTTTTTACTACAATTAGGTTAGCACGAGTCCCAGTCTACTAGTTTTTATCGCAACCAACTTTGAACTTTACGTTTTGTAATCCACATGAAACTGAACTGAACCCAATGAAAAATGAATTTTTGTTTTAAGCTGCAATTTTATTTTATGAAACGTTGGAATAATGTTATAAAATGTTGTTCGAAATGAAAATTCAATATCTATTTGTTTCTTTTTCGGCATTTAAGTAAAAAATATTTTTGAATGTATATAATATAGACTCAAAAGTAGAGTGGTTGAATCAAATTATTAAAAAAAACAATAAAGTCTATATAAATGGCTATAAATATAAATTTAAATAATGCTGGACAATTCACACCGCATAAAGGGTATTAAAATAGAATACCCAATCAAATTGTGGGTGCAAAAAGTCGTAAAATACGAAAACAAGTTCCACTAAAGCGGAGGCGGCGTTGAAATCTAAATGTACATTTTATATTTCGATAGGAAGGCTAAGCCCAAGTCAAGGCAGAATCTCAAGTAGTATCTAACAGGGTAGCTCATGAAATTTTTATTACTGGTTTTTGGAACGTAGGCAGTTAGGTAGCTTCTGATTCTGTGGACGATATTGAAAGAAAATTGGGCGATATTCATTGAGATAATAATAAACTTCAGGACGGTTAGAATTTTTTTTCGTTGGTCTGGGTGTTTTCTATGTATAATAAAAAATATCTATCTATGTAATGTATTGTATTAAGTATATCAGTCATCTAGTACCCATGACACAAGCTCTCTGCTTAGCTTGGGGCTAGATGATGCTGTGTGGACTGTACGGAATTATTTATTTATTTACGGTCCCTTCCTTGCAAAGAATAATTAGACACCTCATCGAAAGATATTTAATTATCAATCCTAAACAACAATAGCGGGAAGGGATATACGACTTTTGAAACATGTAAACATATAACAAGCCAAGACGTAATGTTTAAAATTTATATGAGAATATTATAACAATGTCCAATGACTCCCTTGTAGATGACAGCGATAAAGGTAAGGAGGAACTCATTTACCTACTAAAGCGACAAGATAATTGATAATTCTCGCAGATTAGGTCAAGGACCTTTGACAAACGAAATCACTGCGCATGGGAACGAGATATTTAAACTCATGAATGAGTCATTTTATTGAACAAAGTGGTGTTTCCCAGACGATGAATGACCGGAGATGTTGTGGCTTAAGTAACTCGAGATTCTCTGACTCAATTCAAGAGAAATATAGATTTTCTGACTCAATGCGTAAGTTCTTACAACTGAATATACATACAATAGACCTGACGACCGAAGTGGCGCGGCGAGCGTAGGTCTGCCTGCGACGCGGGAGGTTGCGTCTTCAATTCACGCCTAGGGACATTATGTTTGTACAATCTACAAATATTTGGGTGTTTTCTATGTATGTATTGTAAAAATATCTATCTATGTAATAAAGTATGTATGCAGTATACCAATTGTCTAATACTCATCACAACAACACAAGCTTAGCTTGTATTTAAAAACGTGAATGTTAGGATGGATTCCTCACGCCATGATTACCGAAAAGACCGAAAAGATAGGGCTGAAATTTGTATAGACTTAGCGCTAAACCTGGATTCAAAAATGTGTTTTTATCCTTTAAATAATTTCCTCTTCCCTCTACATCGGATAGAAGTAACGATTAATAGTTATCATAGAGACAATGCGTGCACATTTGATAAGTATGTATGGGTTAATTATATTTAAGATATCCATTGGAATTTTGTTTTTGGTAGGGTAATCATAATTATTCGGGCAATTATCTGCCAAGGAACATTTGGGCAGGTTTGTTGGTTTTTATCTTGTTCTATTAAAGCGTCATTTACTTAGTTGTATTAAAAAAGTTTATAACGTCTCTTGATAAGATTACTTAAACTTATTGTCTATTAGCCATTAGTTTATAGTTTTAGAGAGTGCTTAGTATCAGAAACAATAACCCAATCAATTTGAAAAGTTTGATACTAGAGGTATATGCTGCAGTCCTGTATGTTGTTTGTAGGTACAGTTAAAATAAGTTCCATTCAAGATGCTGGTTTACAAGAATTCATAAGTCGTTAAAAAGTTATTCAAAGAAATCGACATAATATACTATTTTTTCCGGAAATTAATTTTTGTTTAATCAAATAAATCACGTGGGTATTATATCAACATTCAATCGTAAATTCGCATGAATTCAGTGGTTTATAGAAAATTCGAATTATTCAATTATCTAGGTATTTATAATCTAAATAATAGTAAATAGTAACAGTCACAGGAGTGAAGTGACTGCTTATAACTTAAGTAACTTGAACATACTCATGAATGTCTGTAACATTTCAAAGGTAAGTAAGGTGAAGGTAGAGTTATCGTTGAATTTAATTTAAGACGTCCGAGAAATGCTCTAAGCTGCGATATTGAACAGTAGTCCGCTGTAGTTTTAAAACACTTTGGATAAAGTCAGAACAAAAGCTGGTTTCTAGAAATGAAAAAAAAAAAATTAAATTCCCTACGACAGATCTATATAGGAACTGTGTGTGGAATATTCGATAGCTCTTCATTTCTAGTATCTCAGTCTCCGTTCACCAATCCATTTAAGCTAAGTCAAATTACTGATCTCCACTATGGGAGAACTGACGTGAAGAGTAGTACGAATAACTTGTTCAGACTACGACTTGAAGATTACGAGTTATTCAAGTCTGACTTAGGTTTAAAAGTAATCATTAACATTATTATACCTTACAATTATTATTGTAAGGTATAATGCAGTCCATAAACGTTATAAGTATTATCTAAGCTTTTTTACATGTTTATTTTAGCTGCTTCCTTACCATTGTGGCATATTTAACATATTTGAAGCTTATATGACTTATTCCTTGGCGAAACACTAAAATCTTGCCACAAGAAACCTGTTTTCTAAGTGAATGTGGCCATTGTGAGAAGAGCACGGTCGAACGGGCGAGCCCGCTAAACGACTGCAATATATAAGCGGATTTAGCAGGTCAGAGGACACGAACCGATGGCTTCTGAACTACTAAGATAGTCTTAATGGTAGGATGTTTAGAATTTTGATGTAAGGTTACCGAAGTCAGATCTCTGGAGGGTTACGGCCAAGTTTATTATAGAAACTTGTATAATGTTTATTAGTGTTTGAATCTTAATTATGCTTTGGGTCTGCATGGTATATTACGAAAATTTGCAATTGAAATGTTAGTATTGTTATATTATAGAATTCTCATAATAAAATTATAAAATATTATATTATAAAATTTCTCACAGCATCTGAACGACGCGTACACACGCGTCGTTCAGTGATGCTGTGAGAAATTTTTGAAAACCCGTATACCCCAGGGGAACCTAACTGAATTCCGGGATAAATGTATCCCATGTCTAATCGTCCCGAGTTCCATTCGAATTCATTCAATTCCGTCGTGATGCGTGGTTAAAGAATTTTTCTTTCACCCTCTCTCCCAGGGGAACCTTACTGAATTCCGGGATAAAAAGTATCCCATGTCCTTCCTTGTAGTATGAACTCAAATCGTCCCGAGTTTCATTCCAACTCATTAAGCAGTTTCGGCGTGATGCGCGGTAAAGGAATTTTACTTTCATACCCTCTCCCATGAGAACCTTACTGAATTCCGGGATAAAAAGTATCCTATGTCCTTCCTCGTAGTACCTATAATCATGCCGAGTTTCATTTCAATCCATCAAGTAGTTTCGGCGTGATGCGCGTTTACGATACAGACAGACAGACAGACATGAATGAAAAAAATTACAGTTTTGGCTTGAGTATCGATAATAAAGTGCCCTCCAAAAAAAATTTTCAATATTTCTTCAAATTACAGAATTGGACCTGATACAGTTTTATTATAAGTATAGATTCGAGGCAAAGCAAGGGTTGTAAGGCAGGATTACGGCGGATCGACCCATCTTGGTAAAAGTTTGTGAAAGAAAGTTAGATAATGTTTATTATTGTTTAAAATCTTAAGTATGATTTGGAGTTCCTGAATGGACAATTTACGACAATTTGCAATTTAATTGGTCCTTCGAGCTTTAAACTAAATATAAGTATTGTTATATTATGGAAGGCAAAATAAGGCATAGGAGTAATCCTATGCCTTACAACCTTGGCTTTGGCCGATGGACCATCTTGGTAAAAATTTGTCAAAGAAAAAAATTAGACAAGGTATAAATTTGCGATTGAATCGGTCCTTTGAGCTTTAAAATAATGTGAGTATTTTTATACTATAGAATTCAAGGCAAATCAAGGGTTGGCAGGATTACGGCGAAGAGAGGTTTTCCGTCCTCGAGGCAGCCATATTCCCCAGGTGATTGGATGATATCGTCACGGATGCCGGAAGACTGAGAATGACGCTCAGGAACTAGTAAGCTTGTATGTAAAATGAGGACCCGAGGTATACTGAACTGGGTGTTAGCGAGCTTATAAAGAGGATGATGATAGAATACGTCATATTAACCAAAGTAAAGGATATATCACCATATTTACGGCATACATCAAACATGAATAATTCGCCTTCTTTACCTAACTAAATATTATTTCAACCACGCGTGAAATTGGACATAAATATATTCAAACCTTTTTGATAATATGCGTATTTTCTTACGGGAAACTCGAACGATATTTTTGGTATCCCGGAAATCTATTGGGTTGGGGAACGATCACGATCAGTCGGACTGTCAGTGGTTAAATTTATAGGTGGGAAGGAAGCTGGTGTGCTGAATTGATAGCTGTGGGTATCTGCTAGCTGTAAAAATAGAGCATCGAAAGGGAGAATGTGCCATTTGAGTTTTTCCGTTTTACCTGAGCAACCTTTGACTAGGGCTTAATCTGCCATGCACGCTTTATGTAAAAGTAGGTAGATCATTCTTCATAGGAAAATTCTGTTTTAATATTTTGCTTTGTACCAAAGTCTGCTAAATTCTATTAGACCAGACCTATTGTCTCAGGTTTTTATATTCTTATTTGCAGATTACACAACAATGGTTGACATAGAAATCAACTCGAAAGTAATGTTAGTCCTTAGCAACGGTTTTGATTTTCGATTTGAGATTGAGTAGGTATTCCAAATGGAAGCATAACAACCTGATATCCAGTCATAAATCTACCTACATAGAGAGATACCTACATATTGAACAAAATCTACATTGGCAGACCTATAGGTATGCAGCATAATAACATTACCAACTATATTTAATCAGTCCTTTACCAATTTATTATGATTGGATTAGCTAAAACAAAACAAAATTCTTCAATGTACTCACGTTATTCAACAGCACCTCGCGCACAGTTCCAAATACAAAAAAATGCGTACAAAACAAAACACATTCACAATTCAAAATTCTCACTGGCACAAAAGAAAACACTGTTTCAACAAAAAGGTGGAGGTCGTAGTTCAAGTGGCTTTGAACAAAAGTTGCGGTTGTTTTTGGTCGAGGTTAGTGCACATTGCACACGTGAATGGAAGGCAGAATGCCGGCCGGTCGGAGCTCAGCGCGTTACTGACAGTCAAGCCAGCCAGCTGGTAGTACCGGATCACCGCTCTAGCGGACGAATTCATAACTAAATGAAGCCTCCGGGCGAAAGAGGGCAACTCTTGTTTGAGAGAATTGTGCTTTTGAGTGGCTGTTTTTTATGCATGTTCTTCTGCTTTGATTTTTTAAGTCTTTCTAGAATCATCGTTGTACAAGTAACTTATATTGTGCTATTTTTCATTTGAACACCATACCTCACCATAGGCTGATACTATTCTGTGCTGATACTGACTCAGACATCAACATAGTTTAATAGATTTAATATTTAATACGGTTTAACTTATTATTTTTTAATATTTTGTCTATTTTACTGTACATTTTTCTTATTTATGTTACTTGCTTTACATTCGGTATTTTTATATTATCATCAATTAATACCAACCAAACTGGTTTTCAATCAGGTTTAGGTAGGTATAGGTATATTTTCAGTCTATCAACTTATTATCAATTCATTCAATAATCATTACTTCCGAAATCGTCTAAAACCTACTTATCCACTTTGCCAGCCGGTAAGCGAGGCGTCGCAGCGTCGTCGGGGTGGGAGGATATTGACTCGCGTCGACGCGACTGAGCATGCGCCGGCACCAAATCATGTGTTTCTGTTTTTAAGCTGTTCAAACACTAAGAAAATTATCTACTAAAACTCATCAGACATAAAATATTTCAATATTTATATTTTTCTATAGCTGTTATTCTCTTGGTCCCGGTCAATGCACTAACTATAAACCTTTGAGGTTACTCTTGATATAGCGTACGGCCTTGACCTCCAAGAAATTTAACTAAAGGTACCTACATACACACACGTGTATATAGATATTTTCATGCAGTGTTTGTTTGATGCTGATGTCATATCTTAAGTGTGTTAGATGACTTAAGATATCCGAACTATGAAAGTTATTTGATATTTTATACATAAATATAAATATTGAATTAAAAAATATCTTCAGATATTAGGTACTAGCACATAATAATGTACCTTATTTATGTTAAAGAATATCTATATAATCTTGTATTTTTAAATAGCCATTTATTGACTAAAATGTGCAAACCGAGAAGAAAATCATCGCTTTGAGCATGAAAAGCAGATAAGAAAGCATTGGTTCCTTGCCAAATTCCGTAAATTTAGCGAGAAAGTTACTTTTTTTCCGTTTTCGCTTTTCAGAAACGAAAGAAAGGAAGTAATTACTAAGATTTACTGTTAGTATCTGGAAAAGTCATGGTGTCGGTTGTACTTTCAAGTTGGAATAATTCTTACTGACAACTTATTTGATAAAGATTTGAGAATACCAGACTAAGTTATTTCCTTCCATGTAAAATTTTATAAATTTTCCAACAACTGGAAAATTAAAAAAAAATTTGGTTGGAAAATTTATAAAATAAAGACTACCTAATGTTTAAATTTACATGGAGGGAAATAACATATTGTTTAATTTATCTTTAATGTATGTTCTAATTTATATTTTGAATTAAGATTTAAATGTTTATTATGTTTATTACTAGGTATAGTAAATAATTAGTAGTTACGTAAATTTTACAAATTCTTGGTCAGCATGTTTTGTAAAATTTAATTTATTGTATTAGGTAACAAACTTAAGTAGGTATTATCTTCTGATTCTTGCTTGAATATATAATATTATTTTACAATTAGTTATCTTCTGTTTCTTGCTAGAATGTATAATATTATTTTACAATTAGATTATTATTCTGCAAAATTTCGGTTCCACCCGGTTTAGTATTTTTGGCGCTTTTTAGACCCAAGCATTTTCACGTTTCACAAGCGTTTCATTTTTATTAGGTACCTACAGCCTTTCAACTTTTTGCTTTTGTCCAACAATATCCTGTAGACTTTGTAATATGTTTCTATTTTTTTGATCTGCAATCCAAAATATTTGTATTTTACTTAGCCACGTACATTAATATAGTTCATATTATCCCATCTATATTTTAAAAACATCTTACATTTTGTACAATTATTTTACCTCTTGACTAGATACAGAGTATATTATAACTTATATATAACTCTATAAAAGCAGAAAACTAGAGGTGAAATAAACTGGGAACTGACTGTACTTATGACTCCACATTTACTACATCTAGCCTTATCAAATGGAAACTTTCCTCAGAGGTTGGATCTTGGTTCTTTTTATTCACCAGGCTAACTAGCTAATGCCCGAATTTACCACCAGGGGGCATGTTACGATGCAGTTTGCAGGTAAGTAGCTTCTAAGCGAAGTCATGGTTCAAGTTCACTTCATGCTTGTTGGCTACAAGCTTTGTCCATTCAAACATAGATGGCGCTTAAAAACGGAATCGTTTGAAATGTGAATCGGGTTTGCATCAAATCTACATGCTTTGTGTTACTCTGTTTTTCTTATTAATAAATCTGAGCTATTGAATATATTTAGTGACTTTATTTTTGATAGATTAAGGCTGAAGACAAATCATTCACCCAATTCTAATTTTATAAAATTTCTATGATCAGGGCTATGATAAAATGATAACCTTAAATAATAAAATACCTACGCGTTAGAATTAGAACATTTTACAATACTATCGCATCAATGATTAGAGACGTACAAAACTTAAAAATAAAATGTGAAGTATACGGAGTAAATTCTTTCATTTTAAAACATTTCTTCAGTCCCGCTATAGGTAAAGCTTTTGAATATGGCTAATGACACAGATGACGGTTCATTACGTGAAATGGCACAAACCTGTGACTAATTACGTATCTAATTACATCACCTCTAAATTGTGCTTTTAGGGCCTGTTTTGTACTTTGTTCTCGTTTGCACGTACATTTGATCCACGTATTTTGTTAATTTGTGCCAGTAACAAGATTTTAATGAGATTTTTTGTGCATCTGTTAGAATTGTTTGTTATTTTGAAAAGGTTAATGTTTATTGCAGGGTTGAAAGTTGTACATTATTATTTGGGGTTTATTATTTGTTTCTATTCTTTGATTGACAGTCAGAATTAAAGATTATGTCACCCTTAACCAGTAACATTATGCATGTCTCGACAAAGCCTAGATAATTATTTGCTTTAACGAAACGGTCAAATTTAAAGAATTCTTTAAGACAACCATTGAATAAAAAGGTTCCAAACTCAAGAAAAAGGGATCAAAAGCTAAGCACAAAAGTTTAATTAAATAAACAACATATCTAAACCTACTATTGTATTAACAA
Organism: Eupithecia centaureata; assembly: GCA_944547425.1. Classification (NCBI taxonomy): domain Eukaryota; kingdom Metazoa; phylum Arthropoda; class Insecta; order Lepidoptera; family Geometridae; genus Eupithecia; species Eupithecia centaureata. Next base: position 10,281,508 of record OX155686.1, read on the forward strand.
TTTGCTCTACAAACATCAGTGCCATAAAGATATATATAAAAGAAATATTTACAACATGTGCATCACTATTTACAATAAGCTACCGGAAGAATTAAAAGAACTGAATGGAAATATATTTAGAAAAAAGTTAAGAGAATGGCTACTTGGAAAATGTTTTTATACTGTAAAAGAATATTTAGAAATTTGAATTATATGTACCATAATATATGACTAATATAATATTAATATGACTCGCATAACATTTGCACGCCTGCTTGCAGGCTGAATACAATTCCTATAATAGTTATAAGATCTGACATAATGTATAATAATTTTGTATTCTTGCAAATAAATGATTTGATTTGATTTGATTTACTAAATGGCTTTATGTTCTGAACAAAAGCTATCGTAGGGTGGGTTTCGTGGTATTAATCCTAGTGCATTTGAAAATATGTTTGAGACGCTGAATTGGAAAGGTCGGGGCATAAACTTAAACTGCAATTACATTTCACACCTGCAATTCGCTGATGACATAGTCTTATTGGCGGAGTCGCTAGAGGAGCTGATCCACATGCTGAACGGCGTGGCCTAGGCTCAGCCTCACGCATCGCATCGACACGCATCGGTAGCATCGGATGCATCCGTCTTGTCATGAATTTGGATAAAACCAAAGTCATGACCAAAGATCACATTGATTGGTCGTCGTAGAAGGCCACATGCTCGAAATTGTTTCCGAGTACACTTACCTTGGGCAGATTGTGCAGTTTGGTAAAATCAATTTTGAGAAGGAGGCCAAGAGGACGATTCAGCTGGGCTGGGCCAGCATTTGGAAAACAACGTCGAGTCTTCTCGTCATCCATACCGTCAAGAACCGACCACAATTGGGGTAAATGTGTTCTTAATTGGCAACCGCGACTCGGCAAACGTAGTGTGACGCCCTCCGGCCTAGCGGTTGACGATTTGCGAAAGACTGCCGGCAAATGCTGGATGCGGCAAGCTGAAGACAGGGCGCTATGGCGCTCATTAGGGAAAGGCTATGTCCAGCAGTGGACTAATATAATATGCGAATTTTGTGATGCCGAGTGTATAATAAGGCTGATGATTAATCCTAGCCTAGATAATAATAAAATCCAGATAGATACTTAATGAATGTAGGTAGGTATCTACATATTTTGGAAGCTACATAGTATACATACACTTTTCAAATTAAACATGTATAAGTCAATATTTTGTCATTTTCACAAATGTAGCTGTTCTCAGCTCGCGGTGGAGCTACCCACAATAAATCACTAGATAATGGAGTGTAGGTAATGTTGCATTAACATAACTCAGCCCTTAGTGTTGGATGTTGTATGACCCTTGTTACTTGGAAAATATAGTCCAAAATCCAAAGCAATTCGTGATAAATGAGCGAACACCTTTAAGAATATTAATGCAGAAATGGATACGAATGGAATATAGATTTTGCTTTAGAACTGTGCAAAATCAGAAAACTCTTGAAATTACTTTGTAAAAGCTTTTATTACCGAATTCTATTGTTTTCTTATTCTATTTGACCTATTTGTAATCAATGAATATTGTTTGATGTTTACGTAGTTTACTACTAAATCTATTCACAATCACTAGTTAGTATAGGATTGTGATTTTGAAAAATGAAAAACGTCTGAAGATCGGTCGGATGAAGTTTAAAACTTTCATGTAGAATAGCAACCTTAGAGCTTTGGTGGTGTTTTTCTAAAGCTAATAGGACAAATTAGGCTTAACTTGGGGCTAGATGATGCTGTTTGGTTTGAATTATTTATTTATTACTAGTTCAGCCCCGCGGCTTCGCCCGCATGGAAGTTTGTTAGTCAAATTTCAGAAATTTATTGCATGCCTCCTAGCGGTAGTTTCGTAAAAAAAATGTGTGTAATTATTTACTTCGCAGTTTATTTATACCAAGTTTTGAGTGAATCAAGCCAAGGAATATTAATTTTATACAATTACTATACAAAATTACCACCCTATTTAACCCCCTCAGAGGTTACAATTTCTAAATTTTAATATCTTACTTGTTATTCTAGGTTCTAAACTATCTACAAACCAAATTTCATTTATTTAACTTAAGTAGTTACGTAGATACTTACAACAAACTTAGGAACTTTCCCATTTATTATAATAGTAAGATTATTTATATATTAATTTTCATAGTTTAGTTAACTTTGACAGTATAATGTAATTTTGTCAAAATGACAATGAAATGTAATTGTCGAATTGTCATGCTTCAATATGAAAACTCATTTCATTTAAAATTAACCATCCAATTATGACCCAGAAGGGCACCAGCCTTACTAAGCCAAAATTAAGTCACACTTTAAAGCAAGACTTGAAGAGTGAATTAGCGAAAACGCTGACGGTTTAAACGCGAGTGGATAGGTACTTACTGAATTGAAACTTAGCACCGAGACTCCGCCTTTTCTCTCTTAACTTATTCCTGAGTATTCGCCTCTTCAGACGGTTGAGTACCACGTCGGCCTCATCCACACTCTCAGAAGACGAAGTGCGAGTGAGAGTCATTCCACTTAATGAATGACTTCTTTTTGCAAACAAATCGAGGATTCTTTTGGGTTCTATCTCCGATATGCCACGTCTATACATTTTGAGACGCTTCTTCATCTCACAGTTCACTTCGGCGATTGAAGGTTCATTATCTGATGTACTTTCTTGGTTTTTAAATAAATCGCTAGGTTTCGTGGGATTTGATGGTATGTTGTTAATTTTGGTTGGTTGTTTAAACAGCCTAAAGTCTGGATTAGTATCCGCCCGAACGGGTAGGCTCTTTAGATAAGTATTAAGGAATGATACCTTATTGTTCGGGAATTCGTACTTGAAACCAGATTGCGAACGCACCAGAGTACTCTCGGGGAAACCTTTTATCGTGGAATCATTGAATGACTGTGATTTATGTAGGCTCGGTTTATTTTCTTTATTGGATGAGCTTGCATGTTCGGTAAGTGAAGATTCAGAACAATTAATAGTGTTTTTAGAATCATTACGATTTCGATGGCTTCCGTTGGAAATTTTAAGGATTCTATTTATGTCATCGCATGTGTCGTTATCAGAGCTCTTGTAACTACTGGCTTCACTCGGTCCTTCTGACTGGAATGGACTAACATCGAGCCTAGTTCTATAGTTATCCTTATACCCATTTATTGTAATGCTTGGAATGTTGGTCACACTATCACTGTTTTTTATCACATAACTTTGGTTATTGACTACGTTTTGAGCCTCATAAGGAGTCCGGTACACCCTAGTAAAAACTTTGTCACCAGATATTGTATTATGTTTCTTAATAGGTCTTTTGCCGATAACATGTCGAAAGTCTCGCAACGATTTACTTGTCTTCAAAGGACTGTCATCGAAATCTGAACTTTTTATTGATACGTTCTCGTCATTCGTTTCGACAAGTAGATTTCCATCGCAATCAAAAAGTTGTATTGTTGGGAATCGTATCCCTGGGGAGAGATTGCGCGTCCTCAATTCCCATTTCCTGTGAGACGATTTCCTCAGCTGAATACGTATTATATTGTCATCTATTATCGGCTCATCGCTATCACTTGAATCTTTTTCTGCCATCGTCATAATCGTTCTTCAGACAGTCGCATAAATGGAATATTTGTTACGTGTAAAACTGACATTGATCGCTAATTTGTTTGTTTACAGTCAGCTGTTATTCTGCAGGATGCCAAACAAAACTTGTCTCCGGCATTTGTTTTAAATAGAGCCAATGTCAATGATTGTTTTCACTCACGTATTTCAATATTTTTCTATTAACTCACTACACACTGCACTCTTTGCTTGATCACTGAACAAACTGTAACGTCGGCTCCACTGTTGGAAAGGATTGCATAAGCCCTTGTCTGTGTCGATTGCAATAGCCGTCTAATGAGTGTGACGGTTTAATTTTCTCTCGGTGTTAGATGGGGGCGATATTCCATCTGGTCGTTCGGGGCGCAATATCCTCCGGAACTAAAGGAGATGTAAATTGGTCGCTCGCGAGTCCGGACATTTCTGCACTGAGAGCAAACAGCTGAATAGACGCGCGGAACTATAAATAGAGTACGAACGAGACAGCGATTGCTGTATCCCCTTGAACCTATACGCTTGTTCGCGTAATCGGTGACGTTGTAGCAACAACTGTTCGTTTGACACAGTTTCCTATTTGACCAAGAGCCGCGACCATGTGCATTCGTGACTAATGCTTGCAGATGGTCATTTATGTAACGATTATGGTCACGGTTGGTTTTTTATTAATGGCAAGACCCGTCTGCTAATACACTTTAGATTAAGTGGCATAAAAACACATTTAATTTTATGCGCCACTTAAATTTGAAGTAATGTTTAACAAATAAAAATCCTTTTATATATTTTAAGTACCTTTAATATCTATGACTACAATTCGTCTGAAAGAAGTTTTCAAAATGTAATTAAACCGAATGAAAAACGAAAATAGCTGAAAAACATACGGAACCCGTAAAAGCTTGACAGCGTTTATAAATCTGATGTAGTAAATCATGATTGGATGCAGCTGGCTAATGGGCTTTCACGTTCCATGAAACGAACGATGAGTTTCATCGAATCACCAAATTACAAATAGCTGGAGGAAATACACGTTATGTTGTAATTTAAATTGGGATCTAATTATTTAAATGTATTATGCTATTTGCTATTTAGAAAATTATATTTCCATACTTATTTACTCGTTGATCGTGACCCGAGAGCTGGTGAGTATCTGGCGCAGCGCATCAGCATTGCCATACGGCGTGGTAATGCAGTCAGCATCTTGGAGACGGTAGCTCAGTTGTTTAAATTGTATACAGGGTGTAAAAAGAGGATTATCAAAAACGAAGGGGGTTGGCGAAGCACCCATACAGTAGAACAAAAAAATTACTAGAATAAAACTTAATTTTTTAATTTTTTTATAATCTCCATAGCTGGGCTAGATTATAGCCCAACGCTAAACAAAGCTCGTGTCAAGTACAAGACGACCATGTACCAACTAATACAAGTACTAATACTAATAGACATGGACCAACGAATACTTTGGTCCTTGAAGTCGTTGGCCCATGTAGACGACATGTACTTAATACATAAATAGACTTTAATATACATAAAAAACACCCAAAATCCCGGCACGCCCTGGTGCAAATATTTGCAGATCCTACAAACCTTGTAGCCTCCTGCGTCGCTGGCGGACCTTCGCCCGCCGCGCCACATCGATCGTCATAAACCATCTCTCCAGTTCATTAACATCACCTCATTCATCAACAGGGGACAGACAATGCCCAGGTGTATAACCAGGTTTATTAATGACAGCGCTTACACAACCCAGGATCAACGGGGCGCTATAATCATTAGCGGCCACTACAGATGGCTTAGATTAGGGTCGAGATATATCAAAATAAGACCTATTTTGATGATGATTGTTTAAGTCGTAAACAATGTAATTTCATTGGGTAAGTAATCAATTGGATTCTAGTTATACACAGGCGTTCTTCCGTATTTGACATGGCGGGACGGGAAAAACTTCGCCTTCGAAGGTTCGATGTTTTGATTCCCCCCTCGAGACCAAAATGTTTCTAGTGTTTTGTCGTAGTGTTTTCTGTGTGAAATAAATATATTTTTAAATTTATTGTATGTACAAACAAAGTATATCAGTCATCTAGTACCCATAACACAAGTTCTGCTTACCTTTGGGTATGTATGCTGTGTGTATTGCTCAGCATTTTTTTTTTCTGCGGCGAAACAATCTTACTAGAAAAATAATGCGTCGTCGCCAAATATTATCTAAGTACCTTATGTATGGTATTTACACATATCTATATCTTGTTACATCTATACAATGAAGAATTTAACTATCAAACCTTTGAAGTCTTAAGAACACCTTACTGCAAAATAATTATGTATTGTGCGCGGTATCGGAGTTTGCCCCCGATTTAGAAGTTCTTTTTGAATGGAACGCTTTGTTCTCAAAATTATGTCACAGTTTTGACAGTCATTCTTGGTGTAAGATGATTAGACAAAATACAAAAAAAAGAATTCGTTTTGAAGAATCTTGTAAATAAATAAGTAAATTTAATATTTGATACAATGATGTTTTGGGACTGAAACACATTATGAACTAAACAGCATAATTTTATTATAAACAGTAATGAAGTAAGTTTAAGGTACATCACTAGGTATTATGAGAGCCATTGGTCTCATTGAACCGATTAGGTACGTCTGAAGACGTCTGTCATCTAGGATCCGAACATGAATAGGACTCGACCTGGTTTACCCACAGGCTATTAAGGCTAGGTAGGTATTCCCAGAAGCCGCGATTCTGTTATATTATCTGAGACATAGAATTTTTAGTAAAGAATTATTAAGATATCTGAGACATAGAATTTTTAGTAAAGAATTATTATTTAGGCTTTTGATACAAAATGCACGAGCGCGACGGCTTGGCAGGCGCGATTGGTTGCTACTACTTACTTCTACAGGAATAACTAGCCTTAAGCCGATCATGTTAATTACAACAGAGGACATCTCAGGGCGGAAATGATTGGATTATTCCACAGAGTGATCATCTGCCAGTTAGGTATCACCTGGGTTGATATTTTGAGGCAGAGATTCAGAAGTTAGGTAAAGCTACTTTGTATGGTTATCTACATAACGTCAACAGAAGAAAATTAAATGGTTTCTTCAAGTTTAATTTCTCTCATTGTATTGCAGCCGATGGAAGTTAGGTTTACAAATAAATTAAATAAAATCTTATAAAATAATTCTTATTTTTAATAAACTCCGCACTCTTGCTAATTAAAAAATATAATCACAATGATTATTCAGAAACCTGTGGACATGTTGAATGTGAAAAAGTCACTGCAATTATTTGTAATTGCAGGAACGGTATTTGCGTGTCAAAGAAACAAGGATTGCGTGTTCTTGATTGACTTTGACCCAATTAAGTGATCTCTTAAAAGGGCAATAAAATTTTCTAATCAAACCATTTTATTAATCGACTGCTATCTTTGTAGGCTAGTTTATTTTAACGTATATTTTACTTATTCAATCGAAGAAACCTACAAAAAGTTTGTGGTCTGGAACAGGCCAGAAATAAGGTTAAATGGTCCCATATCATAAGCAAAAGGTTAAGAACCCTGAAGTAGATAGATTCGGAAGGCCAAGCAGCAATCTTAATAATTGGTCCAGGTGAACCTAATGAATATTAACTACCTCCTTCTAAATCTTAGCTTGGTGAATGTGACCAAAGTGGTTTTCATTAAGAGACCTCGATTAGCCTTTGGTTACTCTTTATTTACTTAGGACGATAAATGATCTTGACTGCCTTACTTATTTACGAAATCTTATTTGTGTACGTACGTTTTCCTCGTAGCTAAACGCAGGAATCGTGATGGTGTAAACGTGTTCTTGTGTAGAGACTGCGACTCGGCATACGTAGGGCGCTCCCCGGCCAGGGCCTACTCGGAAAACAAAAATCGAAGTTTCTTATTCTTTTTCATACTAAAGCTACTCTTATGTCGCCTGCTAGTACAGTATTTGCGCAAAAATGAACCCTATACTAATTACTCTGTGACATTATCGCCACATCCACCTGATACGTATTTAAGATGGTCATTGTTTGGATGATGATTTTAATTACATAAATCTTCACCAGTTCTGCTTTCGGAGGAATTTGGCTGACCGAATTGTTTAGTTTGGCAGGCGGCTATTTGCGGAATGATGGTCAAACTGAAATGTCAAAAGCTATTGCAATTTGTGTTCGCTAGAAACAAAGCTAGAAATTGGACATTTTGGTGAACTGAACTACTCTACACAGATAAATAATAAATAATCCTGGACAATTCATGTGATCAGATGCAACCACAAACGGATCATATGATCAGATGGGAATAACCCATCCAATACTATACAAACACAGAAAGAACAAAGATAGCGTTTACATAAAATACATGAATTCAAAAACTAAAAAACTAAAGAAGATATAGGTATCGGTAGAAGACACATAGTTACGATGAACCATTATGGTTGATTTAAAAATAGGAAGGAAGGGATTGGACAATTTGGGCATGTCAGACAGTTGTTAAACTGTCTGACATGCCCAAATAAAAAAGCTGTCTTACTATCTTGGTGTCGACTCGGTCTTGTAACAGGTTACTATAGTCTTCAAATTCTCAGCTTTGTCAATTGTTTTATTGATTTTCACACCCGCATCATCAAAAAGCTATACAAAAATTTACAAGAGACTGAGTTACGGAATTTCATAACAGAATACTTCGTTACAGTCGCGATACGAGTACTCATGTCCCGAGGCAGTTATGTAAAGTGCGAAAACGCGATTGTCAAGCAAATTGAACTGAATAAAGTGAGCTATTTCGCGCCCAAACGAGTTCCTAGTCCTTACACATGAAATTCAGGAAAAGGGTATTGCAACCTTGGAAGCTAGGTGTGAAAACGGCTGTGGAGAACTGCGTATTTTGTCGGGGCTTAAGGACGTGTCCTATAACACAATCAAATTGGATGTTTTCACTTCCCCGCTTCTTCACTTTTTAATTTTAGCGCTTGTGACAGATTGCAGAGTATATCATTTCTCTACCAACGTGATTATTTCTTTTCACCATAACTGTCGCGAGCCATATACACACACACACACACGTGTTTAAAAAACATTCTAGAGTGCGTTTCACGAAAAAAGTCCCGCGGCAACTAGTGGAACTAAATTTGACAGATCTGCCATGTTCTGTTATTACATTTTGATACTGTTATGAAACCATAGTGAGACTTTTATTTATTGAAAAACAAAAAAACATCCAACAAGCGGCGAAAATGGTGCCTGAATCTATGTAACTGCTCAAGTTTTTAGACGTCTAGGTCTTTCGCTGAGATCATGATGACTACGAATTGTTTTACTTAAGGCAACGCATTTTAACGGATTCATCCTTACTGAATTTGTAATCAATGTCGCATTATCGTATCGGTTAATATAAAAATTACTTACGACCTTATACTTAGCAGGTTTTTCCCCATAAACAAGCAGCTAAGGCTGATGAATGAAGGCAATAAAAGCCGCCGCTATCGCTGAACCTTAGAAGATATGAAATTAAAAGTGTATACATAACTGCCTACCATTAAAGGCAAATTTAGGCTAGCGCTTAAAAGGTATGAACAATACGGGTGGGTTGTAAATTAGGCTTTCATTCTTAAACCAAAAACAACTTATTTCTCATTGAAGTACGTTCTTTTCTGATTCGTAACCATCAAGCTTAAATCATTCAATGAGATTAAAATGGTAAACTGGATCGATATCATAACTGTATTCAAGAATAAGCAGCAGCCTAACAAACGATTGATACAGCCGTACATTGCACTTATAACACCAAAAACCATTGAACCCTTGGACTTATTGACATATTGACCGACCCCTAAATCAACACTCCTCTAAAGATATTCTGGGCTCCAGTGTCAGTTTGTTACAAGATCTTCAAATACCCTTTGCCAAACTTAAAGAACATTGTCTGTCCAAGCAATTCCCGGAACTCTGAAGTTCTTCGTCTTGAATACGCGTTAATTTGCATGGCACTTACTTGCCCGTTTTCGACACCAAGTTTAGTTAGCGTTTGCTAACTTGGGGTTTTGCAACAACTATGCAAAGATGTAACTGAAACTCAGATTACTGTAATAGTTTGCGCACCATAGTGGTTGTTTATGGTTTGCGTGAGGGTTGATTGCCTTCATTAAACCTTATAATACCTACCTTATTCTGTAGCATTTTCTCTTCGTCTGTACATTTTTAACAATTAAAAATGATTAATAAATGGGTAAAGGGCCGGGCTATTATAATGGCCCAAGATGATGAAAATGAGAAACACAAAATAATAACAATTCTTGAAAATTCACACCTTATAAACAAGCCCCAAGCTAAGCAGAGCTTATAATGGGTGCACGATGTTGTTCTTAGCTGATATTCAGCTTGGGCGGCGGCCAATCTTTACTCAATAGCCATGGGGTTCTGGATATTAATATTATAGTGCTCAAATGTGTGCAAGAACACAAATGCACTGTACAGGTGTATTATGGCTACTTGATGACTAATATACTTAAGGTTTTAAAAACTTTATTCTTATAGAAAAAATGTATATAGTAAACTTATAATAAGATACTTAAGAAAATAATCTAGGCTTAAAAATAAAAATGTGGAACGCTTCACGATTTTGCGTGTCATCCTTACGCAGATAAATACAATCATCAGAGGCATTTTCCGATTTCAGGCTTTCTATTAGCACAGATTGGACACCGTTCTTTCTTTTGTGTGTCTATCTTCGTAGTAAAGTTGTAGAAATCTAAATAGATCCTTTTAGGGGAGTCTAGGAATTAAAGTTACATCGTCCAAAGCACCCAAAAATTATAGATGAGTAGGTTGAGTTCTAACATCACTGTAGATAGTTCCCGATGCATGAGTGAAAGATTTGATAAGTAAACGTTAATGACCGATTTAGTCACTGGAAGGGTGAGTGACTGAGAAAGCCTATTTAAAAGGTCTGGTGTGCGCAACTTGGCGAACACTGGGCCAGTTATTGAAGATGAAATACCGATGCAGTGCTAGTTGAATCACAGTGCTGTAATCACTACTTCATGAAGCTTGGATCCGGCAAAATTTTCAAGTAAAATACCCAAAGTGCGAGCGGTTTTGACGTTACCGCATAATGCTTGGGTTGGCGGCGTTGGCGGCGATCCAAGCCGGAAGCTTTTGTTGGGCTCGTCTGAAATAAATTATCACCTGTTACCAGCTGCATGTGAATGGCAGGCTGTTATTTGGGAGAAAAATCTGCGAGCATGCCATCAAAGCCCAAACATATCGCATGAAAGTACTCACATCAGTTAAGGCAATGTTTGAGCGGCTGCACATATTCTTTAATATTTTTAGACCTATCTGTCAATATTAGCTCCTTCACTATCCCATTAAGTAGGTACATAAACTACATAGCAAATACGAAGGCTGTAATCATTCAGTCATGAGCGAATCACATATATCGAGTTATTTTTTATTTTATTTTATTGGATATAGCCTTGTGTTGTGTCGCCTGTGACCTAAGATACAGCACGTTTTCCCAGAAGGAAATTATTTTTTGAAAGCTTGTAGTATAGCGGGAAAACAGACGCAGCAAGCTTATTCCACTCTATCATGATTAAAGTTATTGGTTTTTAACTATTTTACGCTTTCTATGAAGAAACGATATCATTTTAATTAACTTGTCTTTTTTACCCTAGATAATAAACGCTGTGCTTGATCTACAGGTTCAACTTCTACTTCATTATACTCACCGATTGAATTCCTTTTTTCCTTCATTCATTTCTTCCTTCATTCATAATTTACTCATTCAAACGACTAAAATAAGTTTTTTCCCATATCGTGGCTAAAATACGAAAATCGAAAAATATGGAATGTAACAGATAGCAAGCTGTTATCAGAACCAAAGAGAATAGACAAAATCCAATAAAACCTTTCTGATATCGATAACGTGGGAAGATTTCCCGTATTACCCGGTCTAGTAGACAGTGGATTGTTTTTCCCTCTCTAACTCATACAAGGAATAGATTTACCGAGCCCGTATGATTAGGATTAAAGACACGGTGCGTAAATTCAGACGGGGGTGGGTGAGATGGCGAGACAAGCTTGACGTACCGACACTACCAATGATAATCTCTACAACTGCCAATGATTAGGTGATAGGATAGGTGTACAGACGACGTACTAATGTTAAAGTCCGTTTACTGCGTTTAACCATGAAGAGTGGAGAAAGTAATAATCACTTATTTCAGGCAACGTAAAAAGGATAAATGATAAAAACTAACTCCTATGCTTAGAATGCATGGATAAATAAATACGTGTCAAAGTTGCAAGTTGCTAACTTGCAACTTCGACGCGTAGATAGATACAAAGATTTTAGTTTAGTCGTATAGTTTTGGAGTGCAGAGATGAATACATAAACATCAAAACTTTCGGATAAATAAAAATAACAATACCTAAAGGCTCCAGGCTTCCCGCGACACAGGCTTGCCTCGTGCGGGGGCCACCAGAAAAGTGTAACTAAAAATATTATGGCAAATAAATGATTTTGTATTTGTATTTAAAGCTTGAAATCACACATCATCATCTAACCCCAAGCTAAGCAGAGCTTGTGTTATGGGTAAGTAAGGTACTAGATAACTGGTAGTGGTTTTATCGATATTATTTTTACTGTATCTACATAAGAAACACAAAAACACCCTGAACCTCATAACTTCAGATCGTACAAACATTTGTCCCGAGGCGGGAATCGAACCCGCTACCTCCTGCGTCACAGGCTACGCTTCATAGGTCGTCATCACTACATAGTATAAAAGAAAGTCCCTATGTCCCTAGGTATGCTTAAATCTTTAAAACTACGCAACAGATTTTATTTTTTTAATAGATAGAGTGATTCAAGATCTCAAGAGGAAAGTATACAGGGTTATAGGTGTTTAATGATTAACCTCGAAAAGGCGACTTGGGTATATCAAGGCTAACAACTTTTGTTCTACGATTTTTTCTAATTCAATGATTTTTTTTCCTATACAAAATAAAATATTATTAGCAAATTTCCAGTTCTAATCTTCTTAGCTCTATCTAGGCGTCGCAGATTGAGACATGACGGTTTGGTACATGACCTATATGTCGTGTACATAATCTAGTAGGGAAAGAAAGGGGTTGCGGTGAGGGCAGCGGGGGTTGAAAGAAATGCCCGCCAAAACTAAAAAAATTAAAACTGGAGATGTATTACATTTTGGCAAAAGTCATAGAACAAAAGTTGTTTGTCTTGATTTACCCAAGTCGCCTTTAAGAGGTTAATCATTAGATACCTATAACCCTGTATACGTATTATAATAAAACCATGCGAAGCCGGGGCGGGTCGCTAGTATTATAAGTAGGTATGATAATTTACAAGGTTATTTGGGGTCATTTGAGCATCACCGCACCGCATTGTGAATGAAATGTTTCGATTCCGTTGACAGAACCGACCCCAGAGGAAAGCCCAGTATTAGATAACCGTAGAGTCAGTGAACATTCCCGCGTAATGGAATCAAATCTCGCCGTGATTTATAGAGATCTAAGCCTGTTTTATGGAGGGGAATAGTTTTAGGACCGGTGTTTACAGGGAATTTTAGTAAATAACCCTTTAGTGATAAAAATAAAGATATATTTATCCGTCTAAGAAACGGCACAGACACACAGATACATATGAAGGTAGGAACTTCTTAAGTAGACTTTAACATTGATTCCCTTTATTGTCGCCGTAGAGTATTAGAACTTTCCTATCTTCACAAAATCTTAAACAACAAAATCGACAGCATTTCTATTGTTAATAACATTGGTCTAACTGTACCCACTAGAATCCCTAGACATCCTATATCTAAAATACTTAATACACCATTCTGTAACAGTAATACAGGCCTACAGGCACCTACTGTGAGACTATGTAATCAATATAATTTTATGAATACTAAAATTAAAGATTTAGACATTTTTCATGATAATGCTATTGTTTTTAAAAAAAAGCTGCTGGAGTATTTACAGCAGCCTCTTTTAGATGATGATTAAGTTTTTTTTTGTAATTGGAATATCAGACACCCTGTCTGTTATTGCCTAACTTATTTTATATTAGTTATTAATATATAAGATTTTAAGTAATACTGATCTCCAGCCTTTGTTTCATGATCATTAAGTTTTTGTAATAGGAGTATCAGACACCCTGTCTGTTATTACCTAACATATTTTATATAGGTATTTATAGATAAGATTTAAGTAATACTGATCTCAATTGTTAATTAGTAATATAGGTATAAACCTTATTTATTGAATGTTGTGTCCACCTGTAATAAGTATATACAAGGTATAACATATTACCCCTGCTAAGCCGAAGGGGGAGGTTTCAGACCCCAATGGTGATCAGTTGTGGGGGAGAGGAAATTAAAAATTCCTATTTTCAGTTTCCCATACAAAAAATAATAATTTCCTAGTGCCAAAATAAAGTGACAACCCTATTCAAGTCAAGCAACCTAAACCTACCTACTACTTCTGCAGGTAGGTAAGTAGGTATTTATCTTCGTAGATTTCAGCTATGGCGGGAGATTACCTACTAGACGATCTAATAAATGCGTGATAATAATAAGATGCTAAGTAGTAGGTATGTGTTTCAATCACAGACATGTCACTCACTTCAGCACTAGACCATACAGTCTCAGCGCAGTCAGCACAGCCTGGTCGTGATTTTAGCTGCACCCACTTGTAATAATCAGAATTCACCATTGTTCAAAAGTCTTACTGATTTAATTTAGACACGAAAAATAAAACTAGTAAACCACTCACTACCACTGTTTTTATCTTTTATTATGACACTACACCCGTCAACGAAGTCATTCCTTTGATTTTACCATAAATATTTTTAGGGTTCATTTTCAATTTTATTAAATCCAAAGGTGGCAACATGAGTATAGGTAGGTATAAGGATCACAGTCGTGAAATTATAAGTATAGCTGGTAGAAAATTGTATGATTAAGTACTTAAGTAGGTACCTGGTCTTATTTTACATAGGTATTTCAAAATGTAGGTTCCTGCTACACACACATACACTTTGCGTGAATTCAGATAGTAGGTAGATATACCTGCTACAAAATCCTGCTTTTTTGAGGGTGACACAATGTGTCACCCTCAAAAAAGCAGGATGTCATGTTACATTAAAAAATATTTCCTAGTGGGTACCTAACTTGTTACTTATGTAAGTTTAGTAGGATCGAACGGAAGGTAGGTAAGTACGTGTGATAAGATTCGCTTTAGTCGGGTGTCTCACTACACTTCACAAATTTATTTATTTAGTATCTGTTAAAAAAGTAGAAAACGAAAGGATTTAATCTATGCTTTTGAACAAACGAATTTAAAAAAAATTGTTTAAAAAAATTACGGAACCCGGAAAAAAATATTTCGGCGCACTTGGACAAAGACAGCGCTGAAAGACCTCTTCTGTTGAAATCATAGACATAGAATTTTTTCACTACATTTCGTTCATTGACATCCTAAGTATAAGGTCGAAATACAAGTGTCAAAGAATAATGTAAACAAGAAACAGCTGGCTTTAGGGTTGTCACTTCGTAAAAAATCATATGTTCATGTTGAAACTTTGTTGCAGTTTTTTTAAGAGAAACTAATCGAAATTCGAAAAGTCCTTGAACAAAAGTTGTTCCCCGGGGGGGTGGAAATACGCACCCTTTCGCTTAATACATGTATATTGTTACACCGTGTATATTAGAATTTGTCATGTATCTCTTTTATTATATAAGATGAATATGTATACTGTTGGTGAACCATTAATAAATAAATAAATAAATAATAAATAAGTAGGTACCTATTTACTAGATTTTACAGTTGGCTTACTTAGCACACTATACACATTAAAAAGAAGTTGGAAGGTACGTATTTCTAAATTTACATACTTTAATATCTTAATTTTAAAATTATCCTTTAGCTAGATATATCTAAAAATCTAATATAGTGACATTCATAACGAAAAGAAAACCCTAACCAAGCATACGTACAGATTGTGTTTTTTAAAGCTTTGAACAAAGAAGTCGTTGTTCAAATGGTCATTTATTTGCAGAAGTCCATCTTCGTATCCTATCTTTAACAAACAAATAAATTATCTAATTTTTAGAAATAATAATCACTTAGCTCACTAGTATATACAATTATAACAAACTCTTAAAAATCTAAGCCGTCACCAGAAGGCAAAGTACCCAGAATGCTGGCAGCATTGCCACGTTGAATGGCAATGCTAATTCGTTGACCAAAATAGAAGCCAACATTCTTATCTCCTGTGGACTCTATGAGAAGTTTCGTAAGATCTTTAAAAATTGTGTGTGCCCCAGGACCCCAAGGACCAAGGGTTTCCACCCCAAATGGCTTTAACAAACATGTGTATTTTATTTTGTTCTAAAGAAACATAAAATTATATCCAGATTTTTTAAAAAAAACAGTTGAGTACCTGAACATTTCAGGATACGTTTTATTTAACTAGGACTTTAGTTTTCCGATAGATAGATGAGCCATTATTTATTTTACCGGCTTCACTGTGGACTTTGCAATTGAGTGTTACAACTTTTACGAATGCATTATTTTCAGTACGAGTTGAAATGAAAGCTTTCGCGAGATATTAATGAAATCAATTTCTAGAAGTTACTAAGCTATCAATAACTAGTTTTTAGCTGTAGCTTTTCTCTTTTTTTTTAAACTATAATATAGTTTATATTTATAACGAATGATGTCTTGAATGATTTTTATTAATGAATACTTATTTCACAAAATCTTAATGTACTTGATACATGCCTTTAATAATAGTCACTTTTATTTATCAATAAGGTATATTATAGTGTTTAGTTATGTGTGTCAGGAATAAATAATTTATTTATATATGCGTCTATGTAACTAGATACAGTCTAGGCAAGCAAGCAAACAAATTTCAATATCTTTCACAAATTATCTATTATATCTTTAACTAGCGACCCGCCCCGGCTTCGCACGGTTTTATTATACGTATAAACCTCTTGAATCACTCTATCTATTAAAAAAAGCGCATCAAAATCCTTTGCTTAGTTTTAAAGATTTAAGCATACATAGGGACAGAGAAAGCGACTTTGTTTTATACTATGTAGTGATATAATTGACTTCTATTTATCGCTAAGGTAAATTATACTTCGTTTTTACATACAGTCTAGGTATGCAAGAAGAACTAACCAAGCAGTCTATTGCATCGATTCCTTGCATTTATCCTAAGTAACACAGCATTGTGTAAGCGAAGCCATGGCAACCTCACCCAAACATTCGGAACTGGGTCGCAGGTCACAAGTATTAAAATTAAGTAAAATTCGCCATAGACTGTAATTGAGGCCGAGATTGTTAGGCTACAGTTCATTGATTGGGGTATTCCTGACGATATTGGTTTGGCGAGGGTGATTTCGTATGGTTTTTATTTCACAGAGGTCTGGTTTAGTGTAGCTAAACCTTGTTTTTCTTGGTGAAACATTTTATTTTTATAACTTCAGGCTGAAAGGCATATCCGAGCTGCCTTTCATGATTGCAATTCATGACATCGGGTAGACGTTGCTCTTAATCTGAATTCGTTTATGTATTTTTCATTATTAATTGTTAAGAAGGTAGAAATAAAATTTCATTCTTTGGTATACACCGAGTGAGAAAATGATTCACGTTATGTAACTACTGTCAGCTGCTTTTTAAATATTGATATGACTTTAATTGGACAAGGATCAATTGAGCTACCTTTAGACTGTTTGCAACCGTCTGCAGTTAGCTCAATGGTTTCAATTGTAAATACTAGTTATAATTTTTTCTATTCCTTGATTGTAATTTTCGTTGTTAATAAAGACTTACATTTAATTGTAAAATATTTAGATATAAAACAAACATTGTATTAAACACATTAGTGATTCATAAACAAGCGAGGTTTTTTCACTTCTTCGACTAATGGACGAACATTAGGTAAAGTGAAGAGAAAATCAATCAATACTTTATGTCTTATTTGAGTTCTAATTTACAGTTTAAAACTTGACTTGTTACGTTCATATTTTGAGGGCGTTAAGAAATAAATTCATTGAGTTCTCCACCTACAAGTGTAGGTGTATGATTGCTTACATTTTTAGGCGAGATATTTCCGCATCAAAGTGAGCATCTGTCAACAGAACGAACACGTTGTTCTCTTTGACGTCATCTCTTTTATCCCCTGAACGTGCGAGGGACAGAGTGTCAGTTCAATTGCCAGTTTCATAGCTTGTTTTATCGGCAAACTGTCAGCGTAGACACTACACGAGCACTAGATGACTAGACATGGTTTGTTTTAGGCGAGAGTAGAGAAAAGTTTAAACAAACCTTATGTATTGACCCATTAGTACTATGCAATGGTTTATCTGAGCACCTGGTCCATGCGATGCGTGATTCAAGGGCTAGTGTCGTATCTGGCGCAGCGCATCAGCATTGCCATCAAGCGTGGCTAATCAGCCATCGTCTTGGTGATATTTGCGACTGGTACTGATTTGGACCAGTTGAGCTACCTACCTAGATTGTTTGCAACAGTCTGAAGTTAGCTGAACTGTTTACTGAACTGTTTTGACAATCTATACAGCATCATATAGCTCCAAACTAAGCAGAGCTTGTGTTATATTTACCAGATGACTGAAATACTTAATACTAAAGACGAAATTGATAGAAAACCTGATACCTAGAACATTTTGTGCGTAACTATTTTTAATCATGGACAGAGGTACAAGAATTGGAATTTAACAGTTAGGTGTAGCATTTAACCTCCCGGTACCCTTCCCTCGCCGCGTGGGTCGCCAGGAATTCGATTAAAATACAATTTTAAAACCTTTCCGACACATCGCACCCCGTGTTACCTTGTTAATGTGATGGAAAATCTACGAAAGCGTCACAATCACGCTTTTGGTACACGGTTTTGGCAAGTACATGAAAACTCATTATCGAGCTTTACAATTCATTAAATCTACAATATTTTACGTTAGATTTATCGTTTATTTCTATAATCAACTTATATCTTCTCTCAGCTTTGACCGCTTTGTTTTTATGGGAACGTTATTTCTATTCCTTGGGATTTAGAATGAATTTCTGGGATTTTATTTAGCTTATTTTTTTATTCGAGGCCAGATTTGCACAGGAACCTAGTTATAACCTGCACGCAAAATATCAGTCCAATCCGGTGATGTAATTTTCATGTGGAGAGGTACCTAATAAACATCCAAACTTTTTATTATTATTTATAACAGTGTGAAGGACCTTCCTTGGACCTCAATACCACGTGAGGCAAGGTTTTGTCAGGATCCATTGTGTACAGAAAACCCAAATTATTAAATCCGATCCCCGTAAAATTAGATATTTACTGTTTTTTACTCTGTAATTTATTATGAAATATGTAACACAATGTAATCCCTAGAGTTCTTGAGGATTTTAAAAGTAAGGCTTGTAAGAGTTGTAATGACTTCGTCACGGAAGAAAGTCACAAGCTCACAAAAGCGACTTTTTGTTGGACAATTCACACAGTATCATCTGCCCAAGCTAAGTAGGGCTTGTGTTTTGGGAACCTTTTATTTACCACTAGCAACCCGCCCCGGCTTCGCACAGTTTTATTATACGTATAAGCATAAAAAGGGACATAGGAACAGAGAAAGCAACTTTGTTTTATA
Organism: Eupithecia centaureata; assembly: GCA_944547425.1. Taxonomy (NCBI): domain Eukaryota; kingdom Metazoa; phylum Arthropoda; class Insecta; order Lepidoptera; family Geometridae; genus Eupithecia; species Eupithecia centaureata. Next base: position 10,300,807 of record OX155686.1, read on the forward strand.
CTATTTACTGAAGTGATACAAATAAACAATAATAAAGAAATAAAAATACGCCGAAGAGAAATCTACAGATTATTTGTTCTGAGCGTGCAGAGCCACAGAGTTTATCAAAAAAGAAGAAAATAGGTTTAATCATGGCATTTTTCATTTCCAACCCTTTCATACATTTTGATAGCAGATGAAAACGTTAGCTGCTAAAACCACGATTGTAAGAAAGATCTTTTGTGATTTCAGTTTCTTTGACGGCATTTAACACTTAATTCAACAAAGAAACCTTTTAGAATAAGGAAATTAGCTTAATCTATGAACTTGCAATTGTTTAAATGTCGTTTGGATGAGTGAAGAACAGGGTTTTATCTTTAACTAGCGACCCGCCCCGGCTTCGCACGGTTTTATTATAAGTACCGAACGGGATAAAAAGTATCCTATGTCCTTCTCCTGGCTCTAAACTACCTCCCTGCCAATTTTCAGCTAAATCGGTTCAGCCGTCCTTTAGTTATAAGTGAAGTAACTAACACGACTTTCTTTTATATATATAGATTTTTATTTATCTATCTTTCAAGGATAGTCCTAAATACTTATTTCAAGAGAGTTAAGTACTGAATGTACTTACCTAAACAAGTGTCATTATAACCCTTGAAGGATTCTTTTCAAAAACCTAAAACCTCCGTCAAGGATCACGGCGGCGCTGCGGCGGTGGAGGGGGCAGACGATATTTACGACTCAAAGCACTAAAATGCTTATATCTCAAGAATTACTAAGTCTTTTTTCAAGATCTTTTCTGATTTAGAATCGAGAATAAATACACCATCGAAATATGTATACCTACTTAACAGTGATTATGAGTACCTACCACAGTAATAGACCAGCTTAACGATTGTTTGACTAACACCCGATAAAACAGATTTTGTAATTTTTTGTATGTGTGGTAAACATAAAATTTGGTTCATACATAGAAATTTGGTACACGATGTTTTGAGATGATTTCGTAATAGAGAATGCCAAAGCCACTGCTAAATAGATATAAACAATTATAATGCGAAAGTTTGGATGGATGGGTGTTTGTTATTTTTCCACGCCAAAACTCTGAATGAATCGGGCTGAAATTTTGAATAGATATAGTTTTAGACCTACACTAATACATAAGCTATTTTATATACATTTTAGGCGATAACATAATTATCTGTTATAACATAGGCTATCTCAATCCTGGAAAAATGAGAACAAAACCACGGGTCGAAGCTAGTGTTACATACAAGGGTCCATGTAAAGTTTAACGATCCATTGTTTTGGAGAACAATACGACTGCCTTCGTAGGAAATAACATAAATCAGCCTAGTTTAATTGCTTTCTATAGAAAACTGAATTTCGGAACAAACAATTAATATAACAGTTAGTAGTTTTCAAATCAATGGTATTACAATTTTAATTTGGTATAGGTATTTTACTAATGTAATATTGTGATCTGGTCTCCAATAACTTATTACGTAAACAAGCTTTTTAAGAAAAATTCTTAAATCCCGACCAACCATTCATCATCATCATCATCATTTTAAACAGTCCACAGCTCGCCATAGACCTCCCATAACGAGTGACATAGCGCTAAATTAGAAACAAATTTATTAAATGATTAAATGAAATTAAATTATATGTCTTTTTCTAGATCTTTAACTATCTGAATATCCAATTTCAATTAAATAATTGGGACTACTTATGGAGATACGTTATGACAAACATTCACACAGAATTTCATATTTATTATATTAGTAGGATACATGTATGTATTTTTATGATCTTGTTCGTTCTATTTCTACGCGTGCTACGCCGCTCTGTGGTTGCTACGGTTTCGTAGCATGCTGGATAATTAACACAGTTTCATTGAGCACCAAGCTAAGCAGAGCTTTTATGGGTACTAGAATTTTATGTATTAACTGTAGACGGTTGCAAGCAGTATAAATGGCATAGGTTATGTTTATTTTTTTATTACATTTAGAAAAAACCCAGAGCACCCACGAGAACATGCCTGGGTGGGCCTGGGCCATGGGTACCTACAAATATTATTCAGTCGGATCTTTGCCCCTTGCGCCACAAAGTTCATCAGACACTACAGAAACAAAGTTAAGATACACAGTAGTTCAGTTTCTTCATTTATAGTTTCTTTAATGGCAAACACAAAACTATAGATGTAACAAAGTTACACGAACAAAGTTAACAAAGTTACATCTATAGTTCTATAGATGTAACAAAGTTACATATTCTATAGTTTTCTTTCGTTGCATCATAAATTACTTTTGGTTGAATACTAGGTATCTAAAGGTTGTTTTTTGTAGGATTGTTTTTTACGCCTTAAACATTTCCAAATACATTTAAATAACTTTCAATAATCTTTCAGAATTTAGGGGAGGTCTAGGTCTAGGAAATTCAAAAAATCTTTTTTTTATGTTCAAATGTTTTTCATCGATCCTGTACACTAAACAGATACAGGTGTTTAACTTTCCTTTACCTAACCAGTTATAAAATCAATGTTCAGTGGCGAAAAAGTAATCAGAACTTGTCCAGGTCATCTTGAGGAAGTATCTCCGGGTCGATAGACACAATAGTGCATTGAATAGAACTACTGAAGCTGAACTTTATTGAGAGTCACTATCACTATTCATTAACTTACTATTCACCCTATTTCACTCAATAAATTGCGCGGATTAAATTCCGCTGACAGGTTTGTAGTTGCTACATCTCATCTTATGATCTTCCACAACCCAATATATATATAGGGTAGTAATTTCGAACGTTTTAAAATTTTTCGTTGTAAAAGCTTTTCACAGAACTTTAGATTTTATTTGATAAAGGGTTAGAAAGTCTAAGAACTAGTTCCCACTTGTCGTCTGTCGGGTCCGGGTTTTAATCGGATGATTAGGTGGCAGAACATACTATATGAAGCTATTGACACTTGTCGGAAATCGAATTTGTGTCGACGCCGACAAGAAAAGTTGGGTGTTGGAATAACGAACATCCATCTCTCCATTCATTGATTAGTATAGTGATGTTATAACGATTATTTATCGGGGATTTATCGCCTATTCCTTATAACTCCGAGGATAGCCACGATTGCTGAAACGTGATCAAAACGTGGAGGAAAAATAACACAAGGGACCCGATAAATAAAAGTTATTATATAAATAAATGGAAGCGTTTAAAAAGTTCGCGTTCGCACATAGATGATTTGGATGTTTGTTGGGTTAACCATAAAACGGATTGATCTAAAACTTTGATTACATGGAATGGTACAGCAACTCTATCATGCGATTAGGGAAAAACGCAAATCCAATGAAAAGTTAGACGACACGATCACCACGTCTCGATACTATCGTCAATTGGACTCAATATCAACATCCTAGTCATTTTTTGTCCGGAAATACGCGTAAAAGCTCCGTGGAGAAGCTAGTGAAAAATGAACAAAATCTTGTTATAAAACGGTGAACCTGTTACATTCTAAAATACATTATTGTTTTGATACTTTACCGGTGAACATTTAGATTACTAGTTCTATTTATTCAATAACGCTACTCGACCAATAACCGAGCTAGATTTAACATCTAAATTAGTAAGGAAAACAACGAAAAATACGAAAAACTGTGTTACACTACTTGAAAATTCGCAGTGAATTTGTTACTCTTACGCCAACAACACTGAGCACGCGAATGTGTAAACGGAGTTGAAACTCGTTTGCTTCGCAAAGTACCAGTGATAAATGGATTCATAACGCTAGAGTACTTACTGCACGTGGAGCCGAGAAGTGTGTTCGTTGGTAGAGATGCGATTTTAATAGAATAGAATAAAAGTAAATATATTCATAAAAATCATACTAAAAGATAACAAGAGATACTATTAAGAAGTTGTGATGAAAGTGCTTTCTAAGATTTAGTAAGAGATGTAACCAGCATTAGCTGTCCGTTAGAATCCGTAAAAATGACGTCACGAATAGATCTTTACACTACAAAAACACGATACTAATAGAGAACTCATAAGCTAAATCAAAATAACAATAAAAACATAACATATAAAAATGGGTATTGACAGGTATTGATCTAAGCGAGCGTGTTTATAAATCAGAGCAAAAAGGAAAAAGAGACTAGTGACATAAAATGCAAAGCGTTTCCAACGTTCCTAACTAAGCCTTTATGCTTTGCTATCTTAGAATACAGGATAACCAACATCCGACTGCTTTATATAGCAGTTGTTACGTAACTGTGTTTTTACCATAATTACGATCTGACGAAGTATTTTACCATAAAAATTCCTTATAGCACAAAACATTTTTTGAAAAACAGAGGTCTTTGGGTAAGTTATCGTCTCTATCTGTGAGCAGTGAATTTATTTTGCTAGTCTTCTGGCAGATGTAGGGTACTGTAGTGTACCACTCCTGAAAGTAATGTAGCCGTGAATTGAGTACATAAAATGTGTAGCAGGTTAATAAATTTGGCAGAAGTAGCCACGTCACTTTCGGATAAAATATTTAAAAACTAGTTTTTGCCCGCAGATTCGCTTTCTTGGAAATGATAATTACAGGTTATTGTTATGATTTACAACGCAGTGTCTCATGATACCAAGAATTCGAATTCCGAGAAAATATAAGAAATTTGAAATATATTTTTCTATAGAAACGAAACTAGGTTCATTCATAATCCATCTAACTATAATAATTCAAAAAAATTTTCATCAGAAACACACTAAGGGCGCTTGTACACGCTAAGAAAATTTGCCGTTCCTGCGGCAGAAAAGACAAATTCTTCGTGTAGACGACAAGAATTTTTTCTGTTCTACACACGTAAACTTTTCGTGTCTTCCACAGACAAGACCAATCGAAACGTGTACACGACACGAATTTTTTCGTGCAGTCGTCAGTCGGGCTTAGGGCGCGCAAGTAATGACAAGTGTGATAATCAGTGTGAGTTTCGTTTATTTATATAAATGTTAACTACAAAGCAAAAAAGAATGATAATGAATGAAGCAAGAATGAATTAATGAAATGAACTTTGTTTTGTTTTTTTTTGTTTTCTAATGCACACTAGCGACGTCCACAACATACGACGAAATACGACGAACTGAAACTAGCGTCCGTGACTGTCTATGGAGCGATTGCTATCTGTAATAGTACTATATTATTAGTCTGGGACTACCTGGCTGCGCTGGGCTGGCTCAACCCTACTACACCGCCCCCCGCCGCTCCGCAACAACGTTCGCCGCGTCGTGTCTAGCGCAGATAAGATTTTTTTCGTGCACCGCTGAGAGCAGTGTACACAGTTATTTTCTTGTTACGACACGAATTCTTGGGTAGGCCCGCCTTTTTTTCTTAGCGTGTACAAGCGCCCTAACATGGATTTGAAAATAGGGTCATTAATCTCATTGCTCCAATCGTTTTCCAAACGTTCGTTCGCTTCTACAATATTACCCTACTGTCACGAACATTTCACATAACTCAACGATTTAATGCATTCAATGCATAATCCACATTGCTTTCATGCAAATGGATCCTATTATATCTTGCTTACATTAACTTATATTGTATATAGCTAATAATAAATAAATAGTAGGTACTGAAAAATCAGACAACATCATCTAGCCCCAACCTAAGCAGAGCTTTATGGGTGGGTTATGCTACATAATTTATTCTATTTTTTTATTATACGTAGAAACTACCAGAACTCCCGGAACTCGCAAATCGCTCAAATATTGGTCCCGAGGTAGGAATCGTACCCGCAACCATCTCCATTGCAGACAATCGCGGACTTTCGCCCTTAGCGGTAGTTAAAAATAACCTAGATGTTTGTGACCAATGTTTGCAAAAAAATATGCTGAATTTGTTTTTGGAGTATCAAGCTAGATGCAACGCAAAACGGAGCATTGGAAGATCATCCACTGAATAGATCCACGACATTGTAGCGGTCGCAAAGTGTCTATGGAGACTGCTCAGGGCCCGAATTCTACGAAATAAATCGCTTCACCATTCCAATAGTATCGTGTCAAACTAGCATAAACATTTGAGGTTCATTCATAGCTGTGACGATTACGTTTAGAACTACCAATTTGACATTCTAATTATGAAAGTATCTTCAAGCTCAAAAAAGTAGAATACCAAATACTCAAACGTCATTTTAGCCATCTAGATTCTATGACGCTATGAATGAATGTTTTGAAATTAGTAGAATCCGGCCCCAGGAGCGCTGTTTGTAGCGTCAAATGGAAGATATTTTTGTGTACATATTATGTGAATATATTGTGATGATGACGATAATGTAAAAAACAGCTTTTTTAGCATCACTGCTGTAGACAAGTCTTATCTTCCATAATTTCTAACACCATCCGTATAATCTATAGTGATCCTATATAATTGACTTTTGACGTCAATAAAATACTGAAGGAAAAAAGTAACCATTCTCTAAGGAATCAAAATGTACAAAATTGATTCAAGCGATTTGTTTGATAGCCTCGTCCTAACACAACATCCAATAAATTAAAGTTTTATTGGTATTCCCTTTTAACATGAATCGGCAATAACTGCGAAGGCAGACACAGTAATCTAATAAAACAGTGAGTCAGCTTTCCAATACTTACTTTAAGGTTTCGGAGAGTTTTCCTTTTGTAAACTGTGACAGTGCATTTTTATGATTAAAAGACAGGGAATAATATTATGATTTATATTTTGGGGGAGTTGTTATTTTAAGTGGGATTGCGGAATTTTTTAAGAATAAGAAGAATAAGAATAAGAATCATTTATTGTCAATAGGTATACAAATAACAAATATACAAAATATACTTAATTAAATGCATAGGCTATATGACCTGTCACAAAAAAAACATCATTATAATACAATTAAATTAAGCTGTAAAGGGGCAATAGTCATAAACTTATAAAATAATATAATTTTAAAACATAAATAAATAATCTTTCACTCTAGGTTAGGTGATATTACGAGTGTCAGGTGACTCTATCGTGACATTTGTTTCGAAGTGACTGTAGTCGTTTTCTAAAAACTCTTTGATACTGTACAGCGTTTTATCAATTAAAAGATTTTTTAATTCTGCATTAAACCTATTTTCATTTGTAATCCTCTTCAATCTTAAAGGGAGCTTATTGTAGAGTGTTTGACCCATTATTTTAGGGAGTCTTTTTTGTATACTTAGTCGGTACATGATCGGCTCTAGCATCATTTTGTTTCGTGCCGTGCGTTTATTTTGTCCTCTTATAGTGTAGTCACTTAAATGAACCCTGACAAATTTTATAACCTCTATTATGTAGACTGCAACTGAGGTTGGTATGCGGAGATTTTTAAAATGATCCCGACAAGTTTCCCTGAATTTGGCTCTTGTTAAAACCCTTATGGCACGTTTCTGCAATTTAAGCACTCTTTCATAATCTGTTGAGCTACCAAATAATATAATGCCGTATGACATAATAGAGTGTATATAAGCATAATATATTTATCACAAATGGTGCACATGCAAATTGATCGAAGCATGCCGTCGAACCACGTGGCCAGAAGCAACTTTATGAGCTCTTGATACGTATCAGTTGAAATCACGAAAATCAATTGGGAAAAAGAAAACTTACTGTTGAAGGAAAGAGTTGGTAGAGATGCAAGCTAGCTGTGGCTTGATCCATCTAAATCATTAGAACTTTCCTGTCTTTATCTGACTGTTATTACTTTTTCCCTGCTGAATTGCTGAATTTTATTTATATTAGTTACGTATGCAAGAATTTATGTCGTGTCGTTATGTCGTTTATTGTCGTGTGGTGCCGGCTTAGAATTTGCACTACCCCAACTCTTCCCGCGGGTGTCGTAAGAGGCGACTAAGGGATATCCACCGGGGGGCGGGCAGCAGCGCCTCCTGTAGAACAATTCTACCACCGAACTGCGATCCCCAACCCGCATGCCCAGCGTGGGGATTATGGGTATTACTCCCTTATGATGAGTGCCAATGAGGCGCTTATCATGGGAAGGCCTGCGTCCAGCAGTGGACCAGTAAAGGTTGTAGATGATGCAAGAATTTATACATGCGTAGATGTTGTACGTGCCTATACATACAGTCATGCCACCTCAGCTAATAAACAGTGTGTTAACAACCACATCGGTCGTTTCACTCCTAAATCCCGTATTTGCATATCATACCGTAAATTGTATCATAGACAAAGGCAAACATAGAAGGAAGGCTTTTTCCGCATTTCTAGCGCAAGCATAATCACTCGATCATATTTTATTCATTTCAGATAATAATGAGGTTCTAGTTGTAATCGCTCTACTATGGCACAACCTTTAATCTGGCTGGAGGCGCATCCTGATGGTTTTCCGATTCTATTAGCCGCAAACGCCGGGGTTTGATTAAGCGGAATCGGTAGGGAAACGACCCGTTTATTAGGGTCCTACTATCTAGATTAACTTTTTCTATCGGTCTTCGTAATGCAGTCAAAAGAATTAACCTACTTCAGATGGCAAACCTATTAACAAAGTTCCAATTCAAACTTTTTTCAAAGCTTTTAATAATTGGTGATGAAGGTTTTTAAAGATCAATAATATTATACTATCAGCATATACACTAAATACTAAAGGAAAAGAATCAGGTTTCCTGTTTGAGCAATAAGCAGGGTAAGAAAAACACAATAACTACTTATTTACAGATGTTTACTAAGAAGTGTTAATGGTTTTCAAAATACGTGATGATATTAGTCGTTTTTACCGTCATACAAAAATACACGTAGGATCCTTCTCAGAAATAGGCACCAATTCTGGAAGCCGATAAAAGATTCACGATGCTATGTTACATGTACCTTAGTTCCGTGGGGAACCGAGGCTCTCCGAGTTTTTTTAAATAGTCTAAGCGTCTGGTCGATGCGACACGTGACCCGAGAGCTGGTGAGTATCTGGCGCAGCCAAAGACATTTTCCACAGCGCATCTTCATTACCATACAGCGTGGTAATGCAGCCAGTGTCTTGGGGACGGTTTCGACTGGTATTGACATGGATCAGATGAACTACCTTTCGACTGTTTGCAACCGTCTACAGTTAGCTCAATTGTTTAAATTGTAATTATTACTTTTATTTCTTTCATTCCTTGATTGTAATTTTCGTTGTCAATAAAGATATTTTGTTACTTTCGATGTCGTATATACATTTCTAAAAATGTCTCTAGAAATCGGTGGCGGTAGTCAGGGCCCTGTAATCCGAATAAGCCTGCTTATCAGAAGGTTGTCACATCACTTTTCTCTTCCTGGAAGTTTTGCCAAATCCTCCCAAAAATACATGTGGTATTTTGTATCAAAGAGTAAATTACTACGAAATAACCCCCAAAAAATATAGCAGAATAATTTTGTTTTTAATCCTTTTGTTTTCCACTAATTAATATGTCGCAGTATAGAATAAAAAATATACAACACTCTTGTGCGAAAGGCTGTGTCGATCAAAACCATAGAAGTTAGGGTAAGTATCACTTTCAAAATCCACATCCAAAACCGCGTTTGTTTACTCAGTTCTATATCACGCTCAAGCGTTTAACTTTTTACGTTTATTATAACTTAGATTGGTGAAAAATCATCAAATTTACGAACAAGCTTCAAGTTTGATTTGCGCTTGGAACTCCGAAGTCCGTGTTTACATCTAATTCTGAGCGGTTGTGCGAATGTCGAGATCAATAATAGAAAACTTTTTACTTAGAACTTTTGACTGAACTTCAGATAGGTCTATAAATAGCACCAAAGGGTGAGAAGAAATCATTTACTAAGGGTTCAGATTTTCACATTGCTGTCGTTGTAAGTATGTTGTCAAGGATCTAAAGTTATCTTCTGTAACGTCTATAAGCGGTGAATACAGTGTAGGGATAGTAACAACTAAAAACAGGTTAAAGTAAAAAGTGCTGGACACAGACAATTCACAAAACCATCTAGCCCAAACTAAACAGAGCTTGTGTTATGTATATACTTACATAAATTACCTAACTGATATTCCGTACAAATAAAATTGAAACAAATCAGAGATAGATTATTATTAAATTACATTTACCTAAAACACCTAGAGCACCTGAAACAAATATCTGCAGATCGTACATAGATTTTTTCCGAGCGGGAATCGATCCCGGAATCACCTACAACTTAGGCGAACCTTTTTCCGCTGCACTACTAAGATCTGAAAGGAAAACAAAATATGACTTGAAACATTGCAAGTACCAACAGGAAACCCCAGTCCTCAACGTCAATATTCTGATATTCTGTGTGTGTGTTGTGTATACAGTCAATAGTAAAGTAACCCATGTTATCCAGGACAAATTACCTCACTTGGATTTTGGATGGATTTTGGCAGGTTGGATCTACAATGTCAATGGGTCCTGACCTAAAACTACAACCAGCCAATGGTCATTATTGTAATATGTTACATATGCTCTCTGTATATCGTGTTGATTTAAGCTACGCATGAAAAGTCACGTTTTACACTTCATCTAGGGTAAAGTAGGGAAAGTTGCCTCAGTCAGTACTTTTAAATACGTTTGGTACGTAAAATATATATGTCGCAGATCGCTGCGTTTCCAGACCTCATTCTATTTCATACTAGCGAGCCTTCGTTTTGATACCATGCATTTCATAGTCCAGAGTAATGATAACTTCTTGATATGTATTCGGTCTCTTTGCTCTATAGGCAGCCAGGCCATAGAACATGTGATGTGACTCAAGGACAACAGACTGTTGATGGACAAATGTCATAAAAAGAAAATTAATAACTTTAGTTGAAATAATGACAGTGACCATCTCTTGCATTTTTCTAATTTATTATTTTGAGTTAAATCGCATGATTATCGTAGCTACGCTTTATTATTGCATGCGCTCGTGCACTGCATTAGCCCAGTAAAGATTGGTGTACCGGATAACACCTTGAGTGCGCTTTCCTGACAAAACCACATTGATGCTTGGTGATCCGGTTTTATGGAGATGATCATGAAGATGATCTTGCTTTTCCTTTTAATTCGACATCAGAAGTGTGGATGTAACTTCTTGCCCTCCTATTTATGAAAACGACCTTTCTACCAATGGTGATGCGTAATATTATTTTGATGGTATTTGTTGCTGCAACTATCTGTGAGTACTTTTGACTTTATTATGGAGACCAAAGGATAATTGCCATAAGTAAGTCCTGATAAATTATTTCTTTGCGAAAAATGAATTTGTCCTGAGGTCTTGTTATTTGCGTTGCCATGACAACCGACCTGTTGTCAACGTATATTGACTAGTAATTTACCCTTCAGGCATAGCTTGGAAAATAAATTATTTTAAAATCAAAAGGCTTTAGTATTGTTTCAAAGAGTATGTTAGAGCAAAGATTTTCTACTCAGATACCATTCATGATATCAGTCATAGAACTTTTGACATTGGATTTGATGAAATAACGAAACAGAATAAATTACTTTCGTTGTTTTTAACGCCTGTATTTGCGATTTGCTGTTTGCGTTGAATTGGACTGACATTTCACTCTCTAATAGCATTGGTTAAGTGCTACGCGTTAGCGCTGGTTAAGTGCTCTGGGTTTAATGCTGGTTAAGCATAGTGAAGTACTGGTTAAGTGCTGAGTGTTGAGTCAGGAACCTACCAACTGAATTTGATAGTGCGTTTTCTTGCTTGATGTTCTTTTGTTTCGTTATTTTTGATTTGATTTCATTTGTTATTTTGCACTGGTTAAGTGCAACAGCTTTACTTTACTTCCAAATTTTATTGTGGTGACCTTTGCTCTATCATTTATTTCCTTTTGGCGTCAGAATAGCCGAGCGGAAGAAGCGTCAGATTGTAGATCCTTTCTAAGTTCAGATATTGCCTCACACAGGAGTGTGAGAGGTCAGGATGGTCGTGTCGCAGATCGCTGCGTTTCCAGACCTCATTCTATTTCATACTAGCGAGCCTTCGTTTTAATACCATGCATTTCATAGTCCAGAGTAATGATAACTTCTTGATATGTATTCGGTCTCTTTGCTCTATAGGCAGCCAGGCCATAGAACATGTGATGTGACTCAAGGACAACAGACTGTTGATGGACAAATGTCATAAAAAGAAAATTAATAACTTTAGTTGAAATAATGACAGTGACCATCTCTTGCATTTTTCTAATTTATTATTTTGAGTTAAATCGCATGATTATCGTAGCTACGCTTTATTATTGCATGCGCTCGTGCACTGCATTAGCCCAGTAAAGATTGGTGTACCGGATAACACCTTGAGTGCGCTTTCCTGACAAAACCACATTGATGCTTGGTGATCCGGTTTTATGGAGATGATCATGAAGATGATCTTGCTTTTCCTTTTAATTCGACATATACGTATATTATAATATTACTTAAAAAAAAACTTACTTCTGGAAATCACGTAACTGACTGACTTACAGTCACATGAAAGAGACTTGAAATTCAGATTGTTAATTCCTTTAAGGGTAAAGGGGTTTTGAACATTTTCAACCTAAAGAGTCCATACTAAAAATGCTTTAGAAAATTTTGCAACATTGATAAAAAAGTATTAATCTCAAAAAATCTTAATCATTGCATAACTGTTTATTTAGTGGCTAGATGGTGTTGTGTTATTTGTCCAGCATTATTTTATTAGTATTTAGGGTATCAAAACTTGATTGAATTTTTAGAAGTGGTATGTCACTGGGGCACTCATCCCTTCAGAGGCGTAAAGCCAGACTTTACCCTATGTAGAGTCATAGTTGGTGATTATGTTTCAAGCCTGTTTCAGCTGACTGTGCTATTGTGAAATTTGAAACGTGCAAATGGGGATTGGCTTAGTGATCGTTTTTTTACAGTTTTGTACATTGTATTTTTTTCATCTGTTGTCGCGATTTGAAAATTAGTTCACCTTTTTATTTCGTTGATGAAATAAACGAGAATAAGAACTAGAATTTTAAGAGTTCTTAGAGTTATAGTTTAAAAGCTTCAAGCAAAGATTAGGTATTACTAGTACAGGGAACCTGTTAAAAAAAAAAACAACCTCTACACAACTTTTAAAAATATAAATACATTTTTATTTCAGACATCACATCCATTATTTAAATTATACAAATTTGACAAATAACCTGAAAAATAAAAACACGTATAAAAATAAATACAAAATAGAAAACAGCGCCTACGCGATTTTTGCAATGATCTATGACCACAAGTGATGACTATGGCAATATCACCCAGTGCCCGTGGCCGTGAAGCGAATTACCATCGAAATAGGTATTTTAGGCCACACACTGAATTTTTTAAACATGTCTACGTTATTATTATCTGCGCCAACTAAAAGATTACATTATTATAGTATCTGATCGTGGCGTCGCACGCATTTTTTCTATGGAATCGTTTTAAGGGGTGCGACCTGATTTAAAAAATGATATGCTATGTTTTATTTCACTGCTAGAACTACTACTGTTAATAATGTAATCCCGATTCGTTCAGTACTTTTTGCGTGAAATTGTAACAAATATTCATCCATAAATCTATGCAAACTTTCGCGTTTATAATATTAGTAAGGAACTAGTACTTACTAACAGCATATGTAAACGAAGCTCCATTTTCATCCCGCGTGTTAATTTCGACGGCCCAAATCAATTGGTGTACCATTTAGTTTGGAAACATTTCCCTATCTTTTACCGTCGGTTTACAGCTTTGCAGCGTTATCTGATGGGGTCGACCCTCGTCAATTTCGCACTTCTGCTCGATTCACTATTCATTTGGTTCTGTTGGTACCGAACTGAGAAAACATACAAATAGTCGTAATGTTACTGGGAAGGTGATTTTCAAAAATTTGTAGCATACTTTTTTTAAGCAGCTTTTTTACTTTTTTATAAGCAGGTTAGTTGATGGTTGATATAGAACTCAAAATAATAAATCCCCATGGCTTTGACGCTAAGGGTATAAGACAACTTAAGTATTAGATTGCTGACAATTATAACTGACCTAATGACGACCTCAGTGGCGCAGCGGGCAAGAGTGCGCCTGCGACGCAAGAGGTTGCGGGTTAGATTCCCGCCTCGGAACGAATTTGTGTACGTTCTGCAGAAATTTATTCCGTTGGTGTTTTCAATGTATAATAAAAATATCTATCTATATTAAATATATCAGTTATCTAGTATTCATAACACAAGCTTTGAGCAGATTGTCTCTACTAACTGTGTACAATTATGATGCAAACTAGAGGAAGTTAAAGAGAAATCTAGTGAAGAGCGAAGCAGTCGCATTAGTCTGCTATAAACGCATATCAGTGGATTTCTACCTGAATGGATATCGCGTTCATTACAATCGATGGCTTGAAATCGAATATCTAGTAACATAACTTCTGAGTTGAATGACTTTTGTAGGTAGTAAGTTAGTCTACCTACGCGAGCGAAGCCGCGCGCGGTAAGCTAGTTCCTTTATTATTAAGCTCTTGCTCTTTAACATGTTTTTAAAGTTCAACAAATTACATATCCTCTACTTTTTTGAAATTTTAAAACATTTAGGTACCTACACAATTTAGGTAAACAGTTAGGTAGACAGAAAGACAGACATACACACAGATGTAATTTAGGTTGGTAGGGAGGTATGTAGGTAATATCTATTATGTATATAATATCTACTATGTATATAATAATCTCTGATAATTATCTAATAAAAATCTAATCTCTGATAATTATCTTTATTATTAAAGTTGCTTTTTGATAAACATCAGTATTTAAACTAAACCCTAGCCCAGGGTTGGCGAACCTTTATGTATCAATGTGCCATTTTTTCTAAAGTAATGTTGAATGAGGTCATAGACGTCCCATCACATAATTTTGACTGTGATTACTACGTGAAAGTAATCATCATCATTATCAGAGTAAAATAGTCCACCGCTGGACGTAGCCCTCCTCTAATGAGCGCCATAGTGCCCTGTCTTCAGTTTGCCGCATCCAGCATCTGCCTGCAGTCTTTCGCAGATCCTCACCCCACCTGGTCGGAGGTTCTGTAGCAGATTAGATGACGAGTAACTTATGTTAGGGTTGTAAGCTCAGACTACCGTTGTAAGATGTTACTTTTATGTAGTTAGTTGAAATTATTGTTGGAATAGCACGAGCCAGCTTCTTCAAACAGTTAAATGGGTTTGGTAACATTCCATGTTTCCAAAATTTTGTTTATTGCATTTTTACTTATTATTGTGTGTGTATGCGCTGACTGATTGCTTCTGAGCTTACGCACACCAAAACAATGTTTACATGCATTCACTATGACACGCCTAGCCCAACGGGCTTCGTGAAATATAATATCTGTAGCTAACTGCACACTTTTTTAAAAGTGCATTAGGAGTTTTCGTGATAGATGACGTGCCCAAAATATTGTGTGACGTGCCATTAATGGCACGCGTGCCATTAGTTCGCTGTCCCTGCCCTAGCCTATTTATTCTGTCAGTAAAAGCTAACTGGTGAACTACAGAGCTTTAATACCTGTCTGAGTTTCATTGAATTATAGTTTGAACGGACGTTAACGTTAACGTGGTAACGTCGACTGTGACGTCGCTTCACAGTGACTTAATCAAATCCCTACCATATAATAATATAAAAGCGAAAGTATGTCTGTCTGTTACGCTTCACTATCACTACATAGTATAAAACAAAGTCGCTTTCTCTGTCCCTTTGTACGATCTTTAAAACTACGCAACTGCTTTTGATGCGGTTTTTTTAAAAAGATAGAGTGATCCAAAACGAAGCTTTATAAGTATAATATAGCCGTGCGAAGCGGGGCGGGTCGCTAGTTAACGTACAAACTACTGAATCGGTTTAAATTAAATTTGGTATATAGATATAACCTAGATCTTGAAAAAGGACATAGGCTACAGGCTTGTTACTGCGAAAAAGGGTTGTAATAGGGGATTTATAGTGGTTTCTTTATTTTTATAGCTAGAAGCTTGAAACTTTTTTAGGCTATTGATTATGTAGATATGAATAAATAAGACATTCAAAGTTTGTAAAAAATGTACACTTAAGGGGGTAAAATAAACATAGGGAATGAAAGTTTGTTTGGAAATTTGTAATTTGTTACATAATTTTATATATTCATAGTGCATGCTATTTCCACGCGGATGAAGTCGCGGGCACTGCTAGTGTGTTTTAAAATGGCTTGTGTGGTCTGAAGTATCGATATTGATCAATGATCAACGGTTACTAATGGAGCAAGTAAACTTGTTAAGGTGTTTCTCTATAAGAATTTGTATTGCTTTTAGATAATATGAACTAAGAGGAAAAATATATCTACCCGACTGTTTATTTTTTGGTTTGTCATCAAAACTTTTTCTTGGTCTCATTTTGTTTTTTTTCAATTTGATTTATTTTTGCATTTGAAAATTTAATCCAGATCTGACCTATTGCTTTAAGTTATGCTTAAAATGTGCGTGAAATTTAAAGTAGTTTTAAAGTGTTTGTAAAAACATTACCCCTACACTTTACCTATTGGGTTTCCGTTTTAATCTTTAAAGCATAGAAATAAAATCAGGATAAACCGGAAAATAAATAAATTGAAAATAGGAATGAAAACTATTTATTGAATGACCACCTACTTTTTTAGCTTTTATTCTAAGCAATCGGGAAAAATGTTTTACGAATTTTACGAATTTTCGTATATTTGGTGATAAAACTGATGCAACAATATTTGTTTTTAACCAACTTCATTCAAACACATCATGGAGGAAAACCTTTGAATCCGCATCGGAATCCGCATACGCCAAAAATAATTTATTATTTTATAGCCCAAAGCTATAAATCGTCGATGCCTGCCATCATTCAATTCACAAATCTGTTCGCGATATTTTTTCAAAGAGTATTTTATCGAAATAAAGGAAATAAACCAATATTGTGGTGGACTGTGGAACAATACCTCTCTGTCCAAAGGACAGAGACAAATAGACTTGGGAAAACGAATCTCTGCGTATGAATGATTCCAGTAGGAATCGTATTTAAGTTTTCTTTAATCTCGGGGTTTCTTACAGCATGTGTTTTTACAGATTAGGCCCCATCATCTTAACCACGATCACCAGAGTTTTAATTGATATGGACCAGTTGAGCTACCAGTTGACTGTTTGTAACCGTGTGCGTTAAGCTTTTTTGTTTTAATTTAATGTACTAGTTTTAATTTGTTACTTAGAGTTTTTGCTGTTTTTCTTGGATAATTATTCTATATCTTAATAATAATAAGAATGCCGGACAATCCATACAGCAACATCTAGCCTCAAAAAAATATTTAAACATTTCATCTTCGGCTAGAATTTGACAAACACTAAACTAAAATTCAGTATGGCTTAAACTTAGCTACTGAATTGTAATCATCTGCACTTACTTTATGTATTTGTACCCTTCTGTATTGCTACACTGTGTCGTATCCTACAAAACTGTCGCAATATATTTCTTTTTCAATCATTAAGCAATCAGCTTAATTGTAACATAGGTGAATCCGGTTTTTTTTATCTTGAGTTTCTTGAAGTAATTTAACAAAGTTATAGTAGTAGTTAGATAGTTTTTGAATCAAATTAGCTAAAGCTATATTGTATAAATTATTATTTTTATGGTTCCGTATCTTAAGGGTAGAACCTACCTATTACCTACTGAGACTCCGCTATCCGTCCGCCTGGTTGTAAGTACGTCTGTCACCAGACTGTATTTTGTGAATCGTGAAAGTAAGACAGTTGAAATTTTCATGGATGATGTATTTCTGACGCGCATAGACATGATCATTTTGCCGTCTTCAAGTATAGATAATGGTACGGAACCCTTCGTGTACGAGTGCCTCTCGCACTGGGACGGCTTTTTTAAAGAAATTTTTCAATCAAACACCTTACCCGGTGTGGTAAGGTGTGTATTGAAAAATTTCTTCAAATCATGTCTAAAGGCATGAAAGAAAAAGAAAAAAGTAATATCGTCTGGTGTGGAGAGTTCATGATTTAATAGGATTCTATTTTAGCATTTATCTTTTTTAAACACAAACATTGCATTAAAATGCCTTTGAAAATGATGGCATGCAAATTAAAAAGCCATTTCCTTTGCATTTTTCTATTTCCCTGCTTCCCTGTTCGTTATCCGTATGAAAAGGTAAGTAAGGTAAACACTAGCACTAGCTTGCTAGTGTTATGCTACCTAGATTCTTCCATTCGCAACTTTTAAAACAAACGAGTAATCCATTGCAAAATATTAGTATGATAGTTTAGAAACCTATAAATTATTTTCCTTAATAGTTCACTAACAAAGATAATTACAAAGAAGAAACAAATTGGAACAAGTATGTACAATTGAGCCAACTTTAGGCGGTTATCGTGCTGTATGGCTGCATTCGAAGTGAGCTGATAAATGTTTTTCTTTTTAGGGTTCCGTACTCAAAGAGTAAACGGGACTCTATTACTAAAACTTCGCAGTCTGTTCGTCCATCTGTCTGTCACCAGGCTGTATCTCAAGAACCGCGATAGCTAGAGAGTTGAAGTTTTTACAAATTATGTACTTATTTCTATTGCCGCTATAACAACAAATACTAAAAACAAAATAAAATAAATATTTAAGAAGGCTCCCCTACTACAAATATGATTTTTTGCCGTTTTATGGATAACGGAACTTCGTACACGAGTCCGACTCACACTTGGCCGGTTTTATTTGATAATTTTTTTTCGTGTATAAAACAACTTCCTACTTTACAACAAATAATACATCCAGTCCCCCCAAATGCCCGAACGGAAGTCACCTGATTCAAAGGCTAATACGCAAAAGGATCAAGTGAAGGGAGACTAAATTGATACTTACTATTTTCAATCAGTGGCCCACGAGTGAGCTACGCCATCATTTCCTGCCGTAGATTGGGTCCCTTGTATATTAAAATCAGGTAGTTAATGCCGCTCGCGCTCTTTCCCATCTAGCAACCTTTCCATCACGTAACCATTTTAAAACAATTGAACAAAAGACTTACATTTCGTTTAATTACACTAATTTTATAAATACGAAAGTTTGGATGGATGGATTTTCGTTACCTCTTCAGGCCAAAACTACTTAACGGATCTGAAATTTTTAGTAGACGTATTTTTAGGAATGGAATACAGATTACTTTTAATCAATTTTCATGCGGGTGAAGCCTCGGGGCGCGGCTGTTCAAATTTAATGAAATGATAGATTTGAAAATTTTTAGTTGAAATTTAATATTACTCGTATAGTATTATTTATGGTTTTGTATTTAAAATATTACTTTAACTATGATGATTCTCAGTCGATTGTCTGGCATTGTTTTATTTATCCCTCTATTGATAGAGTTACGAGTATTGTAGACTCCCTGGCCGTGTTGATCTGTCATCCCATTGGATTATGGGATTTAGGGTATAGAGTGCACCAGCTCTGTTAGTGCTCACACTTTGTGCACTGTACTCTGACATTTGTCTACATTGAGACTACCTACCGGTCACTGAAAATTGACTTGAACGTCATTATTAAATTTAAGAGTTTTTGGTGAGCAGCAAGCATTAATAATATTATTTTGCACATTATTTACATTTACCAACCCCTGTATACATCATATACGTATACAGCATACATACTGTTTATTAGGGCCTGCTTAGTTAAGGGAAAGCATAAAAATGACATGATTGAAAAATTGAAATTATTTCTCTTTTGCTTACGATTTGTACTTTAGGTAGGTTTTGAAGGAAATATAGGAAAACTATAGGTAAATTATAATAGGCCATAGAAAAACAAGGTCGAGTTCTATTATCGTCATAATATTTTCTCAAACGACAATTTCTTACACGCATTCAACAGAGTCAGTACCTCGCACGCGTGCCTTCGGCCGTGAAAGCAAGCTTTTATAACCACTTGAATACAAAAATGCCTCGAATACATTTCCACGGAACCCGTGAAAGATTTCGATCTAATATTTATGGATTGTCGGAACGATCTATTTTCGCTTTGGTTTGCTATTGGAGCGCTATTGTTAGAAAGTTTGTCTCTATTGTGTGTATTTCTTTTAGCTATGGCATTTCGCATGACAACAAAGAGTATCAAAACAATATCAGACTATGATAGAACTGATTAGAACTAATATTTACAATAGAAATAGTTCAGCTAAAGATTTTTTGCAAGCAATCTTGCAAAAAATCTTTAGGTAGCTTCACTGAACGAAATATAAGTAGGCAATCAGAAGTATCCATAAAACGCTAGTTGCACTGCCCTCCTGCATGGAAATTTTGAATCGCTGCGTCAAATACTCACCAGCTCTCAAGTCACGCATAGTTTGGACCAGACTCTGATAAACTTTTAAAAGATAAAACATCATCATCATCATCATCAACCTACATATAGTAGTCGACAGCTGGACATAAACCTCCCCTAATATGTGCCATAGCGTCCTGTCTTTATCTTGCCGCATCCAGTGTCTGCCAGCAGTCAGTGTGTTTTCTTTTGCTAGGACAAATAGGTGAAATGAAAATTGCCTATTTTAAAAACAGATATCCAAAATAAAGCGTGTGCAAGGTTCTTTATTTTCGCAAAATGAACTTGGTAAGCCTCTCCGCATTCAGTCGACGAAATTCAAATTGGATTTCTCTTGACCTTTCCTATATTTTCATTGAAAACCCAACGTGACCCACTGTTAACAGCCAAAACCTATTTCACGTGGAGCACGGTCGACACAAAAGCACTCTTTTTGAAACCTGTAGGGTTGGAAACAGTGTTGGGTCCTATAATAAAATGTCTATTACTCTAGGTTACACTTTATTTAGGCGAAAAACTAGAAAATATATTATCCAAATTTATTACGTCTATTCCCTACATAAACTTTCTTGACTGAATTCCAGTAGATCTTTATCTTATCTTACTTCTTATTATAATAAATGGGAAAGTCTGTGTGAATGTTTGTTATAAGTAATTTCCGTAACTACTTAAGTTATATAAATGAAATTTGGTATGTAGATAGTCCAGGACCTAGAATAGGACATAGGCTATTTGGAATATGGGAATTTGGTAATTTTATTCTCAGAGGGGGTTAAATAGTGTGGTAAGTATGAAAAATAATCATTCCTTGGTTCGACTCACTCAAAACTCGGTATAAATAAACTATGGAGTGAATAATTAAACACATTTTTTTTATTTTTACACAATAACCCCTTGGGGATGTGCAATAAATTTCTGAAATTTGTATGAAAAAAAAACTCTGGTTCGCGGGCGCATCTAGTATATATCATAACTTGAATTTCGCAGGAGGTTGAGAGTTCGATTCCCTCGTTGGGAAAAATATTTGGACAATCTGCAGATTGGTTCAGGATGTTCTGGGTGTTTTCTATGAATGAAAAAAAATATATCTATGTTGTATTAAATACGTTATTTCAATTATCTGGTAGCCATAACCAAACTCTGCTTAGCTTGTAAATAGATGATGCTTTGGGAATAATTTTCCAACATTATTTATTATAATGTTGCAAGTTGAAGACGGGTAGTGCTCAATAGGGGAAGCTTTTGTCCAGCAGTGGACTGATATAGGTTGATGTTGATGATGATGATTTATTATATTAGTTTTAATACCAAACTGAACCTGTAAGACCAGAACAGCTTAGATACCTACAAAGGAGGTTTTCTATGTTAAATACTTACTTTAATAATAACTTGACTGTCTGTTTAAAAAAACCATCTATAAAATGTAAATCCGTTAGGTATTGGTCGTAAGAAAAACGTGTAGGTATTTATATTTAGTAGAATAAGGACAGTGAATTTCGTTAAATAAAAAAAATTAATAGAATACAAAATCACTACATAGTATAAAATAAAGTCGCTTTTTCTGTCCCTATGTCATTATGTCCCTTTGAACGCTTAAATCTTAAAAACTACGCGACGGATTCTGATGCGGTTTTTTTTTATATATAGTGATTCAAGAGGAAGTTTATACGTATAGGTAATAAAACCGTGCGAAGCCGGGGCGGGTCGCTAGTTATATTTATATATATAATTAAAGAAATAATGCTGGAAAATCCACACACATATCCAGTCCTCTTAATCCTCCTGTTATCTTTACAAATCTCTATTAAGTATTATTGTGCTGAAAGATTCCCTAAAATAAATAAATAAATACATAATTTAATACCTACTCATAACAGAATATCTGTTAGCTTGGGGCAGATGATGCTGTGTGTGTTTTATTTCATATATTATTTAAATAATAAAAATGTGTTATTTTTTTACATGTGTGCCATGCCTCACTTTTCTCGTTTATCATCCTAAAACAGGAAGCGGTGTAAACTTAATTATGAAGAATCCATTATTAAAAATACTTGCCTACTTTAGTTAGTAAAGTGGAAGTTTCAAAGGGGGTACGTAAATAATTTGTAGCTATTTGTCA
The DNA here is from genome assembly GCA_944547425.1 of Eupithecia centaureata. Classification (NCBI taxonomy): domain Eukaryota; kingdom Metazoa; phylum Arthropoda; class Insecta; order Lepidoptera; family Geometridae; genus Eupithecia; species Eupithecia centaureata. Next base: position 10,323,178 of record OX155686.1, read on the forward strand.
GGGCAAAGTTAGGAGCTTCGGTTTTCGGAAGTTTGCTTCGTTTTTTCCCGACGGTAAATTATAGGGTTGAGCGCCTGTTCTGTAATTTTATTGGAACTCGGTCTCTATTCTTATCAATAAATAAACCTTTGGAAATAAGGTAAAACAGGGATTTTGCGTGTTTGAAAATGTATAATTAACTTTAAATTCTTTAAGGTGAAATTGAGAAATTATTCAATGTAGGTCAATAATAATAATCATTATTAAAATAACGCTAAACTAGCAGATCTTGATGAAAAATGAAAAACATCGCTATCAAAAAAAAAAGAGTTATCAAAAAAGTTTTATGAAAGAAAATTATAGACGAATTTAAAAAAGAAATTATTGTTCTTTCTATTTTTGAATTTTATTGAAAACATACAAAAATGTGGTCTTTGGGATTGAGGGGCTTTTGGTCAACAAAATGGTACGTAGCTTTATTATTGACAACCTCCTCATAAGCATTATATTATGCCCGGCTGAAAAACTCACTCTCATGTTGTTCCCTTCTGGTACAGCGAACAAGAAACCTTACCTTGTTTTAAAAAAATTATAAATGATTTGATTTGATTAAGGCGCAAACAGCACCTTAAGTGTCGCCCCCTCTTATTTTATCTTATAATTCCGTTAAACATCGGTATTTTCAAAATTCACTCGTATAGTTTGTTAAACCTATCATAAGCTATTTTGAATGCATCTATAGTACGTTTATTTTATACTAGCTGGTGCCCGCGACTTCGTCTGCGCATGATTAGTATTTCGAGTACTCGCGATTTTACTTGCGTAATTCCCTTTCCCGTGGGATTTTCGGATTAAAATAAAGCCTATGTATTATTCCAGCTTATAATCTATCTCTGTGCTAAATTTCATCCAGATCCGTTCAGCAGTTATTGCGTGCCGTCGTAATGCGTGGTTAAAGAATTTTTCTTTCACCCTCTCTCCCAGGGAAACCTTACCGAATTCCGGGATAAAAAGTATCCCATGTCCTTCCTTGTAGTATGACCTATAATCATGCCGAGTTTCATTTCAATCCATCAAGTAGTTTCGGCGTGATGCGCGTTTACGAAACAGACAGACAGACATGAATAAAAAAAATACAGTTTTGGCTTGAGGATCGACAATAGAGTGCCCTCCAAAAATAAATTTCAAAATATATTCAATGTATAGAATTGGACCTGTTACAGTTTTATTTTAAGTATAGATAGATATATTTTATAAGTGTTATAAGAGGCTGCTTGCGCCTTAAGTTGTTGGTTTTTGAGTTGGAACAAAACTCGTTCCAAGCTTTACGTCTTCTAATAATCTGATATTTTATAGTAAGCCTAGAGACAAAGAACAGTTTTGACAATTTGTTTGAATTTATTTAATCGACACGCGGTCGCTTGAACATTGTCAATGTTTCTACTCCACCTTGCCCCGGCAAAACCAACATAATACACGTGCGATGTTCGTTTCTTTTTGAACTTTGTTTACACACGTTGTAGTCGAAGTCCACTAGCTTGATTAATTAAAAAAAAAGTTTCATTTCCACTGTAAATCCAACAACCAACAATCCTTAGCAAAAACTACTTTTAAATTGAACTTTTCGATAGAATTCCTTCTAAAGCTGAGCTCTCAAAGCCTGACCTTATCGTTTGGATTGAGTTATTGCAGAAAAAGCAAAAAGTTTAAAACGAACGCTTCAAAAGCGAAGGGATGAATAGTCCAACAACTTTGGTTCTCTGGTCGTTACGATTAGTTACCGCATGGTAAACGAGCTTAGTGCTTTTTGTTTGGGTAAATCTAGGTACCACATAAATTTGAGCTTGTTACAAATTTTTAAAGAGTTTTCGATCCGGTTATTGTTTCCATTGAATTTCTACATAACTGTGGGTTGTATGCCGATCTTACAAATGACCGAATTACATTTCAAATAATATCATTTCATATTACAGGTAATATTCCAAAACCTAAGGCGACCAATTTCATAACAACCAATAGACACTGCAAACACGTAGATATTTTTGGTAAACTTAACTCTCATGTAACAAATAATTTCAAAATAAATTTTATTGAAATGGTATACATTAACATATTTCATAAAATTATCATCATAGAAACAATAATAACATAATTTCATTGTTTCTTTTCATTTCGCCTAAAGAATTACCAATGCAAATTGGGTTTGTTTAAATCAAACTTACTTTTACGGTTTAGCTTCTGTGTAGGGAGGAACTGCCGTTTCGTAGAGTCGAGAGTTGTGTTGTTCTAATATCTTAATCAAAGCTAACAAACCTACTATCATTTATAAGCATCTGTGTATGGAGGGTCTTTGTATTAATTAGACCAAACTTCTCCCTTCCACTCCAGAACGAGTAGACGTATGGCGCATTACCACCCTTACCTTGTGGATATTCCATCCACTCGCACAAAGCTTTTCTCCTCCACCTTACGAGTACCTATACCGCACCGCTAAGGAATGGAATACGCTGCCAGCCTGCTTCTATTTTCCCAGCCAATTATGTACCTAAAACCCTCAGTCTCTTCAAGACGAGAGTGAATAGGTAGGTGTCTTCTAGACCTTCATGGTACATCTTCGGCCACGTCGTCACTTATAGTCAGATGAGATTATGGTCGGTAAAAAACGTCTCCACAATTGGTCTCTCCCATCCTAACTGTATAATATACAAAATATGTATGTATTGGATATCAAGTAGGGCTGGATAAGCGCGAAAAACCTAGAGATTTAATTAGAAAAAAACAATATAAATTAGAACCCAATAGCATCGTTGTTATACACACTAATGATTATTTCTCGGAAAAACTTTCATATCACATTTTATCAATTTTCAATAAAACTCCAACCTTATAGGCCCCGGCTTAACTGAATCATTAATCGATGATGAGCAAAGTCTATCTCTAATCTCTAACTGGCAAATTCTATTTTGCAAGGTAGGTATATATGTGGGCCACAATGGGTTGATTGATACTCACTGTGGGCATTTGTGCTTTTCAAGAATCGAAATAAATAATGATGCTTCGGTAAATGCCCTGCGAAAATGATAAATTGCTTTATAATTTCACTGGACTACCAGCAAAAATGAGAACAGCTTTTTTACTTGGTCAAATAAATATTACAGCACCTACTTTAACTAAAGAAAGATAAGTAATTATTTGAAAACATTAAAATAAAACTGTGAAAAAGGGCGAGAGGTAAATAGTACTCTGATGGGTAAATGAAAAAAAGAAAAAACAAATAAATAAATATAAATAATATGAAATGCAAAAAATTTTCGAACTTCGTTTTAATATATTTACCAACATTATTTTGTTGTTTATGTTACTTAGGTAACTTTGTTTTTAAAAAAATGTTATGGCCACGGATTCAACCGCGTTCAATTTTATTTTTTTGTGTGGAACCTTAGCTCTGAATTTGCTTATTTTCTTATTCAAGACTGAGACGGACCCAACAAATCAAAGATAGGTAATTAAATCAGTTCAGTCATTCTTGAATTATAAATGGCGAAACTAACCCAACTTTACTTATTTTAATATTGAAAAAGAAGATATTTTTTTTCTGACTTGAAGATTGTAGAACCGATAGATAGATAAAAATAATCTTTATTGCACACTTAAAAGTATAATATAAAACAAATTAAAAAAAATGTGTACCAATAGGCGGTCTTATCGCTCAAGAGCGATCTCTACCAGACAACCGTGAACCGATTAGGGTCTGCGCACATTAAAACAACTCCACGCCAACGCGGCAGCAACTCTACTCACACTCTCGATGAGTAGTCAACTAGTTGATCCACCCCATGGTCACTAGTGGGCAATGCGTTGTCAACGAGTGGGGGCGTATTCAACAGACAATTCATCTAACCTCAGTTTTCGGTTGAATTTTGTCCGTCACGCGTCAGTCGCAAACGCATAGTCGTTGCAAAGACAACGTGTGGTCATTATCAATTAAACCTTGAAAATATGATATTAAATTTCAATATTCGGCATAGAGTCGAGTCGCCGTTGAGTTGTTTTAACGTGCGCAGACCTTTTTGCAACAAAAAAGATGTCAATGATCAAAACAGACGCTATACAACAAAGATACAGAATGACAAATTACAGTTCGATACAGGCGAAGTCGTGAAAGGGGTGTAAGCACAAAAATCTAAATTAAATAGTTATCCAGTTAATCTTATTTTGACTGTTACGAGTTCAATCCCGATGATGCGTTGTTTGTTAGGGTAGGTAGGTATTACAGTCAATTTAACGAGGTCAGCAAACAATGTAGCCGCGGGTTGACACAAAGTTCCTTTCAAATTGTGCTTTAGGGAAAACAGAGATGCAGGATTTGTTCTGATTAATGATCTTTGACATTTTTCATTGCTGAACAGAACAATTACCTTTGGGCAAGTCAAATAAATAAAAAACGTACATTTTATCGGTTAAAATCTACTTCAAATCCAGTAGGTACGCTTTTGTTTGTTTGCTTTTGCTGGTTCATAATTAAATTCTGATATTCATTTCCGGAGATCAGATAATAAACCGGGGCCTTTCTGGCTTTTGTAAAAGCATTGTAAATGAAATAATAAGATTTAGCTATGGGATTCAATATGCTTTCTCAGTCGTTTTCATGTCCACATTTCAGAGTAGGTGACCCGCGTTTACAAAGAATTTAATAACGCCTAGTCGCGGGTTGAAGGAATCTAAAGTATTTTTTATGTGACCTCAAGTTTTCCTTCCATTGTTTTCGCGTAAGGTTTTAGCAGTAGGTGTAAATTGTAAACAAAGAAGGGTACAAGTCTGTCCTTTAAGAGATAGGTTCCTTCTCTTTTAATGTCATGGATTTTCAGACCATATTTTGGACTTTGATTTTAAGGTTTCTGGATTCCTCCTTATGACGATCATCATGGGGGAATTATAGACTTTTTTAGGGTTCCGTACCCAAAGGGCAAACAAGAATCTTTTATTAACCTTCCAGGAGTCGCACCCCTGCGCGGAACATAAGCAGTCGCGCGCGGTCTGTGATTCCGCAAGTTTACGTGTCTGGTTACCCAAGCCGAATAAATATTTAACGACATTGTATATCTCATTATCAAAAGAAGTCTTTTGTCTGTAAAAATTATAATTCAAAAACACATTTTTCTTTAGTAATTTTGTATTTGTACTCAATAGTAAAACTCTCTATAAAAACTCAAATTCTTGCACATAAGTCACAAAAAAACGCTATAACCAATATAATAAAGAAATTAAATGAATTCTGTTTTTCCAGTTTTAATCACTATTAGGTTTAGAATAATTATCATCGAGATCAATCAATATTATCATCAATGGCACTATGTCAAAGTAACTGCAGAAGAAAATGGAAAGGAAATTTCTAGCACACAACCAGTCGCGCGCGGAATCTCAGACCGCAAGCATAAATAATGTAGTATTTGCGCTTGCGATGGATGTCGCAGAGGTACTGAGAGGCGGTACATCACCCCCCCGAGGATATCATAAAAGCACTAACTTCTATTGCTTATAATTTGCGTAAAATTACTAAAATAAGTTCGTTGCGGACTCAGAGACCGCGCGCGACCACTGGAAGGTTAAGACTCTGCTGGCCGTCTGTCTGTCTGCCCGTCTGTCACCAGGCTGTATGAACCGTGATTGTTAGAAATTTTCACAAATTATATATTTCTGCTGCCGCTATGACAACAATTACTAAAAAACAAAACTGGATAAATATTCAAGGGGGTCCCCTACACCAGACATGAGAATTTTGCTATTTTTGTAGATGACTCGCTCTTGGCCGGTTTTATTTTAGATTGCAAAAGATTGTTTTTAAAATTCCAATAGTAATCAAAGCGCTTACATTTCTTTGTTGAAGCTTATCCAAACAGTATGTAAGAGATGCAAACCCACAGTCAAGCAAATAATGAATTGTGCATAGGTATTCGGTAAAACATCCACAAACAATACGATCTGCAGCAATTTGGCTTGCTGCCTGCGACCATTGTTGTCATATCCAAAGATTTACTACCTAACACCGGCTGCTTGGGTAATGACCATCTGATTTCAGTTAAATGCATGTGCGAGTTTTCGTCACCATTCTAGCACGGTACCATATTACCCGCTATACAGGAAACTGTATACTGGGTATACAGTTTTATACAGTGTATTCAAGTCTATAAACTCTAAGACCGATTTGATTGTCCGTGAGTTTCTATAGGCTTCATCTAGTTCAATCAAGCCCCTATTTGACGCAAATTGCGTGAAAATATTCAATAATCTGCCCAAAGATACTCAAGAACGGGATCACTTAAATCGATTCAAAACTAATGAAACCTTTTTTGACAAATAAATGATTCCAAAGATTTTTTTTTATAATTTGAAACTACCCCGCAATAGTAGGCGCGATGCTACGGGCAAATGTTGGTAACTTATAAATCAAGAAGTAGGTATTTAAGTAGATAATTAGTCAAATGAGACAATGATTCTTTTATTATTTAAGACTTAGATTTAAGATATCAAAATGAACTATCACAAACAGAAAAAAATACTCCAGTTTATAACCCTTAGCGATCTAAAAGTCTTCAGTTTTTCCCCGCGGCGCACAAAGGACTTGCTTTTTGGTATTACGACTGCATTCCTTATCTTTACGTTCCAGTTGAGATTTACTGCAGAAACTCTGTGTTGGGTGCACTCCGTTAGCGTAATGGTAGAGTTGGTCGTTAAAGTAAGACCTGAATATTACATTATGGAAAGAATATTAAAATATTACAATTAAGGTATAGAAACATATTAAAACTGTTTACACTATTAAGCTAACTGCAGACGGTTGCAAAGGCTAGAAGTAGCTCAACTGATCCATATCAATACCAGTCGTCGCTTCCCCAAGATAATGGCTGCAATTCTATGCTGGACGGCAATGCTGATACTTATAACTGAATGTTTATTTCGTTTTTGAATTCCAAATAATTTTTTTGCATTTTTAATGCAAAAATGGCCATATCTCGCGAATACCATACAACCGTTGGGTAAACGTGTTTTTGAGTAGAGACTGCGACTCAGCAAACGTAGTGTAGGACGCCTTCTGGCTATGTGGGATGACGATCTTCGAAAAACTGTTGGATGCGGCAATTTCAGCTTGGCGCTATGGTGCTCATTAGGGGAGGCCTATGCCCAGCAGTGGACTGACAGAATGCTGGCAGCGCATCATCAACTTATATTGTTGATGATGCTGCCAGCATTCTGGGTACAGTGCCTTCTAATGACGGCTTAGATTTTTAAGGGTTTCTTATATGTATATACTATTCAGTATGTTGATGACAAAATGTTTTTGTTACTAATTTTTAGTTAGGTACATGAGTTTACAAAATGTTTGTACATATTGGCAGTGCGATCATCAAGCTTTTGAAATAAGGTAAAATACTCATTAGGACCCATACCTACAAATCAATTGTTTTCCAATATTATATCCATCTGCAAAATGTAGGGCAATTAAGGATTAATCCAATAATCCCGATTTTGTTTCAATGTAAGCTGTCGTAAATTTATATAATTATTTTTTTGGGATTTGTTTCGATAAAATGGCCTTCAAGGGCCATTTATTTGTATAACACCGCCTGCACTCAACAGGCGTAACGTGTTCAGAATCCGCAAAAAAATATTAAGCTACCTGTTTTGAATAGCCTGTAAGAAATTAAAATGACGGCCGCTACTTCGTAAAAGTTGACTCTTTGTCCACTCCTTGCTCTAAACTTACATACATCTACTATGTTTACCTTGTTACTAGCAGCGATTCACGGTTTCACCCGCGGGATTCCAGTTCCCGTGGGAATTCCAGGATGAAAGTATCATTATTTAATAGCCTATGTGTTATTCCAGACTATATCTATCTCTGTGCCCAATTTCATCCATATCCGTTCAGTAGTTTGTGCGTGAAAGAGTAACAAGCATCCACCCATCCATCCATTCATACTTACAAACTTTTGCGTTTACAGTAGTAGTTCCAGCAGTGCACTGCGGGCATGGCACGGCGTGTCATAGCAAATGATTTTACGTTATTTTGTTAAAAAGATGACACGGACATTAATTTTCACCGACGCCAAAAAACGGTCACCGCTTCAATAAACTTCAGCTTTAGCTTTTTAATTTACAGACAAAGAAATGCGACGAATGGTCGCTCCTAGATTTGCATTTTAATTCCAATGGCCGTAGTTCAAGTTTCCTGCGGGAAGGTCTTGATTGCAAAATAAATTTGACTAACTAGAGATTTTGAATAGTCGGTGTTGACGCGATCTTTTTTTAATGATAACTTTTTGCAGGTAGAATAAAAACTATAATCAAGCTTTTATATATTTTACTAGATGCGCCCCGTGGCTTCGCCCGCAAACCATAGTTTTTTTATACAAATTTCAGAAATTAATTCCACAACCCCCAGGGGTTATTTTGTAAAAATAAAAAAATACATGTTTAATTATTTATTTCATACATTATGTATACCGAGTATTGAGTAAATCGAACCAAGGAATAATAATTATTATTCCTTGGTTCGAAAATTATAATTTTCCATAGAAACTTTACCACCCTATATAACCCCTTCAGAGGTTAATTTTAGAAAATTTTATTAGCCTCTGTCTTATTCTAGGTCCTAAACTATCTACGTACTATCATTTCATCTAAATAACTTAAGTAATTACAGATATTACTTATAACAAACATTCACAGACTTTCCCATTTATTATAATAGTAAGATTTATAGCTAATTAGGCTGTTGATGACGATGATGATTTATTTTTATGAGCACTAACCGTCTATGTTTTTTCATGTAAGTCCTTTCCAAGGTTGCCTTGACTTGCTCTATTATAAACTTTTCTGTATGTAGTTTTCATTTCAATTTATATAAATAATGCTGTGTTAGTTATTCAAAACATTAAAATAAAAATATTGCACAAAAAAAAGTGTCAAAAATTTCAAAATGGTCTTCTATATTCATTTTATAAATATAAAATGTATTGTTTCATGTCTTTGTGTGGTAAATTAAAGTGATTTATAATATAACTAGCGACCTGCCCCGGCTTCACACGGTTTTATTATACGTATAAACCTTCCTCTTGAATCACTCTATCTATTATAAAAAACCGCTTCAAAATCCGTTGCGTAGTTTTAAAGATTTAAGCGTTCAAAGGGACATAATGACATAGGGACAGAGAAAGCGACTTTATTTTATACTATGTTGTAGTGACTATCCATGATAATTCTATCTAGAATATTCCTTGCATCGTAAAAAGCTTATTACAGTATGCGGCCGCGTGCAACCTCAGCAAAATGTATTCAACTTGCCAACTGCATAACCAATTTCCGTCTAAACTTCCTGCCACTAAAGTTTATGGTGACATTCGCTGCTGCGCCATTTTGTGGGGACTTTATTACCGCACCTTACTTCATTTTACTGACTATACAGACATTTATTGAAAGAAAGAAAATTATATATTAGACTACGACACACACATAAATATAGAATAATAACTAAAACTATGACAAGTTTACAATAAAACATACAATTTAAACAGATTGACTTATAAGAACCTTCAAGAGTCGGTATCAATCCGATGGATATGTAATTGTTACAAAATTGATTTAGAAACAATATAATATTAAAAACATAAGTTTAACATTAATTACAAAAACAGTAAAAAAGAAACGTATTCTTGAGTGGAGACAGCAAGTCGGCAAACGTGGTGTAGGACACCCTCCGGCCATGTAGGATGACGATCCATGACAAGACAGCAAGGAGATTGATGCGGCAAACTGAAGACGTGCTATAGCTATAGAAACTGCTTTCAGCTATAAGGCCGCCTGTTGTACTTTTTATTATTCGATGATATTTTGATATAAGTTAATTTAAGTACTTTTATTTTTAGAAAGGTAGAATAAAGTGTTAATTCATTTATTCATTCATTCATTTATAGCGCTTATTAGGGGAGGCCCTGATGAGCGCTATATGTCCAGCTGTGGACTAATATAGGTTGATGATGACGATGACAAAAAAACGCGTTGAATCGAAACTTTCTCTCAGGAAATACGCTTTCATTTGCGATACGAGGTCCTTTAGATTCAAGCGTCGTTAGTTACCTACCAGCGAAATAAGCACAAATTTTCTAGATTCCCCTAAATCTATACAAATATTTATCAACCCAACCTATATGTATAAAACGTATGTACTATATGCAAACTTTATGCCCTTTTTCCAGAGCAGAATGTTTACGAGTGTCGATTTACAATCTCCATAACGTCTATACATAAGCTATACAGTAATGGTTGAAGTAACAGGCACTTAACTGTTATTGACGCAAGAATGCCATAACTTTAATGGTCATTTTATGCTTCGATCATGAACCCAGCTGGTTTGTATTATTTTTAAAAAAAATAAGATTACTGCGGAATTTTGGTGAAGATGCTCTGGTAACTTCACCAACATTCCGCTATGGACAAAAAATTGAAAGTAATTTTACAAAATAAGTTTTCGTTCAATTGCCCAACCTTTGTCAAAGGTCAGTTCGAGTCACGGGAATCAAACTAATAAGGCAATTCTGTGGTTTGATTCAAACATGGGTATGTAGAGAATAATCTCTGCTGTAAATTAAAGCAAAGAACCTTTGTGCTCATCCTTGTGGAATTTTCATAAAACATGCAAGGATTTTCGTGCAGTTTAACAAAGTAATTGTTTTTGAAGTGGAATTGCTATCACAAAGGCACACTTTCAAGAACTGTTTGTATTATGCAGAGGCTTAAAATACCTGATAAGTATTTTTTTTTATTCCTGAAAAATTATAATCTGCCAGGTAGTTACGTGAAGCAGAGTATAACTTCACTTTTTTCCTTCAAACCGCCGGAACTATTCCTGAAAAGTATCAGAACTCACCTGCATGGGAACGGAACTCTCATTTGGATATGCTCTGCTGGAAGATGATCTGCTAACTTCACATAATAACGGACGGGTTTTAATGATTATTTTGCACTGGCATGGAAAATTATCCTATATATGAGATGGTAGCATTAAATTACATTGTACATTGTCTGCCAATGATCTATTCGTTATTCACAGAGCACGTGATAAGCCCTAGATACCAGCCCTACATACCTACCAATTACTCACTTCTTCGGCTGTTCTTATTTTGTTTCAAGTCACGTTACTTACTCAACCTATTAGTAGATTGAAAAGTTGGTTAGTTTCGTTTCTTTCTGAAACTATTCGTGAAGTATAACAACTTAAAAATTCAAGTTTTCTTCTTCAATGGAGTTTCCTTTTAGCTGCATATCTGTCATCGAATGTAGGAAAAAGTTGAAAAGAAGAACTGACGACGCAATCTACTCTCTCTCTAGTGATTTTGTCTTTTATGACCTTTTTAACTTATTTACTTTTTTAGCCTTTTAATGAAATGGTATTAAAATCATAAAACAGGCATTTTCTTAACCTACCTACCTACTACGTTAAAAATGTAAGTTAAAAACTTAGTATCCTTCCTCACAATAAGCCGCTCAGCGAGCGAATTAAAGACATAGCTCAAGGAATTAGCAAGCTGAATTGGCAGTGGGCTGGACATTTCACGAAGAGAAAGCAACTTACGAAATACTGCTAGCAGATGCTAGATTCCGCAAACTATAGACTCTATGCCTTTCTTTGTGGGTGATCAGGGATCATTTTAGACGATATTGTGAGTTTATTTATATTATTATTTAAATTTTTAGTGATAGTTAGAGTTCACTAATATTAGGAAATAATATTTTTTGACATGTTGTAGCCAGCAGTGGACATTAGCAGTGGCTTATACTAGAAGTGAATATGGGGAAAACTAATAAACATTTATTATATATAAATAATACTGGACAATTCCCAAAATATTATCCAGGTAGAAGATATCTTATACATGTGTCATAGTTACCATTTCACGACCGATATGGCGCGGTGGGCGAAGATGACTGATGCATGTTGCAGGTTCGATTCCTGCCTTGGGACAAATGTTTGCACGATTTATCAATGGTTCTGCTAAGTTAGATAAAGCTGTGTAGATATTTTTTTTGTTTTCATTTACCTAATGATGTCCTAGCAACATATTCACTCAAGAATTCGAGTATCTTCCACACAAATGCTCGATTGACCCAGCACCGTTGTCAACCATCAAATTCTATAAATTTAAAGCTAAAATATGAATGGTTATGCTCTTAGGCCGAAAATGAGTATTTATGAGGTTCTCCCTCGCTGCTTTTCGTATCGATTTTAGCCAAACTTCTGTTGCCTCAGGTGTTTCTCCGCAACAAATATTATCTTGACGTTTTATTGGCGGATCCGTCGATTGTAAATTAAATGAATTTATTTGAGGGCCTTGTTTTTATAGTCAGTAGGTAGTATAGTGTATACAGGATGTTTGGTGGAACGATGTAGGGATTGAGGGAGCTGATCAGGGATTATTCTAGATGATATTGTACATTTATCTATTTTATTATTTAAATTTTTAGTGATAGTTAGAGTTCACTAATATTACGAAATATTATTTTTTGACATGTTGTAGTCAAGTTTTGTTTAAGATGCTCAATGATTCGTACAGCTTACAAAAAAGGGTAGTTATTATGATTTGAACGAAAGTAAAATCATAAAAAAAAAACAATTTTTGATAATAAGTTAAAAACTATGACACTTTCGATACTAGATAGGTATGTGGTTTTAAAATTACATGGGTACTCTTGAATCCCTACCCTTCAATCCCTATGTCGTTCCACATAACATCCTGTATAGTGTGTATGTTTTGATATCGTAGTCTGAAACGTTTGCCTGTGCCTTTGCTTCATGTATCTTCAGGATGAATATCTAAGGAAGTATACTGAATGCTACTAATATTATTAACGCAAAAGTTTGTAAGTATGGATGGATAGATGGACGGATTTGTTACTCTTCCACGCAAACACCACGGAACGGATCTGGCTGAAATTTGGCACGGAGATAGATTATAATCTGGAATAACACATAGGCTATATGTTATCCCGGAATTTTTACGAGAACGGGAACTACGCGGATTAAACCTTGAGGCGCTACTACGCAAAAACTACGGAACGGATCTGGCTGAAATTTGGCACGGAGATAGATTGTAGTCTAGCAGATAGCACATGGGCTATATTTTATCACGAAATTCCCAAGGGAACGGAAATTACGCGGGTGAAACCGCAAGTATATGAAAATACTAATCCCGCGAAGACCAAGTCGCGGGCACCAGCTATTAAAATATATTTTGAATTAGCAAATAAAACAATTTACTATTGACAACACTGCATTAGTGCACTTTATTAATTTTACACATTTAGGCGTCCTTTGGGTGACATTCTATTAATAATAGTTTATTATTTAAACAATATTTTTTCTAATAAATAGGTATAGTTTTTAAAAATGTGTATATTTTATCACATCATTCTATTTGTGGTATTTCAAATTTTATGACTTACGTTTATTTCATATTGGGATTTGACTAGAATAAAACATGATAAATAAGTACCTAGATTATATTTTTATGTATCAAACTTTCAGAAAGAGGTTATTCAGTTTTTCATTGCTGTTTCTAGCTAATGAACATTTTAATTTTCTAATACAAACAGTATTTTCTTCGATACCTACCTAAGTTTAAAATAATAATTAAATAATTTACTGCTTCAAAGGTAAAAAGGGCTGTAATTAGTGAATACATAATTATAGGTTCAAACAGACTTCGGGGGATAAAAATACATTTTAAATTAATTTATGTTTTTACTTTAATTTAAGAATGGCTTCGAATGACATTGAGTGTAAATCATTCTTTAATGCCAGTGGAAACATAATTTGCGTAAAATATGCGTCTCTGAAATAGTTTTTTTACTTCATAATCATTATCAATTAAATTTTATCTGGTACATCTATACCTAAAGTTATTTTTTATGATAACGCGTACAATTCTATACTAAACAAAAAATAACTAACATGTGATATGAATTTTTCGTAATACATCATATTGTCTTCTTCATTATAAATACTCTTAATCTAAATTGTATATCTACTAAATTTCTAAATGCAATTTTATACTTATACATACATAGATAATATAATAATAATAATAATTGTGCTTCATTCAGGAAACAAAACGAAGCTTCTGCGACAGTGTTACTATCATCTCAAATTAATCTTAAACTTGCTAGATTTGATTGCTTATTTAGTTAATTAGAATCGGTTCACAAATAAATTGGAAACGTCAAAAGCAATTAAGCTTCCTGTACAAACATATTATTACTTGTACCCATTTGAATAGGTAGATACAGTAGATAGGTAAGTATGTGTTAATAATCCATGTAATTACATAAATCATAGAATATTATAAATATTAAAATAGTCAAAAATACTAAATTAGTATCAAAAAATTATATAAATACTGCAAGGAAAGCGATAAAAGTTTAACATTATTGAATAATTAGATACCGCAATAGCAAAATATTATTTAGTAGGCAAATATTACATTAGAATATTATGCTAAATGCTTAGCAATAAAAAACAGATTACCTTATGACTATCGACTAATATTTTATCTACATTCAGTCACAATATATTTAACAAGCAATTGCAAATATTTGACGCGAAAATTTAAAACTTGTAACAAATTACAAAACGTACAAATATTTTTGTTCAGCTATAGCAAAAGAGAATCTTTGATGCTTACAATGCTTATTACCATTAGCGAATTATTAGCTTTACTTGAAAATAAAAATGATATTCGTACCTAAAGGCATTTCTTGAGTTATTAATACTACGCTACTTTGTTTTGTTCATACCATCAGATGTTAAGCTTTGCTATATTTTTCATTATTTTTATTAAATCCTTTTCCTGGTCTACAAAATAACATCATCTGTAAAATTTATGAAACTATACGCTGATATCCTTTTGCCAAATACTTTGCAATACCATACCATCACTTGAGTCCCAAATTTCCGCATCTCATAGTCTTCAACAAGAACTTTATTAAAATGACTACTCGGTAAAAAATGTCTACTATTTTCGACATCTACATCATAAGGCTTCTTCGTAATAAACTCCTACGTTGATCTGAAACGATAAAATAAAACGTTGTAAAAGTTTAAGACGAGTGTCATGATCATGACGAATAAAATCTTGAGATTTTCATTTTATTTGAAAGTTACGACTGGTGCTGCCGATAATCACTTGGAAGTTAAAAAGTTTACAAACTCAATCGCCATAATGTTTAATCTACAGCTTTATTGTTGTCACAATTCATGATAGCTTTACTTTTGCCTATCCTCAATCTATATTTTATGTACATTTATAAAAAATAGTAATATTCAGTAGTTTACGACACTTATCATTATGGACACTGGCAAAATTATGTCAACCAGAGTCTGATCATCAAATGATTATTCAATAACACAATTATACTTAAGATGAAAATTCAAACGTATCTAATTAAGGAAAAATTTCGATGATACTTTTCATTGAGCATAACTCACGAAGTATTCGCGCTTTAGCTGAAATGACAACGTATTTGTCTTTTATTAATATTTTAAGGCCATGCCCTCGTGTCTAAAATAAAATGTCAAACTAGCTAGCCTCGAGGAAACCTAATTTCTCGTAGCCAAACTGTAGTCGTATAATCAAACACTACTGTATAAAATCTCTTTAGAGATGTGAGTATGAATAGTCTTATCCTTGAACAAGAATAATCTTAAATTCAAAATTATCCTTGAAGAGGTAAAATGTCATGAACAGTCTCAAAACCCATGAGTAAAGATTAATATTTATTTTAGTTTATCTATCGTACGTAGTTTCATGGACACCCTAGTTACCCTAGACGCCGCCGCCGCGCCGCACCGTGGTCACCTAGACACTAACATACTAAGGAGTTTATTCTCATACAGGGTGTCCCGAAACTCAAGGTCAAGGCGAAAACGAAGGAAAGATGGGTTCACGACGATCGAGATGAAAAAATCATTGGTATATATATACATAACACCAATGGTTTCCAAGTTATAACGCTTTAACTAGGATTATTAATTCTCAGTTAAGTGTTTCTGCCTTTGTTATTAATACTTACATAATTATATCAGTGCTTATCCTAGACCACGTGAACAGGGCAGCCGTGCTTGATTCTCGAGCTGTCAAGCGGCGGTGCTATAACGACGTACGTGTCTCGGCTGACTGGCTTCTCGACGTCATCGAAGAGTGGCGGTGGAGGAATAACGTCGCTTTCCACCTGTGATACCAAGCATAAGCTGATAAAATTACAACATGGTAAAATATTCAATAAAATTGTAAAAAATTTTGATGTCGGTGGGACTTTTTTGAAATTTTTATTATATTTCTTAGATATTCCCCGATTTATGATTGTAAAGTTTGTGTTTTGGGTACTAAATAACTATCTTTATCTCCTCCTAGGTATCTTTACTCGTTGCTAATATTATAAACGTTAAAGTTAGGATGGATGTTTGTTCTTCTTTCAAGTAAAAACTACTGAAAGGATCGGGCTGAAATTTTAACCCGACATAGTTCTATTACTAGAACAACACAGGCTTTAAATTAACTTATGCTACAATACATATGTAGGTACTTTTCATTTCAGTTGCCGTGAGACAGAAAAAAGTCTTAAGACGCTCCATTGAAACAACGAGTGCAAAGCCGCGGGCAGACACTAGTACTTAATATTATTACATCATATTACATAAATAAAAATATTTTAGTAAACATAGAAAATTCTCGAATAGTTAGTTGTTAGTTAAGTTAATTGCAGATGTTGAATTTTCAACATTGTCTCGCTCAAACGTAAACTCTTAACTAACGATAAAAAAAATTGTTCTTTACTGTTAGTTAAGCTTATTTTATGTATGATTCATAGTGGTCATAATATTAACAAAAAAATATTTGAAATGACAAAAAGAACATATTTAAAAACCGTTTTAAACGTTCCAAGCATCACGATTATAAACAATAAAAAATATACGAAAAATTAGGGGAAAAACACGGTCATTCCTTTTTTAATCCAAGAAAGTTCCAGAAATACTAAATTTCTATTTTACCTCCTCTTCCGTAGCCTCTTGCCTCCGACTCTTCCCTGGCATGTAGTTCATGACACAAGTCACCGCAATCAAGAACAGAAAGAATATAAATACAACGTCAAACATGATCAGGAAGTTTAGCATTACAAGTTGCATCACGTCATTTAGAAGCGGCCGAGTCACATTCTGTGCTTCCCATCACCATAAAACTGAAACAAATTACAAAGTTTTGGTTAAATTACACATTTTTAAAACAAATTATAACATTTATGAATGTTCGCGTGGATTTTTTCAAAGGGATGCCGGTGCGGGTTAGATTTTTAATCACCGAGGCCTGTAGAGTTACATGAATGAATAATAAATCTAAAAAAAACCGCATCACAATTCGTTGCGTAGTTTTAAAGATTTAAACATACATAGGGACAGAGAAAGCGACTTTGTTTTACCAACCAAACGTCAAATCTGTCTCGTACATATTATAGTACCTACCTATCAAATATCCAGAAATTGGATATCATTAGTATATTTTGGGACGTATTATCCGAGAAATTTATCAAAGGAAAATAATACAAAAATTCCATGGGATTATTAAATATATGGAGAGCGTATTGGCCTTCGGCGGCGATGGATAAATAACGAATCAGATTTTTTTTATCTTTATTAAATACCAATTTTGTATTATGATGTTGAAAGGTAATAGTATGATGATCAAATGATATGCTTGGTTACATTTTGCTTTCAAGTATTTGATATGAAGCATAAACTCCATCTATGTTCTTCTTAAAAAGTAGTCTATTTTCAACGAAAAAGGGAACGAGCTCAACTTCTGAACTGAAAATCTGTAAGAAAAATCAATAATTGCACAAAACAAGAATCGTTTCCGAATAATTTCATTTCAGCGTATCTCTTTTGTCAAAATGTTTGTTAAACTTGGTACAACTTTATCAAAGTTGGAGATACGTTTGTTTAGATTAGGGAAAAGCCAAACATTTTGTCTTTTGTACAAGATATCAAATTGATAAAAGGACTCTGAACAAAGTTTATAACAGAAATAAAAGTTGGATAATATATGTTTATGTCATGCTCGTTTTGTGTCTAAAAATTATTTTTTGAGAAAATATTTTTTCATTAACAAGTTTCCAGAACAATAAGTATATTTTCAAACACACAATATTTGACAAATGCTTGATACGATTTGCAAATTCTATTTGTGCCAGGGTTTTAGGTGTTTTCTATACATGTATGATAAAAATATCTATATAATTATACTTATGTTTTATATTGTAGTGACTATTTCAGTTATTTAGTACTCTCAAAACAGGATCTACTTAGCTTGGGTCTTGATGATAGTCTGTGAATTGTGTTTATTCATTTATTACCTATACAAGTTACTAAACGGCAATTTATGAAAAACAAGTTCAAAGAGCCCTGGACTTGATTTCAGTGAAATTGAAATTTAATTATACGTTTTAAGTCGCCTTTGCCTCTAACAAGGCTGAAAAGTATCGAATAAAATATTTTGTTCAAGGATTTTAATAAAATTTAAGCTTATGCGTAAAACGAATAGATTATTAAACTTGAATTTACTTAAATTATTTATAGGGGTTTCCTAAATTGAAACGTTTACTCGAATTTAAACTTCTAATAAGTATAATAAAACCAGCACAGTAACACTTTTAAAACTCATAATTTTCAAAGCCTTAAAATATTACGAGAAATGCTTTAAGAACTAGAACTAATTTTAATATCCATTAAAAGATCATTATTAAGGGAGATTAAATTGATACTTTGAGTAGGAAACTTAGAATGACTAAAACTATAGTTTTTATTTACAACAACTGCACATTTTACCTTTACGACATGTAATATGATTGACTTTATACGCTATGTAAAACTCAACTGAACAAATCTTTAGTACTTACATGTTTTCAAGTAGATAAAACCCGTCATATTTTTTTATCTTATGACGATAATCTGATATTTGGAAGCTTCAAATGTCTTTTGTCAATTTGTTTGAATTTATAAACTGAAAATTTCATCAACTCTCTTGAAATCTTGTCTTGTGTTTTGTAAAGATATGTACATCAAAAGATAACAGGCTACAAACAAGTAGCATAAACCAAACCAGTCCACGGCACCATGAAAGTAGTTTCTGGTTAAGCATGATGAAGACCGAGTATTAAGCATTATCCTCAAAAGGGTTGGATTATACAAACTTAATTAAAGCTTGCTCAAAGTGAGGGAGTACATCATTAGTACTCAAATATAATGATAAATATAAAGTACAATTTAAGTAAACAACAAATTAAGGGGCTCATTCAAACTAGAGTTTTTGTTTTCAATGTGTTCAAGAATACATTACGGATGTTTCAAGAATTCAATCTAACACAACATTGGTAAAATACACAAATAAGGTTTTAGTAGGCAAGTAAACCTGATTAAGTAAATCCATAATTAATTCGTCCAGCTGCAGTAGTTTTAATAGTGTTTCAAGAAAATCTATATAAAGGCTAATTACATTTCGTTCGCAAAGTTACTTGACTAAAGACAGTACCTTACACATGCAAAACATTTTCCTTGAAGGAAAAGCTAAAGATATGGGTGTAGGGAATGAAATGCGACAAAATATTTATTAAGTACGCATTACAATCTGAATCCGACAAGGGTGAAGTATAAAGAGAGAATAGAAAGCATAAAGACAGGACACGAACTTTTTTAAAGGAATGGGAATCAGTTGGGAAAATAAAAAATAATATAGGTAGAAAGAAGTTCCTACACTGGCAGATGAAAAAAACGTATACGTTACGCATATTATTATTTTTGTTTTCAATTCCTTATAATATTCTGTAGTATCGATCCTTCGATGCGATCTCGGCGCGAATTTTTAACACTGCAACACAAAAAAAATTCGACGGCAACACCCTATATGTCAAATCAAATCATTCGTTCTTTCGCGCGTTTCTCGGTGTTTGCAAAATTTTACTATGTTTTTGTTATACATACATTGAAAACTAATGATAAATAGCGTCTCGCGTTGATGTAAATCGTTGTGATGTGTTTGTGAAAAGCAAGGAGACAATACTCAATAGAAGTTATGGTGAAAAAGTTACTATTTTCGCCAAAGTTGGAAAAATGTGCATAGGTTTGATTGAGAGTACTAAAGAAGCTCTTATACATGAATTATAGACTATAATATCATTGTCAGCGTGAAGCTGGTGCGAAGGATGTTTTTTTATCAAGATTTCAATCAAAAGCATCATACTTACATACCGACACAAATGAGGTTATTAAATGAGATTGTTCTGACAAACAAAGTGCCTGGTGCTGAATTGGGTCGCACTCTTCTTTTCCAGTAAGTAGAAGATAATAACAATGTGTACCTTACATCGTTGGAAAGGATCCTAGAAGCCTCCAATATGTTCCACCTGAAAAAACACTTGGCACTTGTTCCATTGGCTTTTACGTGTCTAGGAATTCTTCATAAGAAGCTTTCCTGGTAATTATCTAATTCTTCACAAGAAGTTGACCATGGCTAGTACCTACATCTTAACTCTCCACGAGATTTTCATGTGTTCTATAGTAGAAGTGAGCTTTTACCTATTTTTACTTGTTGCGGTGCAATAATGTATTTATCCAATGGATGACCTCCCCGGTGGGGAGGCTATAGGTACCTACAATCTAGCTCAGATCAAAAAAGCCTAAGCCATTGACCCTTACAGACCGACTTCAGGGAAGTAAAGTCTTATCTTATCTTACACCTAGCCATGCAGGTGTACCTCCCCGGTGGGGTGGATATAGATACAATGTTGCTTATATCAAAAAAGCCTAAGCCAGAGGCCCTTACAGACCGACTTCAGGGAAGTAAAGTCTTATACTATATCTTACACTCTGCAAGACATTGTGTACCTCTCCGTTGGGATGGATAAAGATACAAGGTTGCAGTTGGATGGAGAAACATGAAAAAGAACACATCAATTTAAATAACACTTTTACATTGTTGAGGCATTGAACTAAGCACCTGAGAGATATTCTTATTTTCTAAATGCAGAATGATGATCATACATCAGAATGATAGAGATACCCAAGTTCAAAGAAGAGCTTCCCTATTGATCCCAGAGATCTAGAGATAGGAAAAACTTTAACAAGAAAGACAATGCTCTGGGCCATCTACATTGTCCTTTACAATCTGACATCTACTCTCAGGATAAATGAAAAAGTAATGAAAAGATGGGAAGGTATCATGTACACATTGTGAGTATAATAACATGTCATTCATTTAATCATGATGTTTTTGGATGAAACTTGTATTTAGTTGTACAAAAGCCTGTCTCAAGACAGATACCCATCTGAAAACTTTATATTGGTGTGATGCTGCCCAGCAGTACTTACCAGTCTTAAGCAATGGTTGCTTATACATAAGAGCCAGTAATTTAATGGTTATTTCAGTACCATGTTAAAAGAGGAAGACAAAAGCAACAGGTAACAATTTTAGGCCAGCTAGCAAGGCAGCCCCTTCATTAGACCATGAATAGAAGTCACAGGACCTATTAGGACCTTAAATAATTCCAAACTTAACTATTCAATCCTGTTGCTACCCTGTTGGGAAGCAACCCTAATAATAAGTTGGTTTTGATTCAAGAATTCATTTGACAACTATGGTTTAATTTAATTTATAAATATCCAGCATATCCTGCATTATTTATGATAAAGGCATTATTTATGTAAAAGATTGAAGGGTTTAGATATACTGTATTTTGGAAAGTAATTGTGCAGGAAACAATGACATTATATTATAGGTAGTGGATATTTCATCAAATTTGAATGTTCATATTCATATAAAATGAAAAATGACAGTGTCTAAATGAAAAATAAGTTACTAAGCCTTTCTAAGCTTTACAATTAAAAAAAAGTGAAACTTTAGGTATTTTCCATTGCATAAAAAATAACTTACAATCACTTAACAGAGAATTATTAAAATAAGGAAATATTTGGTAGGTGTGCTATTGACTATCAAAATTATGGCCTTAAGTATTTATTTATATATAAATATATATTCATTATGAGCTTTAAACGGAGGGGGGAAATGCTAAATGTAATTTGTGTATATGGTGTTGATTATCTGGGCAAAATAAGAAGAAATTATTCATATTTCTTCATCAGATCTAAGTAGGTTAGTAATTTCATTAATACAAGATTTCCAAGAGAAATTCTTATGATACCTTACTGTTTGGTTCCCTAACCAGAATACCTTTGTTATTTTGTACTTATGTCCAAAACTTGAATTTCCCTAATACATTGGCTATGGAACTTAGCCTTTTTGAAATTGCATTTAATGAATGAGGCATCTAAAAGTCCAATAGAAACATAGATAAAGTATCTGCCTGGCATATGATTAGCAACAGCTTAAGTAGTTGCAATTGTCAAGGATGATAAAAATCAACCTTGGCAATACTGTTTTTATTGACATACTTGTTATATTACAGACTTACAGGGTTTCTTGCTGGATAATTTCATAAGCATTAATCCAGGTTCTGGGTTTAGTACAACGCAAGTTTGAACTTCAAATCTGTAGCTTGTATTGTGGTCAATTAGAAATAGAAGGTACCTGCACATAAGTATTTAGCAGTATTAACCCAATAAACCCGCCACGGAACAACTAATAACATTGCTTAATACCAATTCAAGTGGGCTAGAAGTAAAAATGCAACTTGGTTATAGATAACCCAGTAAACCCGCTTAGGTACAACAAAGAACATTGCTAAATGTACTAATTTAAATGGACTAGAAGTTAAAATGTAGATTGGTTGTAGCTAACCCACTGAACACGGTCAAAAACCACCGAGTAACTTTGCTAAGTATACCTGTAGCCTAACTAGATTGACAAAGTCTTTATTAAACATACAAACGTTCAATAGCTGCGTTTACAAAGTTGATTTCTTAAAATCGACAATTTTAAAGGTTGGAACCTACCCAGCCCAAGTTATAAAATTTTAACCATCTTTTTGGATTAATTTTACCAATTTATACACGGTGTAACAATATAAATGTACTAAGCGAAAAGCTGGGTATTTCTACCCCCCCGGGGAACAACTTTTGTTCAACGACTTTTCTAATTTCGATTGGTATCTCTGAAAAAACTTAAACAAAGTTTTCACATGGCCAGCTGATTTTTTACGAAGTAACAACCCTAAAATCAACTGTTTCTTATACTTGCGACGATGACCTCAATATGGTCACAGAACAGATGTAGAAAAGAGTGACAGATTCATATTCTTGAAATAGAAAAACGCCTACAGCATCATTTAGGCAAATTGTCGTAAGTCATGTCACAAAATTATAGCTAAAATCACATTTCAATTTGAAGGTTGAGTTACTTGAAGTTAAACATACGAACTAAACTACGCTAACACTCGCTAGTTATGTCTTTTTACCTTGGACATTGTAGATGATTTGGACACAAAATGGTAGGAATGACAAAGCTCGAGATATAATTTATTCTCAATAATAGATTTCTATCATGACAATAACTTACAGTAGATACTAATGAGTATACCAACATACTATAATTGATGTAATAGAAAACTTAACCAGGCAGCATAGTTTTGTTATTGTTTGGTTACAGTTAGCCGATGGCAGATTATTTAATTTACATTAAAATTATGATAAAGTAACAAATGAAAAGATACAAGATTGATCAATTTTTACTTATTATTATTATTTAACTTTGTTTATTTTTATTCTTGTTAAAAAATACATTTTTTACTATAGAAAATATTATTATTATTTTTAATATAAGTACTAGAAAAATCATTGGCTCAAAGAAAGAAAAGAAATGGTACCTATAGAGTTATCTTGTTAATTTAGAGCTCATAGACCGGATTTTACTATGGAAGTTGCCAGTTGGGCCTTCAAGTAAAAAATTTTCATTGGGCCTCCACATGGCGGAAATAAAAATTTGGTGTAAAAAGTGCTGTTTGTTCCTTCCAAAAATTTTAGTTTAATTTTATGATGGGGTACCTTATAGTGGTTATTTTAACTGGTAATTTGGACTTTTAATAAATCATAATACTTATGAAATATGAGTATGTGAGGATAGCTATCAAAAATGTTATGTACTTACCTACCATATCATTAAGTACAAAGGAGTTACTAAGTCTTAAGTCTAATTAAATACAGATGTGGATAAATATTTATCTTGTGGGAATTGGCTATTTTGATTGTTGTAATACAATTCCATGTCTACTCCCGGTTTAAACTAAATATGGGGATGATTTTCAAATACTCTGAACATCTACAGAATATTATAAGGAATTGAAAACAAAAATAATTACAGGATTAAATGAACTCACCTGAGTGAGATTCTATCCTGATTATTTAAGTTTTCAATTCCTTATAAGTAGAAAGTCCCCCCCTCCCATCGCTATTTTTAAAAATACATATATACCTTCATAGCTCAGGCCCCTGTACCTTTATTAATCTCTGAACGTAATGATTTGATTTGACATATAGGGTGTTGCCGTCGAATTTTTTTTGTGTTGCAGTGTTAAAAAATCGCGCCGAGATCGCATCGAAGGATCGATACTACAGAATATTATAAGGAATTGAAAACTTAAATAATCAGGATAGAATCTCACTCAGGTGAGTTCATTTAATCCTGTAATTATTTTTCAGTTGGGAAAAAAAAATATAGAAAAAAGTTCCTACAAAAAAACGTATACGTATTTTTATCTGCCAGTGTAGGAACTTCTTTCTATATTTTGTTTTTTCCCAACTGATTCCCATTCCTTTAAAAATTTATGAAATAGAAAGTGGGTGACTCATTAAGATATCTCTGAAACTAGAAGAGCTTCGAAGCTCAAATTCTGCATGAAGGTTCCTTTTAGGACGTAGGCATCCGCTAAGAATTTTGCAACGCATTTTGTTAATTCTTATTCTAAGGTAGTTACTTTAAAATGTGGTCAATGGCGTACTACTAAAGTTCACGCGAATCAAATCGCGCGTAGGACGGCTAGTATATTAACTTACACCGATATCTTAAATCAAAACTCATCTAATTATTCACAAAATTTAGCCATAATATGACCAAAACCCAAAAAGTAGAACGAGTTGGAAATTGAAATATGAAATTAATACCAAGAAAAGATTTACCAATTGCGTTTCTGTCTTTTAATTATGTTACGTTTGCTAAAGACTTGAAGTTATTTATTTTATGACGCGGACGCGGTATAATGCTTGTGAATATTTATTACAATAACATTTAATAATTCTGTCTAAAACACAAAACCCGTAGATATTATCACTAAGCATATGTATGTATATGCTAAGGGTATATTTATGTAAAAGTACCTAACAAAACAAACCTTTTTAGGTTTCCATAGAACCTTTTTTAGAAACGTATTTTTTTTCTATAAAAACGATAAAATAGCTGATTTTAAAAAAAGAACTCACGTCCAATGTGTAAATACTCTGACGAGCGTACTCCTTCGTGTCTTGAGTGACGTGTAACATACAACACGCTTCACGATCACACCCGAGATAAAATTACGGATTCCGCAGTAACATGCGAAAATAGATAAATCGAAACTGCTTCGTAATTTAATTTGGAGGAGCGTTATTAGATTCTGTGTTTATTTTGGGATTGAATAGAATAGGAACTAGGCTTTACATGTATTTAGCGATTGTTCTGTCTGTTTGATATTAAATATTCCACACATTTTTCGAGTTGCCATATCTCGGAATATTAGACTAATAGGTAATACAGTAATAGAGGAAGCATCATCTAGCCCCAAGCTATGAAGCGATTGTTATCGCTACTAGATAACAACAAAAACACAAATGGCATTTTTGATATGAAATCTACATATTATCTAGAAAACACCAAGTACACCCAGAACAAGAAATCTTACAAAAAATTGTCCCGAGAGTGGGTGAAGCAGCTTTTTTCACAATGGTGAATCGATGCCGCAACCATCACCCACTGCGCCACAAAGGTCGTCATTAAATGTTTTCAATTTAATATCATTGTAGTGCAAATAATGTTAGTTAATGTAAAAGGCAAGTTTTTTACTACGCGAAAACTACCGCTCGGATCAGATTGGATCGGATATTAAGCGTACTGTTTTTAGATCTAGAGTATGCTGGAATAACATAAATCCTACTTATAAAATAAAAATGATACCTTGTGACCTCTTGGCGAAAGTAAATTTAATACTTGAAAATAACAGTTTATTTATAAGACACCATTTCTAAAACAATAAATCTCCCAAAAGATAAATTTTAATCATAGACCTATCACAAAGTAACCAAACTCTCGGCTAAGTTAAACCCTAAGCACAAATTACCGAACCTGGTTAAGCAGTTATTACAATAACTACCATACCGTAAACTCTCTTAAGTTATGAGGTACCTAATAAGCTCGCCCTCCACCTAATTAATAACATTACAGCTGAAATGCGCCAATGTAACTTTAGGTTTCTACACGTGCCCGCAGCCATTGCTATTTGGTTGGCAACACACGTGGAACAATCAGCAAGAATTTTGTATAGGTAATATTTTGTACATAATACATAAAAAATAAATAAATTTGTCTGTATTGCAGACAGTATATTTTGTTAGTAAAACTTAAAATCAGATGGAAGTACTTAATACGTTGCCGACACAACGTGCTAGTAAATAAGTTTAAGTATGTATTTTAGTCTAAGGTATATATTTCGTATGGGGCGTAGTTTTAAGTATTAAAAAATCTTGTATTTGACTATTGTTGCCTTAAATAAATGATTTATTATTATTATTAATAAGAAAAGTCAACAAACCTGAATGAGCATATACTTTACAGGACAGTCATCAGCATTTATTTTTTCTATTCATATTACTTTGTTCAATGCAGCTAGCGCAGCGTCTTGTGGATGCTACTGATCCTTATCAGAAATCAGTTAAGCTACCTCTCGATTGCTTGCAACAGTAGGTAATACATAAAAAGCTATGCAGAGCTTGATAAGAGTAACTGATATACTTAATACGTTATACTACTTAAATATTGTTTTTAATACATAGAAAATATCCAGAGCAAGCTGAAGATGTAATTCTGAGAAACATTTGTCCGGAGGTGGGAATCGAACCCCCTTGTGCATCGCAGGCGGTCCTTCGCCCGCTGCGCTACCGACGTAGTCAACAGTCTGCAACTGGCTCAATTGTTTTTGATAATGTTCAATGTTCGGCCTTATCGCTATGAGCCGTCTCTTCAGCCAAGCACATTCTAATACCCTATCAAATAATTTGGGTGCCGGAAAGTGTAGAAGGTTTATTTGGTTTATAATGTGAGCCGGCGTCACGTCAAGATGTTGACTTGCTATAATTTATGAGAAAATAATTACTTACGACCTTATCGATACTTTGCCCAATGTGGCTCTTCTACTTTGATGAACAATTCCCAATTAAGGCATCTTCCAAATAATAATTATCATCGTCAGATGACTCTTTCAACTAGGTTTGTGAATAGAAATCAGGCTTAAATAACTAAACCTAAAGTATTCAGGCGTATAAAAATAGTACTTAGACCCTATATCATCATCATCATCATCATCATCAGCCTATATTAGTCCACTGCTGGACATAGGCCTATATAATGTATACATTTATAGGTAAACTATATATATTATATTATTATATACTATTATAGGTAAAATTATTATTATAGGTAAAATTAAAACTATTATAGGTAAAATTTATATACTATTGTAGGTAAAATATAATATTATAGGGAAAATACAATATAATATACCTCTACATGCATGTGTAATACAATATTTTAGCAAATATGAATTAACCTGTCCGCCACGGTGACTCTCCGACTACATTCTCGTATTTTGGCAGCCCGCGCGGGAAATATGCAAGATAAAAATTTTTTGAATGTTTCAGTTTTAATTTTTATTGCTGTTAAAATAACATATTCTGCCCGCGGCATCTCACACATTTACTTTGCATATGTGTTATTTCTGATCTAGAACTACATATTTGTAAAATTTCAACCTGATCCATTCAGTAATTTTTTCATGCAGAGGTCAAAAACATATAACATCCAAACTTTCGCAATTTACAGTCAATAATGAGTTAAATAATAGTAAGTAGACAGGCGAAGAAGAATGGACGTTAGGACCAATGGAAACAAAATACGAGCACATAGTAATGATAGTACTAGTACTCAAGTACTCATAATAGTAGTTTAGAAAAAAAAAAGTTTTGAATGTAATCATGAATGCTTTCGTGGTAACTTTTTACTGAAACCTTAATTGTTAAAAAAAGGTTGGGAATTGCTTATCAAAAGTAAATTGACCGGAACGCTTCAACCAAAGCTGAAAGGCCTAAAATTGAGATTAGTCATGATATCGATTACAGAAAGGTATTTCAGCGTGATATTAGATACGGAATATTTTATAAGGAAAAAACTGGGAATAATATTAAAAGTAAACCTCCAAAGAGGTCTTAAGTGCCTGCTTCTGAGTTCAAGTCAAGGTTGAGTTCATTAGCCCTAAGGGAATAGGTAATTTTGGATAGGCTTTTTAGACTCTTAGTAAAATAAACAATCATAAAATATTTATAAAGTATCGAGGTGTTCATGGCTTCCCACATTTTTTGCGGAATTTCGATTTTGTAACGATTGAGGACGGCTACTAATCTAACAAATCAAACATCATTTAAATCGGTTTAGCCATTCTTGAGTGTTGTAACTAATTCGACTTGTATTATGTTACAAATAAAATAATAATACATTATAATGGACAATTCTCACACCATCATCTGGCCCAAAACTAAGCATATCTTGTTATTGGTCACTCACTATAGGTCGATCACTAATTTAATTAAAACATTTACTAAATAGACAAATAATTTTTGTTGTAAATCGATAGTATGATGTGATGTGATTACAGAATGACAACAGACATGTTCTCGGAAATTAATACAATATTGTCACAGGACCCTCGACTGTGATAATATCAAATGCGACATTTCACGTACACAGAAAATCAGGCAGATCCGTATGAAAATGTGTATTATTGTCTGCGAGGGCGTTCATCCCACTTGAGGGGAGCGAGACACGTGTATTTGCACAGGAAAAACAATGGGACGTTGGACTAAATACATGCATTCCTACTCACTTGATAGTTAGTTGTAACTATCAAGTTTCCCTAGTTTTTCCTTCCTAACTTGATAGTTATAAATATTCCTGCTTACTCACTTGAAAGTTATAAATATCAAGTAAGTAAGAAAGGAAAACTAGGAAAAAAAATGTTAACGTTGGACTATTTACATGCATTCCTACTCACTCTATAGTTATAACTATCAAGTTTCCCTAGTTTTCCCTCCCTACTTACTTGATAGTTTCGCCCGTATAGGATACCAGTAGGATTTTATCTTATATATAGTAGCGGTCGTCCCCATTTATATTATAAGAGGATAATTTTGAATAAAATCATACCATGTGAGAACTGTATTTGCACAGGAAAAACAATGGGACGTTGGACTAAATACAATATGCATTCCTACTCACTTGATGGTTATAAATATCAAGTTTCCCTAGTTTTCCCTTCCTACTTAATGATAGTTTCGCTCTAAAGGGGACCAGCAGAATTTTTTGTAGCGGTCGTCCCCATTAAAATAATAAAGAGGATAATTTTGAATAAAATCATACCATGTGGGAATTGGAAACCCTTACAATAAGATTCGAAATTTATCGTAAACTAGCAGCGCTTCGCGGTTTCAGCCACGGTAATTCCCGTTGCCGTAGCAATATCGGGATAAAATATAGTCTATGTGTTATTACAGACTATAATCTATATCTGTTCCAAATTTCATCCATATCCGTTCAGTAGTTTCTGCGTGAAAGAGTAACAAACATCCATCCATCCATCCATGCTTACAAACTTTCGCGTTTATTATTAGTGATTATGTTATGAAGTGTGATTTCATAACAAAATTAAGGCAGGTGAGTGTCATGCTTGTTAAATAAGATCTATTTCATAAATAAAAAAACCAGCGAGAAAGTAAAAATATGAAATGTTTTGTACGGAAACGCACACTTACGCTACATCGTAAAATGAGCTCTATCTACATTGCGTCATTCGATTCAGGAAATGAGAATCTCAACATCACGGAGCTAGGCTTTACAGGTGCGAAACTCTGGCAAACGTGCACGGATGAATTTAGCTGACAATGATGTAACTTGATTATTTTGAGGAAAAAAACATAAAACTGACATGAAATTGCTTTATTTTAGGAATATAAATAATTTAAAAGTAATATACTTATAAAAAGTTTTGAATAGCTTACTTTTTTGGGGTTAGATGGTGCTGTGTGGATTGCCCAACATGTTTATATACAATTGAAAGAATGTAGCTAATTGTAGACGGTTACAAACAGTCTAGAGGTAGCTCAACTGATTACTTGTGTCCCGGGGGTTCTGGGAGTTTTCTATGTGTCAATAAATATCTATCTATGTAGTCATCTAGAATCCATAACACAGCTTGGGGCTAGATGATACTGTAAAGTTTATCAGCATTATTTATTTTATTTATTTATTCATTATTATTTTTTGTAGGTATGTCAAACTTATGGCATTTGTAGAGAGTAAAAATAGCTGACGCATCCGAACTAAACTTAGTAAGATTAGCCAAACTCAAAGCTCGAAACTAATAGCGACGTAATAAAATCTGACTTCGGTTTATCAGTAATTTTATCGACAAATCCGGTAATTTACGACGTGGTAAAATAACCTAAGATAAATCACTGCTTGTCACCGTGCGAGGCTAATTGATAGTACCGTAATCGAGGCCAGTGGTTGGGAAGTTTTGTGACCCTTAGAAAATAAATAAATAAATAATGCTGGACAATCCACACAGCACCATCTAGCCCCAAAGTAAGCTACTCAAAGCTTGCGTTATGGGTACTAGATAACTGATACATTTAATACATTTTATACTATATATAGATGGATATTTTTACTATAGAAAACACCCAGACCACAGGAACAAATTTCTGCAGATCATACACTAATTTGCTCTGAGGCGGGAATCGAACCCGCAACCTCTTGCGTCGCAGGTGTACCTACTCTCACCCGCTGTGCCACTGAGGTCGTCAAACGGATGATATATTAGATACTGAATTGAATATTGAGTAGTACTGAAATTATACAGAATAGATATCTACAATAACACCAGATTTGCGCACGAAGGGTTTCGTTCCATCACTACATATACCGCGATTCAACAACATAGATAATTTTTGTAAACAAATGGGTTACAAAACAACAGGAATATTGGTGGTACATATTTTATGACACTGGTATCATTATAGCAAGCTGCAGGAGCTTCAAACTATTCGTGTTTTTGATAGTTTTCATTCATCATTCCATTGGTCTCTCATTTGTTATCGAACTCAAACTTACATCTTTTTCGCTGTGATTGAGCAATTATGTGTTGTAGAAGTTTAAGTTTTGCTTTTTAGTTGTTAGCTTGCAGTTACCCTGCTATTGTCTGTTATTATTTTAAGCTTTTCTTAAGTTTTCATTCATAAATGTCATTGTTTACATAAATTATCTATAATTGTGAATCAGAGTATAGTATAAAACAAAGTCGCTTAGCGGTGTCTGTCCCTATTATGTTTAGGTATATCTTGAAAACTACGCAACGGATTTTGATGCGGTTTTTATTGGATAGAGTTTTTCAAGAGAAAGGTTTATTTATAATGTGTCACCTGTGCGAGGCCAGGACGGGTCCCTAGTTATCTAAAAAAATGGCAAAAAAAACATTTCTGTACTATGGGAGCCCCGTTGAATATTTATTTCATTCTAGTTTTAGTAGGTTATAAATGAAAATTCTAACGAAAATTTTGCGTAAATATATTATCTTCGACATATTCGACTATTTTTTTTATCCTAGAAAAATTAATGCTGGATCAATTCAACGTACATTCAACGTGGCAATGCTGCCAGCATTCTGGGTACTCTGCCTTCTGGTGACGGCTTAGATTTTTAAGAGTTTGTTATAATTGTATATACCTTTATATAATTATTATAATACAGTGGTTTCAAATTTAACTGCCTACCTAATAAGTATGCTGGATCAGAATTTGTTCTGGAATCATCACAATTTTATTAGGATCTGAAAGAAAAATGTAGAGACTATTGAGAAATATTTTTTTCTTTAGGTTAAAAAAGTTTTACAGTGAATTTTCATGTTAAAATCACGGAACAAAGGACTTACCTAAGGACTTACCTCAGCTGCGTATTTAATAGGATAAGGTTTCTTTAAAAATTTAAGTCCATTAATCATTTTATAAGCCCGACTTAGTACGTACAGTCAGTTAACATTTTTACAAAATCAAATCTCTAAGCAAATTATCGATGTAATATTAACAAATCGCGATACTTTAATCTGGAATACCCGAAAGCGGCCTGAAAATGACCAATTTCCATGAAGACAAATTAATTTCATATTTAACATAAGTTTCGTATTGTGCTTTTTCAGGAAGGAATTAAGCTGAACGAATAATTATCCAACAAGCTTAAAGCTCTATTTATTTCTCAAGTTTCCATCAATCATCGTAGTGCGTGGGTGGAGGCAAAATTGAAAGGCTTTTAACTAGAGAAAGAGCCAATTATCTACACCAGATACCTATATAAAGAGTACTTAGGTTCTGCTGTATTAGGTAAACTAAAATGCTATACAACAATCTGGGAAACTTTTAAAATCAATGCCTATTGCTGGGAACTGAGGCTGGGAACTGAATGATTTAAATATAAATATATGACAATTAAATCTACCTTATTGCGTTTTGTTCTATTGAGGGAAAAGGGTGAAAAAATACATTTAGATACAAATAACAGAAAATAACCAAAATCTTAGCAACATTAATTTGAAACTACAGAAATAATATAAAACTAATCACAATTTTCTAAATAAACCATAAAAGTTACCTTCCATTTCCACAAACTTTAAATGGCACGGAACAAAAGTTTACCTTTAAAACAATCCTAAAATTCGGTCAATTCGTCCAAATCACAGCATGTCCGAAAAGCCGGTATCATCGGCCGAACGGGACGCGGTCGGCCGACCGGCGCGGCGTCGAGTGGCAAACTGAACCCCGCTCCCACCCCGACCAAACATAATGCAATGTTCGATTTACAAACTGATTGTGGCATTTTGAATTTAGAATTCGGTGAAGTGAAGAAAGTATGACTCGATAAAATAGCTCGGTGATAGCTAGGCACGAAACCGAATTCCCATCGCTGACATGCTGGCAACATTTTAAGCATGCAAATGTTGTAGTGATTTATGATGACTGTGGCATTTTTGAATTAAGAATTCGACGAACTGAAGAAGGAAGCTAGGTCAAGTTGTAGGATGTTTAATTGTGTTTTAGGTACAGATGTCCCGCAAAGACACGCTGCTAGCCAAATATAAATAATTTTTTAATAAGTGCCTAATGCAACAGGATAATACAACGGCATAACAATGTGGCATTTTTGAATTCGATAAAGTGTCGATAGTTTATTTCTAAACGTAATGCAATATTTTTTACGTTTTAAAAACGAATGGGGTACGTAAAATTTTTGAATTCGGAATCCACGGAAGTGAGGAGGGTCTGACGTTAATAAAAAAAATTTGAATGTGTAGTTGAGAGCTTTTTAGTTTCAAGCTTTTAACTTTTTATGCTTTTTACTGTCTTGTAATAAATTAAAATTCTATCAGGCTTCATCAGACAAGTTTGAAAGAGCTATTTTGAAGTTTTAAGTTCCCTTTGAGACTCTACAAAACTTAATTCCAGACAATTCTTAACTTTTTACATCGAAACAAAAGTATAGTTGATTAGAAACTTACAATATAATATTTACGGCACTTATTTGAACAATTGAATTATTAAATAAATAAATAAATTCCGGACAGTCCACACAGCATTGAAAACTATCAAAGAATACCATGGAACACATGGATACTGGTAATTTAGTTTATTGAATTCATGTAGAACAAAGTAAAAACGTGCCAGCTTTTAACAAATTGACTTTTCTATTCCCGCGAATGCCCTAAATCTAGAGCTAGAAGAATAATTATTTGGACTAGGAAATTCCGTTTCAATCTGTACGCTTTAATTGTGAACGTAATTGGAAACGCACTGAGTTGGATCGAGCCAGTTTGAACCGCAATTCTGTGAACAGGCGGGACATTAAAACTTTGGCCCTTTAACAGATGTTTTAGAAAAAAATATTTTTGAATAACTTGTAAACTAGCTGAGTTGTACCGGTATTTTATATGTTTAATAACTGATTATTTCAAATACGATTATAATTTTTTTATGCTGGAAAATCCATACAGCATCGTTTAGCCCCGAGCTAAGCAGAGCTTTTTTCATACCTAATAATACCGAGGTACCTAATAAAAAACGGATACCTAAATAAATAATACGAATACATTACACAAGTATATTTTTTATAAATCGACCCACCCAGAGACCAGGTTCATAATATATATTTTATGCAGATTGTATAATCGTTTGTTCCAAGGCGGGAACCGAACCCACAAACATCATGCGTCGCAGGCCGACTTTTGCACGCCAACTGAGTTCTAGCGAAAAGATAAATAGTCCTTTAGGTACTGGTGTTGTAATTTTTGAAAATTGAAATTTATTTATTTATTTTAGGGGATCTTTCAACAAATTGATACATATTAGAATTTTTTAATTCTTAATAGTTTCTATGTTGCAATTTCCAATCGCTAATAAATACTTTAACTGTGAATATCTGGCTCAGCGCATCAGCATTGCCATACAGCGTGGTAATGCAGTGTCTTGGGGACGCTTCCGACTGGTATTGACATGGATCAATTGAGCTACCTTTAGACTGTTTGCAACCGTCTGCAGTTAGCTCAATGGTTTCAATTGTAAATACTAGTTGTAATATTTCTATTCCTTGCTTGTAATTTTCGTTGTTAATAAAGTTTTTAACTTCATTTGTATGTATTTATAGATTTTATAATAGTGGAGGTTCTCCGGGTAGTCTGGATTATATACATACATAACATACATACATAACAAAGAAAAAAATTAAAAGTCGTACTATTGGCATATTTAGATCAGTCAGTATGGGTAAGTCTGAAAATACACGACATACGAAGATCTCTTGTATAAATGCGGTTTTTTTTTACTAAAATCGATGATATGGTCCTTATGAATGATAAATTCAAGAAAGAAAGAAAATAAGAAAGATTTTTTTATTAGTTCACCTACATCAAAATAAAGGTAAGTAGGTACTAAAAATAACTAAAACAAATGATGCAAGCAAACCAATAGGTCCTGTCTCAGCATAATGTTGCTCCACATATAGTTGAGCAACGCTGGTTTTCTGACAGGACCTTTGGCGCGTGTTAGCACAGGCAACAGACAGATAAAAATTCAGTGTTGGAGTAAACACTTTTGAGCCAGAAATACAAATTATTAGAGGCAAAGTTTTAGTCTGAAACTTTTGAAACTCTAACGTGAACTAGAGTCTAGAGTCCAGACACGCAAGCCGTATATCTGCATACACCTTTACTGCAACGGATATTGTTTCCGTCCACGCAATCCTGAACCGATAGCTCGCAGCAAACATAATTTCTACTGGAAAATGTTTCTGCGCGTTCGAAATTCGAATATTCACGTTCACGTAACTTGGAATGACTTTCAGAACTTTGTTATTCCAAGAGCTGCAAGCTTGAAAATTCATCATTTTTTAGATTTACGTACCCAAAGGGTGAAAACGGAACTCTATTACT
Source organism: Eupithecia centaureata (assembly GCA_944547425.1). Lineage (NCBI taxonomy): Eukaryota > Metazoa > Arthropoda > Insecta > Lepidoptera > Geometridae > Eupithecia > Eupithecia centaureata. The sequence continues at coordinate 10,359,040 of OX155686.1, forward strand.
AAGACTTTGCTGTCTGTGCATCCGTCTGTATGTCACCAGGCCGCATCTCAAGAACCGCGATAGCTAGACTGTTGAAATTTTCACAAATTTTGTATTTCTTTGACGTAAGTCTTTGACGTATTATTATATTTTGATGTAGTGACTTCTAATAGAGTGGGGCTCCTATACAAAAAACATGATTTTTTTGCCGTTTTTATAGATACCGAACACTTCGTGCGCGAGTTAGAAATTTCAGGTCAGAAATATATCAGGTTGACTTATACTTGACCGGTTTTTTCTTAATACAAATGCCTAGCCAAGTCGCACTCTTGACAAGATATTTCGCTAAGTCGCTTGTCTAGAAATCGCAATTCGCTATCGTTTGAGCAATAACGATTGTAAAAATATAATCGCTTCATAGGCTAGGCCTACAGAACTATTTCATTACACTTCAGAATTAATAGTCTACTTAAAAACTCTAGTCATTAACAATTCAAATAAGTAACAGTAATTTCTTTAAATTTATTCCACGACGCCATTACTACACTAATGATGGTCGAAAAAGATATTTTTCACAGCAAAAGTAAAAGCGTGAAACACGAAGGAAACTGTGACGTTAATAAAGTCCTGGGAAACGAGAAAACTCCCCAGGGACCTTCTGTAGACACTTGTTGCTTGGTTTCATTTCTACTGATATATAAAATGTGTGAGTTATTGACTGACTTCTTTAGCATGAAATTTATATACGCAGCACACAAACAAGGGGGCTTTGCTAGTCTCATCAAACATTTGTTTAAGCTTTCCTCCGAAGCAACAGAACTCCCTATTCATAGATTTGAACAATACTTAAACAAAATAATTATCATGAAGACTTCTATTCCATAAATCTGGCCACACATCTGGCTAACCATTAACGTCATCGATGTACTATTAGGTACATGAATGACGTTAATGCTAGGCCAGATGTCGTTCAGTTCATACATTCTATTACTATTTCTATTTCACGTAAAAACTACTGAACGATTGTATTGAAATTTTGAATAGACGTAGTTCTTGCCATCCCATAAATAAGTTCCCGTGGGATAGAAATAGGCATGAAACGTTTCCATAAAAATAATGAGTGCGATGCCATGGGTAGGTTGCTAATGATTCTTAAAACAAACATTTGATCAAGATCGCAAGAAAAGTAAAACTGTCAACAGCTTATGAAATTGAAGATTTTTAAACATTCACAAAAAAATTTGGAGCTGAATATGAGAAAAGTTCAAGGCGGTCCACTGACGCTATGAATAAGGAAGTTTTTTAAGGTGTAGCCGCTCGGAATATAGCGATAGCATGGTCTTTTATGAATAAAATATGTCCTTTGAATTTGTGGTGAAGGTTTATCATCCTTTACAACATATTTACGCCCTACTTTACTAAATTCAAAAAGTTTTTCAATATCGAGCTGCTTTACGGCTTACGGTGCGTTTGATTTGATATCTATCTTTTTGATTCCATAACTTAAAAACAACTACATATTAAATCTATACAGTTCTGCATAATTATTATTTTATTTATTTATTAAAAATATAGTACAGCTACCGTTACAGGCACCCCTAACGCGACAGTGAGACGATATTATGAAAATGGCGGGGCGAACCTGGATGAGACTGGCGCTGGGCCGTGTGCAGTGGAACAGAAGTTTGGAGACGTATACCCAAACGTATACTCAACAGTGTGTGAAGTCGGGTTGCGGATGATGATGATGAACCTCCTAATCACATAAATCGTAAAGATTTGATCAAAATAAGTCCAAGAAATTGTGTTTTAAAGTGCTTGCTTAAAAAGAGTCTCACAAATACAATTGCTAGACGCTTTTTATCTTTGTCTGAACCAAGTGCAGTACAACTCGATGGTCGGTGATCCTCAAGCCTCGAGATTGGCTTAAAATGATAAAACAGAACAAACACAGAGGTCTGTAGAGGACTTTTCTAAATAACATAAAAATATATCTATGTAATATAGTGTATAAAGTCTATCAGTCATCACTACATAGTATTAAACAAAGTCACTTTTTCTGTCCCTATGTCCCTATATCATTATGTCCCTTTGAATGCTTAAATCTTCAAAACTACACAACGGATTTTGATGCGGTTTTTTTTAATAGATAGAGTGATTCAAGAGGAAGGTTTATACGTATAATAAAACCGTGCAAAGCTGGGGCGGGTCGCTAGTAGTATCTATAACACAAGCCCTGCTTAGGGCTAGATGATACTGTGTAGGTAGATTGTCCAGCATAAATATCACATAGTGAATTAATGCAATGATTCAATTGCAAATACTAGTCCTGATTGTTTCTTTTAAAAATTAATGTATAAAAATTCATCAATATTTTGAGAAACTCTTATGTTTAATTATAGGTCAGAATAAAGATGCGCGGAGAACGAGAATAGTCTATTACCCATCAGTGGTCAACATAAGACTAATTGTATTTTAGACAGCCTTACAAACTTGTCAAGCTAAAAATAGATAAAGGACCTGATAAATGGAAAGTAGGACCTTTCTCACAACAATTCATTCCTACCCTGTATTGTAATGTTTAATTGTTTTATGTGACGTTCATTGTTGAAATAAATTGAATTTTTGATGAATGAAGCGAATTAAATGCAACAGAGATTGTAATCAAATCTCGTTTGTTGTTCACTTGCGTTTATTTTTTTATTTGTGCTCTATTAAAAAAGAGGTTCTTTTAATGTTTTTATACAGTTTTTACATGATAACCTGAGGAATATCGTGAATAAAGATGGATGTTGGCTACGAAAAATCAGAAATTGTGGAGAATTAAAGATAAGTACAAGATTCTCACTCACTCTATTCTTCGGCTGATAATAAGAATTGATAAAATAGACACATTATTAAAGATTGAGTGAAAATTAAAGACTGAAATACTTTGTCGTTTCAAACAAATACTTTATTTGAAACGACACAAAACACACTTCAATCGGAAAACGCTACTCTATGGTATAAAATAAACAAAAAATCAAAAAAAGAAAAAAATACTTAGGCCTATGGTTACCAACTAACACTTCTGTCTGAATAGTATCTAGAGGGACACTACAAAAGGCAGGAAAATATTCCTAGCATTACGACGAAGTGACGTCAGCTGAGATAATATTCACATTTGCTCCTCTTGGAGTCGAGACCGTCCACGAGATATTATCTGAGCGTCTGGTCGAGGCGACGCGTGCGTGACCCGAGAGCTGGTGAGGATCTGGCGCAGCGCATCAGCATTGCCATACAGAGAGGTAATGCAGCCAGTGCGCAGCATCTTGGAGACGCTTTCGATTGATATGGATTAGTTGCATGAGCATCCTCTTCATTTAACTCAATTTTATGCAATAGTTTTAAATTGTTTCTATCATTTACCTATATGTATTAAGTATCGCCGTGTGGTGCCGGCTTAGAATTGCACTACCCCAACTCTTCCCGTGGGTGTCGTAAGAGGCGACTAAGGGATATACCGGGGGGTGGGCAGCAGCACCCCTCTAGAACAACCCCACCATCAAACTGCGATCCCCAACCCGCATGCCCAGCGTGGGGATTATGGGCATTACCCTTTAATGATAAGTACAGCCAAAAAACGGCCCCTAGTTCCCGGCCGCCTCGCTATTCCTGGCCATGGTAGCGGTCACGGTAACGGCGGGGCAGGGGGTGCTAAGAATCACCGGTATTCAGGCTACCACACGCTTACTAAAATGACCCTGGCAACGTTTAACGGACGCACTCTGAGGCTTGACCATCATCTAGCGCAGTTGGAAGTGGAGTTAGAGAACATTAAATGGCATGTCCTCGGGTTATGTGAAGTCCGTAGAGAGGGGGAGGACACCGTAACCCTAGACTCAGGCCATCTTCTCTACTTTCGTGAGGGTGATAAGACATCCCAGGGTGGAGTAGGTTTCCTCGTCAATAAGGCCCTCTCTAGCAACGTTCAAGAAATCTCCAGTGTGTCGACCAGGGTAGCGTACCTGATCCTTCGGCTTTCCAAGCGGTATAGCATGAAGGTAATTCAGGTCTACGCACCGACCTCGGCACACTCGGACGATGAAGTGGAGGATATGTACGAAGACATATCCAAAGCCTTACACAACACCACTAAGGTTCACTTCAACGTTGTTATGGGGGACTTTAACGGCAAGGTGGGAATCCAGACTGGCAATGAATCCCGTATAGGCCCGCATGGTTTTGGAATCAGGAATCACAGGGGGCAAATGCTTGTCAACTTCCTTGAGAAAGAGGGACTGTTCTTAATGAACTCCTTCTTTAAGAAACAGCCTCAAAGGAAGTGGACGTGGCAAAGCCCCGACACTGTGACTAAAAATGAGATCGACTTCATCATGACGGATAGCAAGCACATATTCAGAGATGTCTCAGTGATCAACAGGTTCAATACCGGATCTGATCACCGAATGCTCCGAGGCACTCTGAATATCAACTTGAAGCTTGAAAGACACCGTCTGATGAAGTCCAAACTCCGACCAAATCCAATCCAAATCATGGCGGGCACCGAGAAGTTCGAGCAGCTACTCGGAGACAGATTTGTTGCCTTGGAACCCACTGATGACGCTGACGAGAGCCTACACAATCTGGTCGAAACGTTGAGGGATGAGGGCATCAAGTACTGCAAAAAACAGCGAACTGGCAAGAAGTCCAAACTCTCGGATGAGACTCTGGATCTGATGACAAGAAGACGGGAAACCACCCAAGTGTCTTCGGCAGAGAGGTCAGACCTGAACAAGCGAATTGCGAAGATGGTACGGCGCGACCTTCGGAGCTCCAACACCCGCCTTATTGAAGAGGCGATAGAGCGAAACCGAGGGTCCAAAGTATTCACTCAGCAGCTTGGCAGGAGCCACCTGACGAAGCTTAAAACGCACGATGGGAGGACCGTACTGTCGAAACCGGAGATTTCAGCCGAGATAGAGGATTTTTATGGCCGTCTGTACACTGCACATGCCCCTCGTTCCCGACGAGACGACCTTGATTCTAGAGCCACCCTGACACGCCACTACACCGACGAACTGCCAGACATCAGTCAAGACGAAATCGTGTTAGCTCTGAGGCAGCTTAAAAATGGAAAAGCCCCCGGTGAGGACGGTATAACTTCAGAGCTTCTGAAGGCAGGAGGAGCCTCCGTTATACAGGAGCTACAACACCTCTTCAGTACCGTCCTCCACAGTGGGAGAACTCCTAAGGCGTGGAGCGGGAGTTTGGTGGTGCTCTTTTTTAAGAAGGGTGATAAAACTCTCCTTAAAAATTACAGACCCATCACACTTCTGAGCCACATCTATAAGCTGTTCTCACGAGTGATCACGAATCGTCTCGCCAGGAGACTTGACGAGTTCCAGCCACCAGAACAGGCCGGGTTCCGCGGAGGATATGGCACCATAGACCACATACACACAGTGAGGCAGATTATACAGAAGTCCGAAGAGTATAATCAGCCCCTGTGTCTCGCTTTTGTGGACTATGAGAAAGCCTTTGACTCCGTCGAAACCTGGGCTGTTCTGGAATCCCTACAGCGATGCCAAGTAGACTATCGTTACATCGAAGTGCTGAGGTGTCTCTATGAAGCTGCCACTATGAGTGTCCAAGTACAGGACCAGCAGTCTAAACCTATCCAATTGCGCAGAGGAGTGAGACAGGGGGATGTCATATCCCCGAAACTGTTCACGAGCGCATTGGAAGATATGTTTAAGACGCTGGACTGGAAAGGTAAGGGCATTAACATAAACGGCGATTACATCTCACACCTGCGATTCGCTGATGACATAGTCGTAATAGCGGAGTCGCTAGAGGAGCTGACCCACATGCTGGACGGCCTAGCTTCAGCCTCGCGATGTATCGGTCTTGGCATGAATTTGGATAAAACCAAAGTCATGATCAATGGCCACATTATTCCGGGACCGATCGTCGTAGATGGTCACCTTCTTGAAATTGTTTCCGAGTATACTTACCTTGGGCAGATTGTACAGCTAGGTAAAAACAATTTTGAGAAGGAGGCCAAGAGGAGGATCCAGCTAGGCTGGGCAGCATTTGGGAAACTACGTCAAGTCTTCTCTTCATCCATACCGCAATGTTTGAAAACGAAAGTTTTCAATCAGTGCGTCCTACCCGTAATGACCTACGGAGCTGAGACGTGGACACTCACGGTAGGGCTGGTCCACCAGTTCAAAGTCGCCCAGCGAGCTATGGAAAGAGCTATGCTCGGAGTCTCTCTGAAGGTATCGTAACGAATACATCCGACAGAGAACCAAAGTTATCGACATAGCTCAAAGAATTAGCAAGCTGAAGTGGCAATGGGCCGGCCATATCTCGCGAAGAACCGACAACCGTTGGGGTAAACGTGTTCTTGAGTGGAGACCGCGACTCGGTAAACGTAGCGTAGGACGCCCTCCGGCCAGGTGGGATGACGATCTGCGAAAGACTGCTGGCAGATGCTGGATGCGTCAAGCTGAAGACAGGGCGCTATGGCGCTCATTGGGGGAGGCCTATGTCCAGCAGTGTACTAATATAGGTTGATGATGATTAAGTATCTAGAGAAGGCCTACATTCTGTTACAAAACATATTTAAATTTAATTATAAATTATTTAAAGCATTTTTCTTTATCTCCCTCTCTTGTCCTTACCTATAAAGTAATCCGAAAAACATACAATCCCTTACAGTCCTACGAAGATAATAGTCAGAGATTTCGTCATAAGCGGAGAGACTGATAAAGGTTTAGGTATAATAAAAAGATCACGAAGCCCTTTATTGCAGACTTCTTATTATTATATTATATTACATGGATTACTTTGGACCCTTGTCATTCGGAGGAAATCTTTTGTACTATTATTTGAGGATTATAATGTCATAATAAACTGTAAAGTTTATGAAAAGCTTTATGCATGTTTTGGAATGTTTTTTTGTTATGTGTATGTTAATTTTAATGTGAGAAAAATCCTTTGGTGAATTTTTTTATTATTTTAAACATGTGAAACAGTAGATTGATCTCTTTTTGGGCGATTTAATTTTTATCTTTCTCTCATCATCAGGTCTTATTTTCAAAATCTTCAAAAACTGTTTCAGGTGTAACATTTTTGATTGAGCTGTTTTTATTTGGAAGCTGGTTCATTTTATTTGTGGTCCCACATAAATTTGTACAAGATCAGTCGCTTTTTAGTTATTCTTAATATTTTGTGTATTTTTGCTTTGAAGATTTTGACATAGATTTGTAGTTTTTAAAACATGCCTATAGAATAATGTTGATGAGCCCACGGAACCACTGCTCTTTTCCAGAATCAAAGGAAACATCTTATTATGTCTTAATCCAGGATTAAAACCATTTTGGTAACTATTTTATCAAAATCTGTTAGTCAATTTGAGGGTTAGGAGCAACAAACATACACACGCACAAACATACATAGGTACTCAGCATTATTTAAGGTAAGTATTCATTATTTTATCTGTTTTTAAGTTTAAGATTTTTATTTTTTAGATTATCTGTTCAAAAAAAAGCTAGTTGTATTTTAACCTAAACCGTAAAAATCATTTCATTAACCCTACGTCCACACACCGGCTAAGCACTTTAAAGAATTCAAATTGAGTCAAACCCTTGCGGTAGAATAATTCATGGGACCTCGGTTTGCTTAGGATTTAGCGTATTTTAGTAAAGTAGAAACGTGGGTATTGTTTAGTTTACTTTATCTTTAGATAGTACCGCTTTGAACCGCAAACTGATAAGCCAAAGTAAGCTTAAAATGAGGCTTTTAGAAAACTATCTGAGAGTTTGGTCGAAGCGACGACGCGTGACCCAAGAGATGGTTAATTCTAGCTCAGCGGGCGTAAGAGCTACTTCTAGGTTGTTTGCAAAAGTCTACTTCAATTAGGTTTAATTTGTAAACTTTTAAATAGTAACTTTCTTTATTAATAGGTATAGCGCAACAGTGAAAAATTGGTTTTACCTTATATGAGGATAGTTATGTTCTCAGAGCTGTTTCTCAGAAAAGCATCACCTTTTGAGACGTGACTTGTTTATAAAAACTTTCTTCTATAGGTGATTGCAATATTTAATTTTTTTTCTTCTAATTCGGTTAACAAATTAGTAGCTATTGCTATTCAACGTGACAAATATGGCAATGCTGCCAGCATTCTAGGCACTCTACCTTCTAGTGACAGCGTAGATTTTTTGGCAATTGGTATTAGTTGTGCGTAAATAATAGTTATAATCTGTAGTTTTGGTTCCTAAAATTAGAAGTAATTCAGTCATTTTACTTCTAAGCTATTGGCCCAACTTACCTAATTATTTTTTTGTAAAATATGACAGAAAATTATCACAAATCACGGTCCACTCCAGGACAAATTGTCAATTGACAATTGTCAATTGTCAATCCTCAATTTTAAGCAATAATTTTTAATTGTTTCTATCATTTACCTATACCTTACATACTCTCCCAAATATGTATTAAGTATCTAGAGAAGGCCTAGATTCTGTTACAGAACGTTTCTCTTTATCTCCCTCTTTGGTCCTTACCTTTATAGTAATCCGAAAAACATACAATCCCTTACAGTCCTACGAAGATAATAGTCAGAGATTTCGTCATAAGCGGAGAGACTGATAAAGGTTTAGGTATAATAAAAAGATCACGAAGCCCTTTATTGCAGACTTCTTATTATTATATTATATTACATGGATTACTTTGGACCCTTGTCATTCGGAGGAAATCTTTTGTACTATTATTTGAGGATTATAGTGTCTTAATAAACTGAAAAGTTTATGAAAAGCTTTATACATGTTTTGGAATGTTTTATTGTTATAGGCATGGTCATTTCAATATGCGAGATATTTAATAAATTAAGTAAATGTTTATTGGATTGCTGCAATTTTATATTATTTTTAACATGGGAAACAGTCTCTTTTTTGGCGGTTTAATTTTTATCTTTCTCTCAACATCAGCTCTTATTTTCAACTGGCTTTAAAAACTGTTTCAGGTGTAACATTTTTGAATGAGCTGTTTTTATTTGGAAGCTGGTTCATTTTATTTGTAGTCCCACATAAATTTGATCAAGATCAGTCGCTTTTTAGTTATTCTTAATATTTTTGCTTTGAAGATTTTGACATAGATTTGTAGTTTTTAAAACATGCCAATAGAATAATTTTGATGGGCCCACGGAACCACTGCTCTTTTCCAGACTCAAAAAGGAAAAATCTTATTATTTCCAGGATTAAAACCTTTTGGTAACTAATTTTATCAAGATCTGTTAGTAAATTTGAGCGTTAGAAGCAACAAACATACTGTACAGAAGCACAAACGCACAAACATACATAGGTACTCAGCATTATTTAAGGTATTCGTTATTTAATCTGTTTTTATTTTTAGATTTTTCTTTTTCCAATTTATCTATTCAAAACAAAGCTTCTTAGTTGTATTCCAAACTTTAACCGTAAAAATCATTTCATTAACCCTACGTCCACACACCGGCTAAGCACTTTAAAGAATTCAAATTGAGTCAAACCCTTGCGGTAGAATAATTCATGGGACCTCGGTTTGCTTAGGATTTAGCGTATTTTAGTAAAGTAGAAACGTGGGGATTGTTTAGTTTATTTTATCTTTAGATAGTACCGCTTTGAACCGCAAACTGATAAGCCAAAGTAAGCTTAAAATGAGGCTTTTAGAAAACTATCTGAGAGTTTGGTCGAAGCGACGACGCGTGACCCAAGAGCTGGTGAATTCTGACTGAGTGGGCGTAATGTAGCAGTTGAGCTACTTCTAGATTGTTTGCAAAAGTCTGCTTCAATTAGGTTTTATTTGTAAACTTTTAAATAGTAACTTTCTTTATTAATAGGTATAGCGTAACAGTGAAAAATTGGTTTTACCTTATATGAGGATAGTTATATGTGCTGTTTCTCAGAAAAGCATCTTTTGAGACGTGACTTGTTTATAAAAACTTTCTTCTATAGGTGATTGCAATATTTAATTTTTTTTGCTTCTAATTCGGTTAACAAATTAGTAGCTATTGCTATTCAACGTGACAAATATGGCAATGCTGCCAGCATTCTAGGCACTCTACCTTCTAGTGACAGCGTAGATTTTTTGGCAATTGGTATTAGTTGTGCGTAAATAATAGTTATAATCTGTATTTTTGGTTCCTAAAATTAGAAGTAATTCAGTCATTTTACTTCTAAGCTTTTGGCCCAACTTACCTAAGTATTTTTTTGTAAAATATGACAGAAAATTGTCACAAATCACGGTCCACTACGTACTATTTTTACTCCACACAAAGTTTATCTAAGTTTCTTTATATAAAAAGGTGCAAATTACTTAGTGTTACGTACGCGCCTCAAACCAGGTCAACACGCTATCACACACAGTAAAAATATCGTAAGGACTAGAACAAAAAAAAAAGCGCTGTACTGCAACTGAAGACTTACGGTAACTCGGATTTTACATAAAGCTTTGACCCACTTTGCAAGATTAGAAATGCGTAGTGCACTTTAAGTCTCCCTCTTTTCCCCTTTGATGATCAGCAACATAGCAATATAGGGTTAAGTATTAACCTACATAATTTAGAGGGTTAGTCATGAGGTAAAAGTATTGGTTGTAAAATTTCTTAAGAAGGAACCTATGAGAAAATCAATCAAGATGCTTATCCTTAGATGGGAGTTTATTATATAAAGGAAGCACATCAACATCCAGTGAATTGGATAGGTTGTGATTGATTGGCATAAAATCAGCAATTGACCTTTCCTAATGCTTCAGTGGATACTTAATGATGAAAAAGGTAAAACACGTGTTCTCTACTAAAAATAACATCCAAAAAGAAAGTCAAATCAGAGCTAAACTATTAGAGTAGAATACAGGTTGTTCCATTTTTAAAATCAGTTAAATATTCGCAAGGTTATGGATCGTTACCTAGAGTTGACTCGGTTTAGAAAAATAAAAAACAGAAAGACTTATTGCTATTTTAATAGTGGTTAGATTTAATTTAGTCTATATTTTTCAAAAATCTAGGATAAGTAATTATAGATATAAAAGAAAACTCTAAACAAAGTTCTTATAATACAACCTATTCTCTGTTTTATTTTAGGTCGTTTTATTTAGATGATTTTTACAACTAAAACTTTTTCTGGTGTCGACTCTTCCATTGACTTCTCTAGTGTACAATATTATTATCATTTTCCTCCACTTGTTTATTTTACATCTTTATCATTTCCCCTGTATAAACTAACCTAAATGTGTGCCATACAACCCACATTTACGGCTGTAATTTCAGCGTAAGTCACGCGATACTATTTCTCGGAAGCCAGTCATTTATCGTGATAAGAATAAAAAAAATCTTTACAACGCAATATTTATGTTTTAGCGTCTGCACGAACGTCTGGCATAGTTTTTTAAAGAAACAGAAATATAATAGGTTTGTCTATTATGTGTAAAAGTATGTTTACCTTTGGTCTTATTTTAGCTCAAGGTAAAATGGCATGCGATTACAATAATTGAATTGAAAAATTTTATAGGTCTTAACTTATCATGTGGGGGTGACTAGTATCACAGGGTGAGGAAAGTAAGTGTCAGTGACGTTTCAGACATGTTTGGGTGACTAGTATCACAGGGTGAGGAAAGTAAGTGTCAGTGACGTTTCGGACATGTTTCTGACTCATTCTAATTCGAATTCACCAGACTTTATTTTTTATGACAACTTTTATCACTTTTCAGCCAGTGTTCGCCGAACACAAAAAAACAAAACAAAGTTGCCTATGCAATTTTTATACACCCGAACACTGTTCGGTGTATAAAAATTGCATAGGTAGTCTTTGAATGGAGGCGTGGTTATAATAATAAAGCGGTTAGTTTTGAAAAACATCAATTTATAATAACAATAAAACCTATTCCTGACAAACGTCGTTCTACGCTCTTCGAATTAAAATGCCCAAAATAAAAATGACAAACTTGAGTTACCATAATAAACTCTTCATTGTTAGATAATTACCCAATCTAGATGACAAAGATAGACTTCCTTCTGATTCACTAAAGATAGCAATCGCTCAAAAATATTGTAAATCTAGGACAATTTGCTTATGCCCTCGCCCAAGGGACGTGCCTTTTGCTTGTTCGAGAATTGGGTCAGCCCTTAGCCCTTCCCTGTAGGTGCCATTATAAAAGAGCTTACAGATAAATCGATGTAGGGGGCTTTTCGTCAGCGGAACGACAACGAAATTTGGGCCTAATTTTATGGTTGGTGAATAATTGGTATGGGGGTTGAATTCACTAGGAGTCTTTTTTATATGTCTGTGTTGCGTTAAAATTCTGAGTGAAAGAGATTAATATATTTTACCCAACAATGATTTGAATTTTCTACAAAGACTTACGTACAAGTGTATTGTAATGTTTAATATGATATGATGGTCCTGTTTATTTGATAAGCATCACCTTTCAAACACAAAATCAGAAAATGCTGATAAAAAAGTGCAATCGAATTGAAGACCATCTCTTTTTTATACCAATTGAAAACATCCATAGCAAACTATTTTTGCCGTTTTATTCAAAAAATGATAGAAAGTACACCCAAGTAAACATTAACAAGTTTAAAACCCCTCAAATTAGAAAAAAGCCGTATTTTTCCACAATCATAAAAAGCCTAAAACATGACCAATGGCAATGAACATGGCAACAAATCTTTTGAACATTTAATTTTGAATTCTGAAGAGTTTATCTCAGCCAGTCGCGAGAGCTTATGAGTTTAATGAAAGACATTCCTTCAGCGTGTTTGTGACGTGACTTCTGACGTCACCAGGTGTCGTGAGATTCACTTTTTATGTAAGTACTACCTTTTAGGTAAGGCTTCTATGCATGGTCAACAGCTACATATTGGTGTTATTGTTACCATGGTAATGCACGGAAACAATATGCTTGAATTGAAGTCAGTTTATAATTTTTAAAACTCTTCAACTTCATAGGTTTCGGCCTAGAATCGCAAAAGTCCACCTTTTTCGAGAAGGACTCACGAAGCGGTTAACCTGAAAGCTTTCGTTAATCATCTTTTTCTAGTTTTAAAAATAAACCTTTGTAGATTTAGAAGATTATTGATAGATCTTTCAATTAAAACGAAGGGTTAAAGATTTTATAAATCCACTTCTCTCCTATTCTATTGAGTCAATCAATAACCAACGCAGTGTAATAGTGTGATGTGTGTAATAGTGTGAATAGTGTGATGAGAACCTTTGCAATCCATTACATGATTGGCACTGACCTGCAGCATAAGTATAATATACTAAACTTATTTTTCATGCTCGAATTGATGGGTATTTGTATCATATTGATGGTTAAGGGTAATGTTTTTATGAGTTGGTAATAAATAAAAATGTGGATGGTAAGGAAAGATGCGACGAAGTTGGGATGGCAACTAAATAATAATGCTGGACAATCCACAGAGCATCAGTACAACAGTCTAGGCCCAAGCTAAGTAGAGCTTCTCTTATGATACCTATAGTATTAAATTTGGCTTGTCTAAGTTTTTAAGCCTAAAGAAATAAAGATATTGATTATTTGATAACTCATAGGGATGTACCTACTTAATAAAATATGTTACACAAAGTTACACAAAGCAATATTTTATATGAAACATAGAAAACAACCCTCGATTAAATATTTGCAGTTCGTACAGACATTTGTCTCAAAGCGGAAATCAAACCCGCAACCTCCTGTGTCGCAGACGGACCTTCGCCTAAAATATTAGTAGACAAAAATATCTAGAGGATTCCATAATTAATGTGACTATCGATATACAAAATGACAGTTGTATGTATTTGTTTACAGTAGAACCATAACTTTTTTGTGCGTATTTCTTCCTAAAATAGACAAAATGAAACTACTACAGATGTATTAAATATATATTACTAGCGACCCGCTCTGGCTTCGCACGGTTTTATTATAAGTATATAATCCTTCCTCTTGAATCACTCTATCTATTAAAAAAAACCGCATTTAAATCCGTTGCGTAGTTTGAAAGATTTAAACATTTAAAGGGACATAAGGACATAGGGACAGAAAAAGTGACTTTGTTTTATACTATGTAGTGATGATAAGTTTAACAAACTTTACGAGTGAATTTTTGGAAATTCCTATAAATTATGGAATAATATCATAAAATAAGTGGGGCGCCACTTTAAGTGTTGTTTGCGCCTTAATGAGGTCATTGCAAGTGCAATGCAAGGAAAATAATACGCACAAACGGTTTTAGAAGGCTTTTGAATAAGTACCTAATTACCCATCTATCCTAACTACAGCTTGTTAAGTTCCTGAGATACCTAGAAACAATAAATAAATAAATAATTCCGGACAATCCACACAGCATCATCTAGCCCCAAGCTAAGCAGAGCTTGTGTTATGGGTACTAGATGACTGATATACTTAAGTAATACAATACATTACATAGATAGATATTTTTTATTATACATAGAAAACACCCAGACCAACGGAACAAATTTCTGCAGATCGTACACAAATTTGTTCCGAGGCGGGAATCGAACCCGCAACCTCCTGCGTTGCAGGCGGACCTTCGCCCACCGCACCACATCGGTCGTCAAACCTAGAAACAAGGACCATCAAGTTTGATCTTCAGTCTATTGAGATCTAAGTTTTAAGTACAGTGCTACCAGAATAATTGATATCTAGATCCTACCTACAACGCACAAACCAATCACTCGCATGGAACTATTGTGCTTCCTTACAATGGTGTCATTACTACCTAGGTACGTGCTACTTGGCGTACTTAGGTATACTGTGATCTCACTACTTGGCGTACTGTGATCTCACAGCTCCCAACAAAGTAGAGTTGCCAGCAAGTGCATTTTGAAAGAGAAAAAAATAAAAGGTAAATTTTGGTAAAATTATTCATATCCACGTATGTAATAATCAAGGTAAATATCCCGTTTTATTGTCTTTTGTTTGTAACGCAAGTTTTGCGTAGCATTCGTAGCACGTGCTACGAAGTTTTAATTTGAAAGTTGAAACATACTAAGTGTTGTTTATGGGTAAATAACAACAAAAATTACAATCAAAGAATAAAAACAAATTAAAGTTGGTACTAAAGTTAAAGTGGTGGTAAAGTTGGTAGTTGGTTGGTATTGTTGGTTGGTTGGTAGTTGGTAATATGTTATTTTTATGAATGAATGAATAAATACCTAATAATATCAACTTTGTATATTTTTTCTTTCATTCATAAAAATAATACTCATAAAAATAATGAACTTGAAATTTCGTGTAAGTATCTGAATTACATGGCAATTCTACTACCGGCTAAAAATTTTATGTAAGATATTCTATATAGAGTTTATGAGTTACATAACTGAACATTAATAAATCTCCCCCGTTTCGGGGAAGGTAAACACGCCGGGCAACACATTGCGCTATCCTCGAAAGACTCCTGATAATACTCACACCGAGAAGGAACCATGAGAAAAGACGACATAATCACACTAAAAGCATTTCTTGTTTGAAAAGTCTTATTCCTGTTTACCTGAACATCTGAGTGCTCCCGTATTTCATGTTCTTTAATTTGGTGATGTGATGTGATGTCTTGATTATAGGGAGAATTGCAAAACGTTATTTTTTTTTGCCCTTTATTACACGATGCTTTTAGGATTCTATAAATTTAGAAGAGATGGTTTTACTTCTTTTCCTAAACAGAACAAGATAAAGTTTAGATAAATAAAAATACCTACTTTAGCATTTAATAAACGAGGAAAAGCGCTTATAAAGTAAAATGAAATAACGGCATTACTTCCAAAAACAAATAGCAAGCCCCACCTGTTCAGAAAACGATTGCTCGATATTCAGAATAGGCGCCTATTTCATTGGCAGCACAATAAAAGTGGCTAACCATTAAATTATAAGAACAGATGGTAGCAAATTTACATATTACTGCTTTGTTTTACGTCCCAGTAAACCTTTATATTTAGAACGGTTTATTTTTGTTTCGATTTATTTTGGAAGCTGAATCTAGAGATAAACAATGATTTGTTAACTTTCGGTAAGCATTTTCAGATATTACGATGATATGATAATGTTTTGTTTTATATACTTACTTAACAGGTTATTTTAACTTAATATAGTATCCAGCATACAGATCCTTACTAATATTATAAACGTGAAAGTTTATATGGATGTATGAATGTTTGTTCCTGTGTTCATGAAATTTGAATACTTAAACGTATTTCTAGCCCTGAAATAACACGTAGGCTATAATATCCCATAAATCACTTCCTATGGGATATAAATAGCCTGGAAATGTTTCCATAGAAATAAATATCTTACATAAAATACGCATAGGCTTATTAATAGAGACTCAAATTACTTTTGTACATTATACTCTACACAAATACCTACCTGATTTACTCGCCTGAATACCTAGAGTTCCAGGTCCCAGGTGCCCTGTTTTGCCATCAATTAAGAAAATAGCAAACAGATTTAAATGCAATCTGAGCAAATCGGCGACGGCAGGGAGTTATGGCGCCAAAGATACCGATCTAACATGGCGGGCCGAATGACCGCCGACCGCTACCGACCTATGGCCGCTTCGTTCATGTATAAAAGTGTTGTGGTCGCGTATCATCGATTTCGATAGTCTTGGTTTGGTATCAAGTACCTAAACATAATATGGTCCATATCTTCCGAAGAACCGAATAACGCTGATATAAACGTGCTCTTGAGTAGAGAATGCAACGTCTTGGAAAAGTGTAGGGTGGTGGGAAGTCGATCTGCGAAAGACTGGAAGCAGCTATAAACTAGTCATCATTGAGGACGCCTATATCTAGCAATAGACTATTATATAATTTCTAGGCTAATCTGATGTTTTTGAAGACTGTATTTAAAATGAACTGTGGTAAATAATAAAAGTAAGAAAATATTACCAATTTTTTTCACTGTTTTAAAGCTTCGATGTCTGAGCTAACATTATCATTCAGTTACTATTTACTCGTATGTCTACTAGACAGACATGTTTGAAACTGGAGGGTTGAAATTAGTTACAATTACGGATCGTACATAAGTCGGTCTTTGAAATAACCATGTCTGAAAAAAGTCGATGTAAAACATATTCATCCTATATAAGAACATATTTTAGGGTAATATTTGGCAAATTATGTTATAAGAAGAAAGTATGAGCTTTGGAAACAGAAAAAAGGACCATCGACATGATAAAATACATCACTAGTTTCAGAACGTGGCTTATTAGGAACGGTTTAGTTAGTCCCCATGCTGAGTAGAGCACGCTGTTCCTACAGTAAATTGAATAATCTGCATATTATTGTTTTAATATTTATCTAATGGCATTTACAAACTTATGGCCCACAATCTCTCTTACAACATAATATTGAACGGAATACATCCTACTGAGAAAACATTTGAAACAGATTTAAATTCAAATATGAACATAACAATTCTATTGACTTTTTCTTCGTACTTTCTTGAGAATAAAAGATCTATCAAACAGCATTTTCATTGTTTTCCGGTATAATAGTTCTTGGAAGTAAGCTTAAAACAAAATTTCAAACATTTTTTGCATGTGTACACCAATATCCTTAAAGTAGACATAACGACTACTCTCAAGATAACATTAGAGTCATATAAAACGATCGTCATGGAGTCAATTTAGGGTCGAAATTTTTTTTAAAACGTTCTTAAAATCTTGTATTTGGAATTCGGAAACTACCAACACTTATTTAAAAAAAAAACGAGCCAACTTTTCGAATCCCACAAACCCCACTAAGGCAGAGCGCCTTTTATGTATCTTCATCAAAGAAGACAGCACTAACGGTTCCTACGCTTATCCAGGGTTACACAGTTCAGGAGTGGAGGCACCACGCACGAGAATTCCATCCACCCTGTATAGGCAATAAAGTCACGTAATTACAAAATAACTCAGCCTGTAGCGGGACTATTTATTTAATCACTTTGACGGGAAAATAATAGATGCTGGCTCGGTGGTTCGGCTCCCATCAAAATTGTGGGCTCTGCCCACGGTTACATGGAAAACAGGGGTTATCGAAATCCTGGTTTTCCATGTTCAAAAATGAGCGCAAATAGAGAATTTTTACAGTAAAAACTCTAAAATGCTTAACTACTATTGATAAATCTCAACCATTGACAAAATTTCAAGTGCAGACAGCACTTGAAATTTTGTCAATGGTTGAGATTGTGACTCCTTAATTGTTTTCACCTAAATTACCCTCCTCAAACATCAGGTATCTTGGTTTAAAGTTGTATAAAGACAGATAAATTATTCATTGATAATCATCATCATCTATGAAAGTGCTAAGGTGATTCAGAGGCAGAGTTAAAATTAAGATTTTGGTTAGGTCTTGTGGCTTCAAAAGTGTTGACGCTATTGAGAACAGACTTTCACTGGGTCTGCTTACGATGCAGGAGGCTTCGATTCCCGCCTGAGGACAAATGTGTACCTACGATCTGCAAAAATGTGATTCGTTGTTCTGAGTGTTTTCTATGTATAAAAAAATTTATAATAATATCTATATAAACTAACTGCTTAGCTGGGGATGATGCTGTGTAGATTGTCCAGAATTATTTATTTCGGTTGGTTCTAACGACATTTAAGTTCCCACATTTATAGAACTTTACAAAGTTCCAAAATGCTTACAATTGACCTGCTTTCATAATAACTGCACCGATGAGTTTACCTTCTATCGTGATGATCGAAGGAGCGCTGTGTACCATATTGTGTTGGTTCCGTACCGGCAATTTCCGTGCCAATATTATCGAGCCATTGTGCAGATTGACTTGTTTAATAGTATGGGTAATTTTATGGTTCTAAGCTAAGTGCTGGACTGGACTGACCCTTGGGGGTATTCAAATAGGGAGCTAAAGTGGATTAGATTGTGGGTGGTAGAGCTGATATTTGAGTGGCAATTGAAAACAGACAACTGGAAAACAAAGAATCTTTGACTGATTACAAAAAAATAGACTTACTGATTCTAGTGGACACTGGAGCTTTAATCAATTCATCAACAGATAAAAGGAGATGTCGAAGCGATGGCAGCAGCTATATAGCTATCTCTACCTGAGTAGCTTTGTTTTAAAACGTGAGGAACAGCAGAAGAACCAGAAAACCTCGAGTAGCGAATAGAAAAGTTAATAATCAATCATGTTGTTTTAATAAGCGATTGAGTGGAAAATAAAGACAAAGAGGCTCATAGATTAAGGACGAGAAAAGAAAAAAGTCCACTCATGGATTTAAAGATAGACCTGTAGTACACAAGGGAAGCATCAGTTATGTACGAATCGTAATAGGCTATTACGTTATGAATAATCTAAGTATTTATATCACAACAACTACACTCTAAGCTGATGCATAATACCTATTATACCTTAGGTGACAGAGAATTGCGATTTTTTTTAAATAAGTTTAAAAAAAATCAAAATAAAATAAAATAGGACATTTCTAAAAAAAAAACACTTTTGTAAAGTCAATGCATGGAAGTATTTAGGAATTTAGTTTAGCAACACTGGTATTAATTTTTCCGTCCATTTCATTGATTTGTTTCAAACGATTTTGTGATTTTCTATACCTGTTTAGGTGATTTTTTATTGTGAAAATGTCTATAAGGTAAGTACTGAAAATGGTTTTTACTGCACTTTGTTGTTCCATAATGAAACTTTATATCCTCAATGTACATTTTTAATAGCATTTTTGAGGTGTGATAATCAATTAACATCTTATTTTTATATTTATTTTGTAAATTTTCCGTAGTTTAGATCGTAATTTGTATGACTGTTTATTTTGTTATCTATCTATATTAAGTTATTGACTTCTGTTATCTATAAATTTTGCAGGAGAATCCAATGCCATATCCTTCCCTACCATACGTTCTTTATCCCGGTCCCGTCTCGTACTAACTGCAAAACGATAGAATCCCTGTAATACATTTGCATTCCACAATGCGTGCATAGGTTCAATAAATCACAATAAAACTTCTCTTCATAACACATGATTGATTCGCTAAAGGACAATGTATCACACGCATGGGATAGCGCATGAATTGCTTCATTAATTTCTTGCTTTATTTTGTGGTCTAGGGTTTCTAGCCTTCGCTTAAGACTGCATCGGGATTCTCAAAACGATTTCTTGGGTTTTGGTTTTATTTAATTTTACTCTTAAACCGATTAGAAAAAAAAGGAGGCTCTCAGTTTAACCGTACTTAGGTGAACCAATTTGATGATATTTTTTTAATTTGCTAAAGTGCTTCTCAAGCGATGTATAAATTTTATGAGTAAGCATATTTTATTGAATTCGACTATATTTAAAGAATACGATGTCAGTTTATAGTTTTTAAAGTTTAAAACTAGCTAAATATTTAATTTTATAACATTTTTTCATACATTGATGTCTAAATAACTACTAACTAACAGGGCAAAGTCTAATTTTTGTTGTAAGATTAGACATATTTTATTACACCTTTTACCAGATGATTTTTTGTTGTTAATAATACAGTTATACTTAATCTATATTAAACCCAACGTCGGAGTCGAGTGGCGCTGCGGTCGCGCAAGCAACATCGACTCTGTCATTAAATATTAAATTAAAAATTGAAACGCTACAAAAACAACGAAAAAAGTGTAAACTATTGTAAATAAACATACAATAAACCAGTGACATTGTTATCCATGACCTGTGACATTAAAAAACAGTGTTAAACAGTTACGAAAATACCGTTGAACAAAAGTGGAAGTTGAATGAAAATAATGTAAACAGTGGTACAAAGTGTGGACAAAAGTGGGTCGGGGTGGAGTTTACGGGACGCAGGACTTAGAAAATTTTCGACGATTTTTTTCATGTATATATAACATATATTTTTTTTTATGGCATCGTGAAGAGAGTCACTAGGGGTCCAACATTGGTTCATGTCATTGACCCCAAAGTTCAATGACCTCGGCGCTAGAGGTCAAAGAATGTCGGCAGGACTTAGAAAATTTTCGACGATTTTTTTCATGTATATATAACATATATTTTTTTTTATGGCATCGTAAAGAGAGTCACTAGGGGTCCAACTTTGGTTAATGTCATTGACCCCAAAGTTCAATGACCTCGCCGTTAGAGGTCAAAGTATGTCGTTCTGTTTTAAAGGGAGCTGGACTTAGAAAATTTTCGAAGATTTTTTCATATATATATAACATATATTTTTTTTTATGGCATCGTGAAGAGAGTCATTAGAGATGCAACTTTGGATCAGGTGATTGACCTCAAAGTTCAATGACCTCGGCGCTATAGGTCCAATAATGTCGTTCTGTACTCTGTAAACTTTAGGGGTGATTGTGGCAGTATTCAAAATTACGCTCTAATGCAATGGGGGTGGCACCGGCAGTTTGTTATTTTGATGTTAAAGCAAATAATACTTTTTTTTCATTCCGATAAGAGTTGATTAGGTTCAACTTGAGTGGCGGATCCGACACAGAGTACCCCGACCCCACGTGGTCTTGTGCGTGGCGCCCCTAGAGTGTATTTAATAAGCCGGAGGCGCGAAGGGAGTGCAGCCTCCGCCAGCCGTAACAAGGGACAGGCACCGCGCGAGCCGCAGCGGCTGAGGCTGGTCGCCGAAGGCGACCAAAAAGCCGAAGCTGCGGAGGTGAGCCGTGGTGCCTGTCCCTTGTTACGCAATGGCGGAGAGGCTGCACTTCCCGAAGCGCCGGAGCTATGGCGAATCGTGATGGAACCAAAAAAAGATGAAAAAATACCCCGAGGTAAAGAATTAAAAAAAAAAATCAGTGACCTTGACCTCGTAGGTCACTGACCTTGAGTTCGACAATGATTAATTTAATTTTCCATCATCGATTCCAGCTAAAACCAACGTTTTTACAGAAAAGGTAAGTGACCTTGACCTCAAAGGTCACTGACCTTATGATCGAAAATGATTTATTTAAGTTTTCGGCATCGATTCTATCAAAAACCAACGTTTTCACAAAAAAAGGTCAGTGACCTTGAGGTTAATGACCTCAAGGTCACTTTTGTCAAGGTCTTTGAACTTTGGGGTCAAAGGTCAATGACCTTGACCAAAAAAAAAATCCTTATTTTTTTTGCGTCCCGTAAACTCCACAGTGACCCAAAAGTGTAAATAGATATGCATAAAACTTAAATTTGGTGTAATTGACGACATTAAGTGCCAAAAACATTGGATTTTACATAAAACAGGCAACAAAATTGTGAATTGCAATATACTTTCATAAAAGACGGTGTCCGTAAAAATACAAATTCCACCCGCAACATAGTCGTTAATAGTAATTTAATGTGAAATCGAACAGCAGACAAATTTCGACTGGAATTGTAACTGCTTCATTGGTGTGGCGGTTATCAACGTGGAATAAATGAGCGTAAATAGGTGGAACCGGGTTCGAGCCTAAGCACAAACTTCACTTTCTGCGATAAAAGTACTTTACCAGAAGCGATATTGATAACAATTAAATACATTTTAGTCCCATCCGCAAGAAGGCGCCGGGGAATTAATAAATATCATCTAAAATGGAAGAAATTAGGAAAATGTTTCTTACACTTCAATCGGATATCAACGAAACCAAATCATCACTCAAAGAAATGGAAAGCAACATAACTAAGAACATTACAACCAACATGCAAGAAATGTTTGGAAATTTACAAATAAGGCTCCAAGATCTTGAAGTAAAGAATGAGGTACAAGAACGAAGACTTGATGTCATAGAAAGAACGCAGAGACAGAGAAATGTTGTCATATTCGGTCTGGAAGAGGGAGAACGGTCATATAACGACCTCTCTAATAAAATAATCTATGTTATAAATGAAATTATGCAAGTACAGTGTGAAATAAATGAAATACAAGCGTTGAGGCGAATCGGGAGAAAAGGGGAAAAAACCAGACCAGTGGTAGTTACTCTAACAACATTAGGAAAAAAAATTGATATACAAAAGAAATGGCAAACACTAAAGAGTACGCAATATTCGATTTCAGAGGATTTCCCTCCAAAGATACTGGAAATAAGAAAAGCCCTTTATGAAGAAGCAAAAAAGGAAAAAGAAAACGGAAATAGAGTCATTATTAAGTACGATAAGCTGGTGGTTTTGCCTCCTTATACAAATGAACCAATAATACCAACCGCCCAAACATCCTTTCGAAAAAGGACACTACCTCCAACATCACCAACATCACAAACATCCCAACCATACAAAAGCAAAGAGAATAATAAAGCTAATACACAAAAACATAATAAAATAAAATATCGTCATATTGGACCTCATCTTCACACTTTTCATCACAAGCGGCCGCAGCTGAAACTGAAAATGAAAACAAAAAATAGCAATTAAAAAATAAGGACTCAGTGCTCTGTCCGTCTCAACCTCTCCCACAACGGGTGGTCGCCGCGGGAGAAAACGACCAAAACCCTTCATCTAATATTAAAGAAAGAAACTTTGGTTATGGAAAAGAAACGAAAGAGGCCAAAAATTTATTGAATTTTGATATGAAAACCAACTGATAATCACAAATACTAAATTTAATAAACCAACCCGTAAGAAATGGACCTGGCACTGGCACTCTCCGAATGGCGAATATTAGAACGAGGTCGATTTCATAACAACAAAACTTCAAGATAGTAAAAGATGTACACATTCTTGAAGAGCTGCTCAAAGTAGAGCCATTTGGAAAGAGATGGAGGAGGCCTTTATCCAACAATGGATAAACCCTTGAAAACAAAATTAATGTTTTTTTTTTTTTTTTCTCAAATGTATCTTCTAACTACCAGTATGTAATCAAATTAATTATAAGAGATTTAGTCAAAATCAAATTCAATTCAAATGTAATTAAGTATATGAAATTTAAAATTTATTTTATTATTAATTTAATAGAAAATAAATTAGTATAAAATCTTGTTAAATTGTAATTTTAAGGGGAATAAAGGCTATTTTTATTTTTATTTTTTAAACCCAACGTCGGGTTAGTTACACCACTTGAAAATTCAAAATCGGCCGGCAGTTTTTTTTTGGTAGACCTATAATCTCGAATTGTCAAACAGATAGGGTGCTTAAAAATAAGATTCTACGGGCGAGGCTGTGGGGATAGCTAGTTGTGCCATAAAACTTACTGAAGACAGCATAACTCCCTCGGGTTTGAACAACCTTTAAAAGTGTATAAAAACCTAAATTGCTAACCATATTTTCTAGGCAACTTATTTTTATACTGCCAATAATTTTTCACCGACGAAGGTTAAGGTCAGATGCTGAAATGTTTCGGGTCTGCGCGATTCGTAATGATCTTAGGTCTAAGTATTTAAAATTGGAAGTAATAATTACAGGGACGGTGATAAACTGGAAACTGAAATTGTAGAGATAAATAAAATGATTTTATTCGCAACGAAATTTACAATTTTTTGTTTGAATAGATATGATTTCAAACTAGTATAATATGCAATTCAAACAATTTACGATGCGACGCGTGACCCGAGAGCTGGTGAGTATCTGGCTCAGCGCATCAGCATTGCCATACAGCGTGGTAAAGTGGTAATGCATCCAGTGTCATGGGGACGCTCCGACTGGTATTGATATGGATCAGTTGAACTTTTTCTAGATAGCTGCAACTGTCTGCAGTAAAGCTTAGTGTTTCAATTAATTAAAACTATTAGTGTTATTTTGTTTCCATTCCTTGATTAGTATTTTATTTTACGGATAAAGATATGATAAGATAAAGATCATTTATTTGCAGTTTAGAAGATGAAACAATATTTTGCATTTAAATAATAAGTGAGTAAGTTATCTCTCTCTCCTATTTTTTATTCTTTTCTTTTAGCTTCCATTATAGCAGAAAAATGGAATTTAAAAAACAATTTCTGGAGTTTCGCTATGAATATCCATGCTATAAGTGGGAATACTCAAATCGCAAAAACAAAGGCCAGAAATTCCCTAATGATTCCCTGTGTTAGGCAGATGGGCTTATTCCAGTTTTCCCCTCTAAAATCCCCCTACGGAATTTATAAAAGCACTGTCCACAAAACCCCTTTTTAAACTCCTTCCTAAAGGGAAGAACCGGAATGGAAACACCTGGACATGCCCTCTAAAAATCCTAAGAGATAGTATTCATTAATATGGAAGGACGTGTTTCTTAAAGTAAAATCATACATTCGAAGGCATGGGAACTAAGTTGTAGACTATAAAAAACCTCCAAATAATCATAATATTCATTGAGAATATCATTTAACTTACTGTAACTGGAATTTAATATACCTTAACGTTCCATAGAGGGCCCCTTACTGAGAGGTTCGCTATTGATTTGTGGAATGACATAATACAGAAAACTTATTGTTATTGTTCAAATTAGAATATTTTAAACGTTTTATTGGTTCTAAATAACACGTACACGTCAGAGTAACAACCCAATTTATTTTTTACTTTTTAAAGTTATACGTGAATTAAGGTTTTTCTTATTCCGATTGCTTAAGTTTAAATGGAAATTTGTTTGATGTATTCATATTAATCTAATTTTTATATAGGAACTAGTTTTTACGGATTTGCTCGTATTTTCAGGATAAGAAGTAGTTTATTTGTAATTTCAGATCAATAACTACACCTTTGTAAAATTTAGCTTGGTTCGTTCCACTATACCGAATATTGGTCATAAATATCACACCCAACAGTGTGACAAACAGGTGTGACCTACTGATTTACGCCATAATTATCACTTACCATTCGTTACTAGTGTTGTCCTATAATATTAGTTGTTGCATGGTAGGTAATAGTACTAATTTAGACACAATAAAAAAAAAGTATAAGCTTAAATTTTGACGCTATATTTCTAAAAAAAATCCTCAGTAGTAGTTTATGCATAAAAATGAAACAAATATCCGTCTAAAACTGTGATAATTAAGCTTTTATATCAAAGTAAGAAAAACATTCTCGCCGTTCATCGAAATTGTACGAAACTTGAGCAGGTCACAAGAGGGCATATGTCATTTAACCTGAATACTTGAGGAACTTGAAGAATTCTCATACTCGAGCTTACTTTGGAACTTCCATTTTACCGGATAGTTGAAACAAAGTGGAAAGTTTGAGTTTTGGCACGCTGTAGGTACCTACCGTATAAACCGATTTCAAATTCTTTAAGGCAAAACAGGAGCTGAACTAGCGCCATCACTTATTTTATCAATATAATAACGTTAAAAAAGGAATTTTCAAAATTCACACGTTCGGTTTGTTATACCTAAAATAAGCCTAATGCATCTGTAGTAGTTTTATTTTGTCTAGCTTAGGAAGAGATACGAAGTTGCTCTTGGTGGCCACCAAAACTTATTTTCGTATCTCCGAAAAATTAGAACATCATGTATTTAGTTTTATTTTCGCTAGAATATGTAGAAAGTACAAAGATTTTTGAATAGTCGGGTCTTAGTACAATTGGCCATAGTACAATTGGTTAGCGCTTTGCAACCGCTGCGCCTGCAGCGCTAGGGTAAACTTGTTCTCTAGTTGAGACCACGACTTGGCAAATGAATTATGAAAACCAGGTGATTGCTACAAGCTCAACACAAGGTGATGGATTAATACAGGTTGATTATAATTAATGATTTATCATTTATTTCAGACAAGTCCAGTTTCTTTTAATACATTTAATTGTGTCATGTTAATGATATCTTCCTATTTACAGGCTTAGGTTTGGTTATGTATGGGTTATATATGGGGTATACATAACCAAACCTAAGTCTGTAAATAGGCAAATATCATTATCGTGTATACCGCCATAAGGTTATTTATTCGTAACTATCTTTTCTTAAAAATTGAGTTATTTATGTACTCACTCGTACCTGTCAAAATCATGCGTGATGGATGGCAACCACTAAATTAATGTCAAACTATCTCAGTTGTTAGTAAATCTTACATTTGTATTATTTTTTTGAGTAATGAGTTTATCTAAGCTGTCCTTTAAATGACAACTTTGCATTTTAAAATCCTTACTAATATTGTAAACGCGAAAGTTTGTAAGAATGTTTGTCGTTTGTTACTCATTCACCCAAAAACAAATGAACGGATTGGGCTGATATTTTGAATAGACGTAGTTCTAGCCCTGGAATAAAGCAGGCTACTTTTCATCCCATAATCAGTTCCCATAGGATAGCAATAACCTTGAAAGTTGAAACTTTTCCATAGAAACAACGCGAGTGAAGCCACGGGCAGATGCTAGTATTCACCAAAGGTTCTAGAAAGAAATCCCGTTCAAAATAAAAGCTAACTGCATGTATTTTGTAGTAACAAAGTCAACGTGCTCTGTTTTATGCATCGTATCCTTCATTTTGCAATTTAGCTAGAATACATCCGTTAAATATTAATGCTTCAGTTCGTTAGAGATGCCTGTTGTTGAAGTGGTGCCACACAGAACTGAAATTTGTTGAAAGCTTTTAGACTTTCTCGATTTGATAAGATATTAACGAATATTTATCACTGCACCTAAAATAATTCATTTTTATTCAAATAGTATTATAATTTTTATATCAGTAACATTTTGAGAAATAAAAGATAGATTTACGTATGTACGTATTTCATCGTTAGCGGAATATATATCTAGAAAAAAATAGTAGATTATCGATTATTGCAAATTAAATAATAACTATTTATAGGCTTTAATTATACCTCTGTGAAGATTTTTATGCTCTTTACTTTACGTCACCGAATACATCATCAAATAAAAAATGCACTAAAAACATAAATTGAAGTGCTGCTACTTCAACATTCGTATCTCCTTAATAGCTGACAGAGTCTGTTCCTAGCCCCCGCGGTGTTCCCTACAAGGCTGCAGATACCCAGATTGGAGCGTGTTCTTATCAAAAACATGATTCTATGATTAAACGCTGCTTCTAATATGGATCTTTCGAGACTTTAGGCTTTATATATGTTCCCTTTAGGAGGATTGGTGTACGCTCATCATAGGACCTAGACTAGTAAAGTGCATTTTTGTCTCATATGGTTACTAGCGACATGCGCCGTCATTGCACGGGTGTATATACACATAAAATTTCCTATTGAATTACTCTATCTATTAAAAAAACACATTAATTTTAATAATGCGTTGCGTGTTTTATAATGATCTAAGCATACCTAGGGATAGACTGCCTGTCTGCGGGAAATGACTTTGTTTTATATTATGTGATTTTTATTCTTTATCCATTGTTTCAAGTTTATATATTACACTCGAGAGCAATGAATCCGGGTCACTCAAAGAATCCAAAAAATCTCGGAAAGTAAGAATGCTAGGTTAATGCGATAAATTGTATTTAATAGACAATTTAATACTCCTTAAATGAATGTTAAAAAAATATGAGTCACCATACATTTTATTTACACAAAATTACATAAAGAAAAAAATCTGCTGATCTCTCCTTAAAACAAAAATAGGAAACATGAAATTTTTGAACTTTATGACGATTTTCTTGAATTTCAATACTTTGTATTACCTCTTCGTGCTTCCATTACTGCGTTTACGCGGTTTGGCATGCTGTACACCAAGTTCCATATACGATTTTGGGGAATATTCTCCCATTCCTCTGTGAGAGCAATTTTGAGCTCAGGAAGCGTGATTGGGGCAGGGTTTCGTTGTTTTACGCATCTCCCTAGCTCGTCCCAAGCATGCTCGATCGGGTTGATATCCGGGCTGCGCGCTGGCCACTCCATACAAGTAATGTTCATCTCTTGAAGGTAGTCATTCACAATCCTACCTGTATGAGGTCGGGCATTGTCATGCATAAATATAGCATCCTCACCCAAATTGACCATAAATGGACCAACGTGTTCGTTGAGGATTTCTTCCATATATCTTACGCTAGTTAAAGAGCCGTTTTCTATGATCACCAGCTCTGTGCGACTTTCAGAGGAAATTCCGGCCCACACAAGTACAGACCCACCACCGTAGGCTACTTTTTCTTCGATGCATGCTTGCTTGAATCTTTCCCCTGGTCTTCTATACACTCTGTGTCTTCCATCGTGCTTGTAGAGCATAAATTTTGATTCGTCGGAGAACATAACTTTCGACCAATCTTCAATACTCCAATTTACGTGGTTCTGGGCATATCTTAGTCTTGAAATACGATGGCCACGCTCCAGTTTAGAGCCGTTTGCAGGTCTAAGGGGTTTTAAGTTAGATTCAGCAAGCCGACGTCTTACTGTCCATGCACTTGGGTTACTTCCTCCGAGGCGTCGAAACTGATTTGTGAGTTCACTTCCTGTGAGAAAACGATTTCGAAGCATGGTGTTCACCAAGTATCGGTTTTCTCGTGCTGTGGTACACCTAGTTCTGCCCGTTCCTGGTCTGCGTAGGTTAGAACCAGTTTCTTCGTAACGTCGGAGAACTCTTTGTACTGTTGACAGCGACACACCGACAGTCCTGGCTGTATCGCGCTGACTCCGGCCGGTTTCCACCAATGTAAGTATTCTGGTGCATTCAAGTGTAAGCGACATGATTTCAGCTTGAATAATGAATATTGAGCACTATCAACCTGGTTTATGTACCAACATAAATGACAGATTACAAACAAAAGCAAAAACAAATCCTGTAATTTCGTAGTTCCATCTTCGACAGTGTTCCCTTTTCAAATTTGATTTTTTTATGATATAACTTTACAATAACTAAGAAGTTTTAATACTTTCATTTAAGGAGTATTAAATTGTCAATTAAATACAATTTATTGCATTAACCTAGCTTTCTTACTTTCCGAGATTTTTTGGATTCTTTGAGTGACCCGGATTCATTGCTCTCGAGTGTATATCTTGCGCAAGAAAATATATACAAGTTGATAAATTATGGACAATGCTTAATCCTAAAAGAGTTTTCTTATAGCAAAGCAAAAAAAGGTATAAATATAGAAAAAAAATTAATATGGAGATAGAAAAACCTTCTGATTAATAATTTTAATTACATAAAATTATTAATCAGCCGTTTTTATAACATCCGTGCGCCCGAGTAAAACCACTCATGTCTGTCCGTCTGTCTCAAATAATTTACCAAAACTTGAATGATTGAGTTGGAATTCGTTAGGTTACACACGGAAATATTTCTGACCCAAACACCGATGGCAACTATATGACGAGTTTCGGAAGTTATTTTAGTAGAGTAAGGGGTTATTTTGGATAGCAAGTCAGGTAAGGGATGATTTATATTAGACCGGGCCGAGTCCGGGCCGGGGCGGGGCCGGAGCGAGGCCCATCCATTTCATCCCGGACAGGACACGGATCATGCACGGTGTAATATAAACTGGTTCATATAAAATGTATGTAACGTTTCAAATCCGTGCCCGTCCGGGCCACGTATGCGGCCCGGCCCCGGTCTAATATAAATCATCCCTAAGTACAAAAATATTTACAAAATTATTAAAAACAATCTATGAAACTCTTCAGCGTACCTATGTCATACGATGACGTAGAACATTTATTGATTTAAAATGTAAAGAACATAATTATTACATAAAAGATAAGTTACAAAAAAGTATGCACTGTCGGCGCTTTGTATCATTTATATGAAAATACTTTTGATTATTTTATTAGCACTTTTATAATCCCTAAAAAACAGGGTCTTACCTAGTCCAGTCTTTTGGTCATAGTTTTTCTCGAAAAATTATGATTACTTATTATTCATGTGCTAACTGGAAATTTTTCTAAATTAATTCAAATCCTTACCCCCGACGCAACGTTTTATATTTATATCGAAAACAAGCTTAGTAATGGGATCGTGTTTCCATTAGTACCTGTTAAATATAATCTATCAATTACAGTATGTGAACGAACCCCATTTGATTTGCCCTTCCCGGGAATTGTGTGAGAATTTCGAATCAGGTCGGGTCAACCCAATTATTGTTTGAGTCAACCTTTGTCTACAAACACCTCCTAGTTTGAAGATTAATAGCTTAAATTACTTAGTAAACTCGAAGGAAGAAGGTATGAGAAGATTGGGAACCTGGCAAGTTTGTAGAACTTACATGATATGATTGAAAACGATGCTTTTATTGAAAGATTTTCAGCACGGTTACTTTTCAGGTAGATATTATTGGTACTCATCATCATCATCAGACTATATAAGTCAACAGCTGGACATAGGCCTCCCCTAATGAGCGCTATAGCGCCCTGTCTTCAGTGCGCCGCATCCAGCATCTGCCAGCACTGGCCAGCAGTCTTTCACAGGTCGTCATCCCATCTGGCCAAAAGGCGTCCTAGGTTTGCCAAGTTGTGGTCACTACTCGAGAATACGTTTACCCCAAAACGGATGCAAAAATAGATACTAAGTGTCAACTGAGTATGAGAAAAATTACCTATACTTACTTAGTAAAAAACGCAATAATTCTCGTGAGGGATCTAATACCATCTTTCTCACCTCAGAATAAAACAAGTTGAAAGTAAAGTAATCTTTCAATCATGTCTCACTTTCAACCATCCGCCGATGGTTTTCAATGACAGGTCAGGTAAGTCCCGCCCTAAGAGGTACTAATTACAAGCCGACTTGTATGTCTGACTACAAGCCGGTTCAATCAACTCTCGCTTTTAACTAGCTAATGTAGCATCGATGAATGCCTGCCATGTCTTGCATCCGACTTTTTATCCGACTTACAGAAGTTTCTTGCTAATCAATGATCAAATC
The DNA here is from genome assembly GCA_944547425.1 of Eupithecia centaureata. Classification (NCBI taxonomy): domain Eukaryota; kingdom Metazoa; phylum Arthropoda; class Insecta; order Lepidoptera; family Geometridae; genus Eupithecia; species Eupithecia centaureata. Next base: position 10,390,677 of record OX155686.1, read on the forward strand.
TCATGTTACATAGTTCTTTATCTTGTGTCTGTGTCTTGTTGTGTCTTGCTGAAAGTACTTCGAACATTGAGTTATTTTTTTAGATGCTCAGGCGTACCTACAAACAGCTATGGAGCAAAGATTTCCCTTCATATTATGTAGAGCTTTGTATTAAGTCTTACCCAAAAAATGCATGGCCGAGGTTAGATATTTCTGCCACCCATTAACATTATTATTATTGTAGTGTTTCCTGTTTTCAAAATAAATAGAAACAGTTGAGGATTGCAGTTTATCATAACAGTCTTTAATGTAATTAAAGATATGTTGGCTTAGTTGTTAAAGGTGCTGTAGACTCCATTTCTCGTAGTTTCCAAAGCGTTTCTCTACAAGTCATTAAACTTTCCAAGTAGTAGTTGATAAGTACTCTTTGCATAAATTAATAGCCTTCGGAATGCTGGCACTGAAGTGCATAATTATGTCACATGCGCAACATCCAGTGTCGCAACTCACAGAGCTGCATTGAACGGATATTGTAACCAGTTGAGGACTACTTTGATCAGTGGACGTATCACCAACTTAGGTATACCCAAGTTGGATATTTCCAATTAAAGTATTCTAGAGTTGGGTATTGGGGATTTAGATATTCTCTAGCTGGGTAAAACTAAAGTTGATGCACTTGCACTTCACTGCATACAGAAATTTATTGGGTTAATTTGCGTCTATAACGAAGTTACTTTCAATTTAGGGCTTTGACATTTTCGTTGCCTATATTGGAAGTTTTGAGAAATTGTCTAAAGACGAAAAGGTCTTATTAGACCGGTTAGCATGAGTTTATCAATTTATTATTACTAAACGTTTGTCCAAAATTAAATAATTCTAATCGATCGGGTATCTACCAATCGGACTATGCTTCTATCACAAATTACAAAATTGTTTTCTTATTCTGTAATCGGTAACAATATTTTATAATCAGTGCGAAGTCTACAGGTACTTGTTGTTAAATTAGGCCAAACAAAGCTTTTTATGTGAAGGTAGATAGGTGTGTAGGTGATAGCAAAAAGACAAATTGAAAACTATGTATTTTAGAGTCAACCGACTCTATTTATTTCTCGATTCATCTTTCAAACGTCAGAGAACCTGTACTAACCCCTCAAAACCGTTTCGAACAAGTAATTATGAGCTGTCTAAGCCCGGAGATTATTCTGAGTGAATGAAATGGGTTAGACGCAGCTTTTTTGTGAGGGAGGCCTGTTAATTTACATGGGAGGGCGTCAGAACCGTGGCATTACGAAGCTTTACCGGATTGTTCGCATCACTTGACAGCCGAGACGGTCGGATTGATTGCGTCACTTCATGTTGTAAAGGTAGATTAGCTTGCTGTACGTCGATGAAGAATAAACGAGTTATAATATTAAATTTTGTGTCAGAAGTAGCATAACTTTAGCATGATGCAAAACGGCGTTTATCAAAAAGTAACTATGGTAGATACCTATACACTTAATGCGTTATAATTGCGAATTAATAGATACGTCTAAATCCAGCCATATTTTCCTTCTATGAAGACCAGAAGTTAATATAAACCAGAGAGCTAATTCTGAGCCTTAATAAGTATAAAATATCGTAAAATATTAGAAAAGCTAATTCCTGACTGATACTTTTTACTATACCATCTATAGTAGAGCAACCATGACCAGAGTCTATTGTTATACGACTCCAACTCGAATCAGAATCAATTGAATAAAAAACAACAGAAGCAATAAGGTTTCAATAGTAACTGTTAATAAAGCTATTGGCTCGGTGACAATACGTAAAGTGCAATGGTTTTGGTCAATTTCTGTGGCCGAACAAAATACTTCTACCGTGGTTAAATCATTTTTTGGTAGGTATGTAATTTATTGTACTTACTACCACCCGCCCCAGCTTCGCATGGTTTTATTATATGTATAAACTTTCCTCTTGAATCTATCTATACAAAAAAACCGCATCAAAATCCGTTGCGTAGTTTTAAAGATTTAAGCAGTCAAAGGGGCATAGGGAAATAGGGACAGAAAAAGCGACTTTGTTTTATACTATGTAGTGATTAAGTAATACCCTGACACGCCACTACACCGACGAACTGCCAGACATCAGTCAAGACGAAATCGTGTTAGCTTTGAGGAAGCTTAAAAATGGAAAAGCCCCCGGTGAGGACGGTATAACTTCAGAGCTTCTGAAGGCAGGAGGAGCCTCCGTTATACAGGAGCTACAACACCTCTTCAATACCGTCCTCCACAGTGGGAGAACTCCTAAGGCGTGGAGCGGGAGTTTGGTGGTGCTCTTTTTTAAGAAGGGTGACAAAACTCTCCTTAAAAATTACAGACCCATCACACTCCTGAGCCACATCTATAAGCTGTTCTCACGAGTGATCACGAATCGTCTCGCCAGGAGACTTGACGAGTTTCAGCCACCGGAACAGGCCGGGTTCCGCGGAGGATATGGCACCATAGACCACATACACACAGTGAGGCAGATTATACAGAAGTCCGAAGAGTATAATCAGCCCCTGTGTCTCGCTTTTGTGGACTATGAGAAAGCCTTTGACTCCGTCGAAACCTGGGCTGTTCTGGAATCCTTACAGCGATGCCAAGTAGACTATCGTTACATCGAAGTGCTGAGGTGTCTCTATGAAGCTGCCACTATGAGTGTCCAAGTACAGGACCAGCAGTCTAAACCTATCCAATTGCGCAGAGGAGTGAGACAGGGGGATGTCATATCCCCGAAACTGTTCACGAGCGCATTGGAAGATATGTTTAAGACGCTGGACTGGAAAGGTAAGGGCATTAACATAAACGGCGATTACATCTCACACCTGCGATTCGCTGATGACATAGTCGTAATGGCGGAGTCGCTAGAGGAGCTGACCCACATGCTGGACGGCCTAGCTTCAGCCTCGCGATGTATCGGTCTTGGCATGAATTTGGATAAAACCAAAGTCATGATCAATGGCCACATTGTTCCGGGACCGATCGTCGTAGATGGTAACCTTCTTGAAATTGTTTCCGAGTATACTTACCTTGGGCAGATTGTACAGCTAGGTAAAAACAATTTTGAGAAGGAGGCCAAGAGGAGGATCCAGCTAGGCTGGGCAGCATTTGGGAAACTACGTCAAGTCTTCTCGTCATCCATACCGCAATGTTTGAAAACGAAAGTTTTCAATCAGTGCGTCCTACCCGTAATGACCTACGGAGCTGAGACGTGGACACTCACGGTAGGGCTGGTCCACCAGTTCAAGGTCGCCCAGCGAGCTATGGAAAGAGCTATGCTCGGAGTCTCTCTGAAGGATAGAATTCGTAACGAATACATCCGACAGAGAACCAAAGTTATCGACATAGCTCAAAGAATTAGCAAGCTGAAGTGGCAATGGGCCGGCCATATCTCGCGAAGAACCGACAACCGTTGGGGTAAACGTGTTCTTGAGTGGAGACCGCGACTCGGTAAACGTAGCGTAGGACGCCCTCCGGCCAGGTGGGATGACGATTTGCGAAAGACTGCTGGCAGATGCTGGATGCGTCAAGCTGAAGACAGGGCGCTATGGCGCTCATTGGGGGAGGCCTATGTCCAGCAGTGGACTAATATAGGTTGATGATGATGATGATGATGATGATTAAGTAAATCAGTTATCAACCTATGATATAAGCCTGGCTTAGCTTGAGGCTAGATGATGCTATATGGATCATTCAACATTATTTATTTATTATTATTTATTCTGAGCACGGTACGAGAGCTAAAAGTAAAAAAAAAATTAACTAGTTCGGGAGTCTTTGGATAGGTATATTTAGATTACTGCATGTTAATTTGTGTCAAATAAATGATTTGATTTGGTTTACTTGTCGTGATATCCCCACAACTCAAAAGCTCTGCTGCAAGGAGTTCAAAATGTATATTTTTTTAGGTAAAGACACCAAAAAATGTTTTGCAAATTAAATAGACTTTAATATACATGTTTAAGATTGTTGGATGTTATTCGAATAAATGTAGTTCTGAGCCTGGAATAATCCGAGGACAGAAAAAAACAGTATGAAAATAAACACAAATAAAGCTAGGATAAATGATAGGATGTATTATGTAATGTCGTCGTAGTGTACCAATTAGTTTCAGACTACGGTTTCAACCAGTTTGGTCGTTCTTTAATCAGTTGAGAATTTCATTCATTTCCTGGCTAGTTAATTATCAGGTTTTTACGTCCTTCACAATGGACCTTTATATTGAAATTTCGAGAATTTTACGAATGTGTTTTCTCTTTTACAATCCGGTTGCATCTTTTAAATCTTGCAACACATATGACGATGGAATACTTTTTAAGGTCTCTTCATTAATTGTGCTGTAACAGATAAAAAATGCCTTTAGCACACGATGATGTAGGTACATATACCTACCTATTTAATTTTTAACTCCCTAACTGTTATAATTGTTTCATTTACTTATGTAATTGTAACTAGCTCTCGACTATTTCGAACCGTATGCAGTTAGCTCAATTGTTTCATTGTTTCTATTGTGTATATTATACTAGGTTTATTTTGTTAAAATTAAAAAGTTAAAATTAAACAAGTGTATTATACTAGTTTTAGTTTGTTTCATAATGTAATTTTCTCTGTTAATAAAGATATTAACTTGTAGGTGATTAATATCATTAAAACATGAAGAAATCCTTATTTAAAATATGTCTTACGCTTGTCGCTCATGATTAAAACCTCCAAAAATGTTTTACTACTCAAGATAGAACCTGTCAAAATCCTAAGTGAGGTACCTACCTACCGAGGTAGGCTAGCTTGTAAGCTTTGTTACCAAGAACTCTCCACTTCTATATAAATGGGTCCATTTTCGTCAGGTAGCACAGACATTGATGCCAGACGCAAAAACTCCTCCATTTTGAAAAGACTAAAAAACCGACCTTTAGAACGGTAGATATTTTTTTGGTAAGTAAATAAATTAATATAGATTCACATATTGTAAAGTAAAAGTTTATTTAAAATTTAACTTTTTTGATTAACACACTAATATTCCATGTAAGTGCGAATGTTTGGATGGATGTTTGCTATCTCTTCACGCCAAAACTACTGAACGGATCGGGCTGAAATTTTGAATAGACTTAGTTATAGACCTGGAATAAAACATAGGCTTCATCCCCTAAATCAGTACTCATGGGATAGAAATACCCTTGAAAAATATGAAATACGCTGGGTATTTTAATACATCAAACAAGGTAATCTCAACGGAAATTCATATTCCACATTTCTTAACTTAGGTGAAGCGAATTTCGAAGAATATGTAACCAACCAACCAATGTATGATTGCTATACTTACCAAAGTTAGTTAATCGACGACATGTGACGTAAATGGCGTTAAGTTATTGATTCCTTGCGATTGGGCTCCACTTATGGCACGCTCGTGATCACTGAGCTTTCACTCTTAACCGTGCACTCGTCAATAACTTAGTTGGTACACGTATTTGCGCCTCTTCAGATCCTCAGCCAAATCTGCCGCTGCACGAGTCCTCGCGAATATTCTTGGAAGATCCCGTCTTCCAAGAATATTCGCGAGGGCGCATATAGCGTCGCACACAATGGGCCGTCCCAACTCCCATAGGACTAGTGTCATACCATCGTCGGGCCTCAAATCAGTAAAAAGGTGTCCTCTAAGCCTTGTCATTTGTGATAGATCGTAAGCCACATCGTCACTTACCATCATATGAGATCAACGGTAAAACGAAGGTCAATTATAAAAACTAAAGCTAGGTTCATATTGCTGTGTCGGGGTCTGTCGGGGCGCCGTCTGTCGTTTCGCTGAGCGTTCATACTGATACGTGTTGTGTTGGGGCGCAATATGTCGCATTTTTAGATCATTCATCGTTTGAGAGTTGTGGTGTCAAAACGTGTTGGTTTTAAAATGGAATCATCTGATACTGACAGTCATTTTGATGAAAATATTCAATTTCTATTATTAATGACTCATCTTAAAAAAAAGAATATATATTTAATGTTTTTGCTATTTCTTCCCAAACACCATTCCTGATACCTTGATCCTTATTTTCTTTATATTTAGTGTCATAGAGTACACTATAATATTGCCGTATTAACTCTAAAAATTAATCATTTTTAAATGAAGTAGGTATAACTGCGTAGAACGAAAAAAAATTCTATTTACGGAATGAACTGCATCCCACGCGGTTACGCGCCAGAATGGCAGATACACATTGATGTGGCGCGTTGTGTCGCGACAGATCCCCCACCACCTCTCTGGCGCGACCGGGCGCCTAGCGATTGCCGTCACGACAGATCGCGCCGCACCCCAACACAAGCTACTAATGTGAATCTAGTCATACTAAATGTATGAGACCGATAGCGTTCTGTCGCGCCACAACACACCCCGACACAGCAATATGAACCTAGCTTAAGATAAAGAATTTCTGTTTTTGAATGCGATCCTACGTCAATATTCTGTCTGACTCGCGTATCGGATCACCAGTTTCATTCGCATGATTCGCTCCGCGACCAAATACACCGTGCGTGCGTAACAAACTACCATAGTTTCATCCAACTCTAATCTGTGGTTTTATTACATAAGTCTTGACATTCAAGGTTTTAAAAAAGGCGTATGGCAGACCATACAATATTTATCTCAAACACTATGACCGAAATCTCTAATGTCGCCTTTAGCAACATAATATTTACACTGTTCGTTTTGTAACCTCATTATCTACATGGAGATAAAACTAGTGGGTACTCGCGATTTCACCTGTTGTATTTTTTTATGCATCAAGAGTAGATACATCTATATCGTGTAGTCATGCAGTTGTCCAATAGAGTCCTAATTCTTTAGACTATTTTGGTTGGGAATCTGTTCAATAGCTGCAGAACTATTTAATACCTATAATTTTTTAATCTTTATCAACCCTTATTTTTAGGAATGCTGAGTTATTTATTGACATCATCTTACAAGAAAGATATTTTTATATTTTTCTTATCTATGTCATATTTGGTTCATATTGTGTATTCTTGTATACTTACTTACCTGAGATTTTGTAGCTGATTTAGCCTTCACGAAATAAGCTGCAGTTCTTATTACCTACCGATGGTGCTGTAGTTTGCGATCTTCAGATAATAGTTTTCGTCTCCTTCAACCTTTTAGAAAGGGGATAGGAGAACTAATATTCTTAGTATTGTTTGTAATTGACAGCGGCAACAGTTTTATGCTCGTAGGTAGAGATTTTTTTTCAATTGTTTTGGTTTTTAGAGATTCGACGGATGCTATTTTCACAGAATTTGTATTTGTCTCATTATTTTTTGTACGTGTAAGCGAGATAGAAGAACAGTTAAAGTATAACGAGATAAACTTGTATTGTAATCAAACCGAGTACCTACTTACTCTGATACTAAGTGTACTCTTACACTGATGGCCCTCATTATAAAGTCTCAACATCGCAAGTAGGTAAGTACCTACTTATCTACACAATCCATAGCAGTCAATTTACCTATAGTACCTAACTACCTACGACTTTTTTGGGTCTCCTGAAGTTTACTGGTTGAAGTTGAAAAAGGAACCTTTCTTGTTAAGAGTTGTTTGCTAGAAAGTTCTTCCAAGTTTTCCAAGATCGTGCTGATGAAATTGCAAGGATTTATTTGTTAATTTAATAACTCTAAAAGTCTTACTACAATTTTACTTTACTTGTTAAGTTGATTTTCACAATTTCGTAGTGGAATTTCAAGTGCATTTTACCTACTAATTCCTCTTAAATTAAATAGAATCAACTACCCCACCCACTCTAACAAAAAACCTGATCAATATAATCAATATCCCAAAACTAATATTCGAAATGCGAAAGTCGATCGATGGGTGGATGTTTCAAACCACTTCACTACAAAACTATAGAACGGATCAGGTTGAAATTTTGGGTAGACTTTTTCTTCGTTTTGTACCCGAGGGGTCAAACGGGACACTATCACTAAGACTCCGCTGTCTGTCTATCCGTCTGTCCGACTATAAATAAAATAAATAAATAATTCCGGACAAAAAATAAATAAATAGTCCACACAGTATCATCTAGCTAGCCCCAAGCTAAGCAGAGCTTGTGTTATGGTACATAGATAGATATTTTTAACTATACATAGAAAGCACCCAGACCAACGGAACAAATATGGTAAAAAACAAGAAGATACGGTATCGCATGAACTGTGATAGTTAGACAGTTAAATTGTACATAATTATTATGATGAACTTCTGTACGCCTATTACAAAAGTACAAAAAAAAAAATGAAATAAGTAATTTAAGGGGGCTCCCAAACAAAATACTTTTATGAATGATTTTTTTGCCATTTTTATAGATAAAGGTATACGGAACCATTCTTGCGCAAGTCTGACTTGCACTTAACCGGTTTTATATGTCTGTTCTTAAACTATAGTAACTATACTATAGTATAGTTTATGATGTAAGTAGCAATGTCTTGATTAAATCACAGTTCGTTTGGCAGCAATATATCATAGTTAAATGAAATTATACATGCTTGTCCACGCCAGACTTGGTATGCCCACAGCAAATATTACTCAATGCAAAATTCATCAATCAATATTGAACCCAGTTAGCTGGATCTATCAATCAAAATTAATCTTCTACTTTATGGGAATAGAATTGAAAATTAATTAAGAACATTGATGCTTAGCCGATCGTTTCGTATCAACCGAGTTCCTAATATCTACTTGATATTATTTTATTATTTTTATATATTTTTTTAATACTTGATAAGTACATGGATAGATATTTTTTATTATCTACTTACATAGAAAACACCAAGAACACCCGGAACTGATGCAGTTAGTTCAAACATCTGTCTCAAAGCGGGAATCAAACCAACAACCAACCAACAAACGCAAATTCCTATGTCGCCGGTGGATCTACGCCGTAGCGCCATTGAAATTGTCATTAATGTAGACATAGAATCACTTGTAAAAGGTGTTTTTTAATACAGTTGAATTCACAAACATATTCGTGGATAGTCAGGATTCGGACTTTGGACTACTTGGTCAATATGCAATGGGATGAATACATACCGCATTCATCCCATTGCATTTCGACCAGTTCTTCTCGAAACCAGTTGACAAATAATTTTCATGTACGCTTGTACGCTTATTGAAACAATTGGTGCGTAACTGATAAACGACCTATGACTAACTCTACTTCGGTAATTCACAGCAATTTCATGGCAAAAGTGAAAGAAACCGTAAAACTGTTTTCTACGGTTACTTTCGACTCTCTTTTCTGACTAGATCAAAAAAGGTGCGTAAGTTGTATGAAAAATTGGATCTGACATATTTAAGTAAGACTGATGAATTCACACTAGACCTACCTCGAGACTTTTTAAAACTGGCTGCAGTTAGCTCAATAGTTTATACTAGATTTAATTTGTTTCCATATAATAATAGTCGTTGTTAATAAACACTTTATTGTTTTTATAACACAGAACAGAAACATTATTGACATACCTTTACCAAAATCTAAAAAAAACAGGACAATACTTTTAAATCTGTCATGGTTATATTAAAACATATTTGTTTTTTCTGATGTTTCGGCACAGTTTCATGAGCTATAATCAAAACAAATAAAATCATGGTAAATTAAAACCCGTTTTAAATGACTTTCTTGAGATACGTTACATTGTGATAAGTAACAAAGATTTCCTTAGAACAAAATCAAATTTCCCACCCTTTCTATTTTAAGCTGAAAATAAGGCTATGTTCTTATATTACTTCCAGTACAATTTTCCATTGTAATTGCTTCAAATAAGGATCGGTACAGCAACGAGAGAATACATTCCAGTTGTTGCAGCAATAAGGAAATGGCGGTGGAACGCTCGAAAATCGCTTCGTCGTGAGTGAGGCTTTTCAAACTGACTCGGGAGAGATATTCACAGGGAGGTTTTAAACAGATTGATTAGGAGATTAGAAATGGTTCCAATGAAACACTATAGGAAAATTTGCAAAATATATGAAAAAATAACAGAAAAAGTATGACTGAAAGATGGAATAAAATCCATATAGCTAGATTTTATTATATAAAAATTAGACTTCGTTGGTCGGGGTTCTTTGGAAATAATCCAAAATAGTTTTACCGACATGTTATCGTAATTATAGGTAAAGATTTTTTATGAATTTTTTGCAGCTTTAAGACCGAGATATAAAACAAATTTGAACAAGAAAAGGCACATACAAAGCAAAGTTAATGTGACTACTTTCCATACTTTTGTTTAAAAAAAACAATCATCTCTTCTTTGACTTTTTGTGTCTTTATCCAGTGAGCTAGCTAGCTGTATCTCACCTGTGACCTTTAACCCTCAGTAGCTTTAATGATAATATTCAATGTTATTACTTTATCGACTCCATATCTTTAGGGTTTAGATGTTATCGCTCTTGTTGAATGGAATAAGATTTTTATTACTTGACTGTCTTGGAATATCCTTATCTAAACTTAAAAAACAGTAAGAAACGCACCACTCATATTGGTTGTGAAGTTGCGTACCTTTGGACTTCACAGAAAATCTATTATTATAATTATAATAATGTCTATTATTATATAGGTGTGACCCGCCAAAGCTCTGCACGTGCACGGTTGTAGTAATACATATAAACCTTTCTCTTGAACCAATTTATCCATAAAAATGCATAAAAATCCGTTGCGTAGTTTAAAAGATTTAGGTATATGTACATAGGGACAGATAGACAGCGCGAAGTGACTTTGTTATAACTACATAGTATAAAACAAAGTAGCTTTCTCTGTCCCTATGTCTCAAGTTCCCTATGAATGCTCAAATCTTTAAAACTACGCAACGGATTTTGAATCGGTTGTTTTTAATAGATAGAGTGATTCAAGAGGAAGGTTTATACGTATAGTAAAACCGTGCGAAGCCGGGATGGGTCACTAGTTTACTGTGTAATGATATACATTGCCATATAACTGTAAACCAAAGATTTTAAATCCCACACTTTTTTATCCCACGCTTTAATCCCACCTTTTAATCCCACTTTTTAATCCCACACTTTAATCCTAGTCTTCCATACCACTTTTCAATCCCACACTTTAATCCCACTTTTTAATCCCACACTTTAATCCCACGATTTAATCTCACACTTTTTAATCCCACACTTAAATCCCACAATTTAATCCCACACTTTAATCCCACACTTTAATCCCACTTTTTAATTTCACACTTTTTAATCCCACACTTTAATCCCACGATTTAATCCCACACTTTTTAAACCCACACTTTAATCCCACACTTTAATCCCACACTTTAACCCCACACTTTAATCCCACGCCTTTTATCCCACGATTTAATCCCACACATTAATCCCACTTTTTAATCCCACACTTTAATTCCACGATTTAATCCCAATCTTCGATCCCACACTTTAATCCCACTTTTTAATCCCTCTTTAATCCCAATTTTTAATCCCACTCTTTAATCCCGTTTTTTATTCCCACTCTTTAATCCCACTTTAATCCTACACTTTAATCCCACGATTTAATCCCACTTTTTAATCACACACTTTTTAATCCCACACTTTAATCCCACTTTTTAATCCCACTATTTAATCCCACTCTTTTATCCCACATTTTAATTCGACTTTTAATCCCACTTTTTAATCCCACACTTTAATCCCACACTTTAATCCCACGATTGAATCCCACTATTTAATCCCACACTTTAATCCCACGATTTAATCTCACTTTTTAATATCACACTTTTTAATCCCACACTTTAATCCCACACTTTAATCCCACTCTTTATTCCCACTTTTGTAATCCCACGATTTAATCCCACACTTTAATCCCACGATTTAATCTCACTTTTTAATCCCACACTTTAATCCCACACTTTAATCCCACACTTTAATCCCACACTTTAATCCCACACTTTAATCCCACGCCTTTTAATCCCACTTTTGAATCCCACTTTTTAATATCACGATTTTATCCCACTCTTTAATTCCACACTTTAATCCCACACTTTAATCCCAGACTTTTAATCCCACACTTTAATCCCACGATTTAATCCCAGTTTTTAATCCCACGATTTAATCCCACACTTTAATACCACGATTTAATCCCACTATTTAATCCCACACCTTTTAATCCCACACTTTAATCCCACTCTTTATTCCCACTTTTGTAATCCCACGATTTAATCCCACTTTTAATCCCACACTTTAATACCACGATTTAATCCCACTATTTAATCCCACACCTTTTAATCCCACACCTTTTAATCCCACACTTTAATCCCACTCTTTATTCCCACTTTTGTAATCCCACGATTTAATCCCACACTTTAATCCCACGATTTAATCCCACTTTTTAATCCCATACTTAAATCCCACGATTTAATCCCACGATTTAATCCCACTTTTTAATCTCACAGTTTTTAATCCCACTTCTTAATCACACTTTTTAATCCCACTATTTAATCCCACTCTTTAATCCCACTCATTAATCCCACATTTTAATTCGACTTTTAATCCCACTTTTTAATCCCACACTTTAATCCCATGCCTTTTAATCCCACACTTTAATCACACTCTGTTATCCCACTTTTTAATCCCACACTTTTATCCCACTCTTTATGCCACGATTTAATCCCACTTTTCAATCACACAATTTAATCCTACACTTTTTAATCTCACTCTTTATACCACGATTTAATCCCACTTTTCAATCACACAATTTAATCCTACACTTTTTAATCTCACTCTTTAATCACTCGATTTAATCCCACACTTTAATCATACACTTTTTAATCCCACTTTTAAATTCCACATTTTAATCCCACACGTTTTAATACCACACTTTAATCCCAGACTTTTAATCCCACCATTTAATCCTCAATTTATAATCCCACACTTCCCCTTTTATCCCGATTATTTATCTCAGACTTGACTCCTACAATTTTATATCACTTTTTAATCAAGATTTAATCCCAATTTTTAATCCGATTAAAAAGTGGGAATAAAGTGCGGGATTAAAGAGTGGGATTAAAGTGTAGGATTAAATCGTGGGATTAAATTGTAGGATTAAAGTTTGAGATAAAAATGAAACATCAATTTCGACTAGTAAAATAACAATGAAGTAGTATTTTTAAGACTTTGACATCGACAATATCAAATAACGTTGGATCGTTACAAATACGTTCCAAATTTCAGCTTTCTATCTCTATTAGATCATGACATATGATTTTTTGAAATAGTTTTTTTGACTCTTGTGTTAAATCGGATATTTTGTGATAAGAAAAAATCGCTTTCTTCCATCGATATACTTACTGTGAAATAGTGAATAGAGGTCGACTGGTTGGTGCTCTAAGGTTTGGAGTCTGCTTGGAAAGTACATGGATGTCGAACCGATGTATCCTTAAAGTGTATGTTGGAGATCAATAGAATCCCTACAGTGTTTATTGAGATTCCTACTATGTACCTGATCTTAGCCCTTAACTGTAGTGGTGAAAAAAAGTCACGTTTCTATAGTCGTGGGTCCATGGGACCCAGATATTTTCTATGATTATTTTTGAAACCTAAATAAAAACAAATTATTTTTTTTACCTGTTTTGTTATTAAAATATATATTGAACAATCATATTTTTACAAAAAATTAACAATAGGAACCATAATTCTTATTTATAATGGCAATTCTTTTGATCAGTTGTTAGTTACTTAACCTAAAAACATGCTTCAGAAAAAAAATCAATTGAAATGGAAAATCACAATAAAAAAAAATCAACAAAACTTTTTTCATAAATATAAAATAAAACTTTTTAAGATAATTATAAAAAAAACTGAAAAATATCTTCTGAAAAAATTTTGACATCACCTAATGATGAGCAAAATTTTATAAGTATGAATTTCATACTTTTATAACCGCAAGTCATGCAAATATGCAGTCTACATGTAGGAAATAAATGTACAGTCTTTGCTCTCTTGTTTGGCGGACAAAAAGAGCATCTTTTTTTTTTATTTCGGTCCAATTTCAGGATTTCATCGTTTGCCGAAGCTGCCTCTAGTGGTCAGTGAGAACTGAGTGAATTTCTCCCAATTTAATCTTCATCAATGTCTAATTCCACGTTCAACCACTGCTCTAATATATCCTCCATGTTTGAAGAAACATTCCTTTGGTTTGCCATAACAAAAAACTGACAAAAAAAGCAATAACATAAACAAAAAAAGTTACTTACCTATAGTCGTGGGTCCAATGGACCCACTCGCACACCAATACTCACCTTATCAGTAGTGAAAGAAACGCGTCCGTCCCCTTACACATACTTCAGCTACATGTCGGAAGGTACCTAGGAGCGGGAGGCGCTGGGGCACACGCCGTGATTTTTATACGCGTTCAAAGTTTCAACCTGGGTCCATTGGACCCACAACTACAGTTAAGGGTTAGGCATTTCCTGTTTTGCAATTTGGACGCGTTTTGATATGTAATATGCATAGTGGAATGCATCAAAGCTAATTACTAAGACGTCAAGTCGTCACGTCTATCAAGACCCCCTTGACTTGGTCACTGCATACTTGGCACATAATTTTTACTCATAAATAAAACAAATACCTACATCATTCTTCACATTTCACTAATCCTTAAGCCCAAGCTAAGCAGAACTTGAATTACCGGTACTAGATAATTTTTAGACTAACTTATACAACACATATCTAGATATATTTACAGTTCAATACGAAACAACCGGTACACCAGAAACAAATATTTGCAGCTCGTACAAACATTTGTTCCGACGCAGTAGGTCCTCAAACATAATCGAACCCGAAAACTCTTAGGTACATAACAGACGATATTTCGCCAACCTCACATGAAGCTAAGAGACTATCATGGCATTTTAATTACTTGTAAAACAATAAGAGTAGAGGGGAGTAAGGGGAGAACGGAACCAAAAACATCATCCGACCCTATTGTCAACCTCACCTGCACGCGTCGGTGGTTCGTACGAATAGCCGGCGGCGGCGGCCCTCCGGTCACCGCGGCGCTCCCTGCTAGACAACGGACGAGGCTCTGGCGACCGAACCGTGGCGGTAAATCCACCAACCCAGTTGGAATACCACCGACTGAAGAGGCTTCAACGACCTGGGCTTGTAAATCATGCCCAAAATGTTTGGTGCAAAAGGCAACGGGATACCATTGCACTATCAATCCCACGAGAGTTATGATAAGGTCCAAAATGAAAGGAAATTTGCGTGACAATCCGCGTAGCGACCGGCGCCCTCGGTTGTCCGGGAATCAGGGTGTGAAATGTGCTACCGGCCATGAGACCGTAGGCGACCAGGCATCTCATGGAAACTATGCCTCTGGAAGAACCAAGATCCAACTACGCAGCAATATCAGAGTCGGAACGTGGAATGTGCGAGGTCTTCAGGACGAGGGTAAACTCCACATTCTTGACCATGAGCTTGAGCGATGCAAAACTGACATCACGGGTCTGAGTGAGACGCATTGGAAGGAGAGCGGACACCGTAATACTGAAAAGCATACCATCTATTTTTCAGGAAATACCTCTAGTTTTGCAGGAGTGGCCATTGCCATACCAAAGCGATGGAACAAAGCGGTTATAGGATACAATCCAATCAGTGACAGATTGATATCGATAAGGCTAAGCGCAGCGCCTACCCCGCTGAATATCATCCAAGTTTACTCCCCCACAAGTGCTGCCAAAGATGATGTTATAGAGGATTTCTACCATCAACTTGAAGCTTGCATAGCCACTATCCCTACTAGAGAGTTTCTTATAATTTTGGGCGACTTTAATGCGAAGCTGGGATCAACTATAACGGATTCAGGTCTTAGAAATATTGTTGGGCTATATGGTCTTGGCACTAGGAACGAACGTGGCGAACGACTCATCCAATTCGCAGCCGATAACAACCTAACCATCATGAACACTGTCTTCAAACAGCACCCCAGAAGACTGTACACCTGGACATCCCCTAGCGGAGAACACCGTAATCAGATAGACTACATTATGATCAGAACTCGATGGAGAAGCTCAATTACCAACGCACACACGTTGCCTGGAGCAGATTGTCATTCTGATCACCAACTTCTAGTTTGCAATTTAAGGATTAAACTCCGTAACTCTGTAACAAAAGCAACAAACAGGCGTTTAGAGATCACTGACAGGGCCAGTCTAGCCAAAAGCTTGCAGAACTTCACGGTGCACAGTTGTTGCGGTGACGACGATGAACATCCGAATACGCTATGGCAGAATGCCAAACTCTACATTAAAGATTTGGTCGAAAAATCACAGCCAAAATCACCTGCAACAAAACGACAACATTGGATGTCTGCCGACACATGGCAAATGGTTGAGCGCTGAAGAGCACTGAAGGCCACTGGAACAGCTGTACAGGAACTGAATAATCTTAATGCTAAAATACAAACAGCTTGTAGAAGAGACCGCAATGCAGCACTCAATAAAATCTGCGAAGAACTAGAGCGACATTCAGAGAAGTTTGAAACCAAAGATCTTCACATGAAAATAAAAACTATCACTCGTCAATTCAAACCAAAGACTTGGGCAATTGAAAACAAAGACGGCGCGACGGTAACAGAGATAAAAGAAATAGTCAACACGTGGAAAGAGTATTGTGGATCCCTATTTGCTGACCCAGACTCATTACCGTCACAATGTTCCCAACCGACAGAATTGGAACCAGATTTATTGAAGGACGAAATAAGAGCAGCAATAAAACACCTTAAACCCAACAAAGCTGTAGGCGTAGATGAGATACCGATTGAGATCATTAAAGCAATGGGAGAACCTGGAGTGGATATAATGCACGCTATCTGTGGTAGAATATGGACGACCGGCAATTGGCCGAAGGATTGGTCTTGTTCCCTTTTCATACCTCTCCATAAAAAGGGCTCCACCAAGAAGTGCAACAATTACAGATTGATCTCTCTTATCTGCCACGCAAGTAAGGTGCTATTGCATATTATCAACAAGCGGTTACAGTCTTATTTATCTCCCGAAATAGCACCAGAACAGGCTGGCTTTGTTAAGGGCAGAGGAACGAGAGAACAAATTCTTATACTACGCCAGGTTATAGAGAAGTCACGAGAATTTAACAACCCCCTGTTTATAAGCTTTGTAGACTTTCGCAAAGCTTTTGACACAGTGCAATGGCAAAAACTCTGGGAAATTCTAGCAGTAATGGGTGTACCAAAACACCTAACGTACCTCATTAGAAGACTCTATGAAGATGGCACAGCTGAAGTGCGCGTGGACGGAGTGAACTCAAGCCCGTTCAAGCCTGAAGCTGGTGTGCGACAAGGTTGCATCCTCTCTCCGCTGTTGTTCAATATATACACCGAGCACATAATGCGGATTGTTTTGGACGACTGGGATAAAGGTGTTTCCATCGGAGGTCGGACAATTTCTAACCTTAGATACGCTGACGACACTACTCTCCTAACAACGTCTAAGGAGGATATGGAACACCTTCTGCGCCACCTAGAATCCACCAGCCTGAGCTTCGGACTAGCTATCAATCGAGAGAAGACCAAAATGATGATAGTGAACCGTGCTGAGAATAACGAACCAGAAGTCCAAAGCATAGCTAACTGCGAAGTGGTCCAGAGCTACATTTACTTGGGGTCAAACATCACCAACAGCGGAGGCTGCGAAGAGGAAATCAGGAGACGTTGCGCTATTACACGATCTGCTGCTGAAAAGCTCAACAAAGTTTGGAGGGACCGGCGGATAACCAAAACCACCAAGGTTCGTCTGATGCGGAGCCTAGTCTTTCCAATTTTTCTGTACGGATCCGAAACGTGGACCATGAGACAAAAAGAGCGGAGGAAAATAGATGCACTAGAGATGTGGTGCTGGAGACGTCTCCTGAGGATTCCGTGGACCGCGCATCGAACTAATGTCTCTATTCTCGAAGAACTTCGCATAAAGGAGAGATTATCGTCGACTGTGCAAATACGAATACTTAAGTTCTTCGGACACGTGGCTCGGAATGAAGACTCGATGGAACGCCTCGTAGTACAAGGCAGAATGGAGGGCAAAAGGTCCCGTGGTCGCTCTCCAACTAGATGGTCGGACCTCATCACCTCCCTAACACAGTCCACCATGACAGACTGCTCCCACAACGCAACCAATAGGGAACGATGGCGACGCATTGCTCGAGCAGCCGCTCATCAGGACCCCCCATAACCACGACCACTCTGCCAAGAGTGCACGACTAAGAAGAAAACAATAAGAGTTTACCTATAATGACCGGCGTCAGTTTCGAAATAAAAAACCACCTATTATATTTCTTGAATCTTAAGTAGCTATTCGAGTTGTCAAACACCCGTCTCTCGAATTTATCATTCAAACTCCTCACAAAGTCTGTGTCCGATTCCAAGTTTTGCATAAATAAATAATTTATCAAAAACTCTTGTAAATTAATTAGTCACACTAAATGCTGATGGGGCCCGAAGTTCTTCAAAAACAAGCGTAATCCTCGTTTATATAAATGTAAACTTTATTTGATTTATTCGTCTGAATGGTCATGTGTGATTTGCATGTTATGACTAGATTGTAAATTAATAAGGAAATTGAAATCAACAGTTTGTCTGACACGCTAATCCTAAAATAAAACTTTATGGTGTTTATCGGTCGTAAAAATTTGATTGAATATGCATAACTTATTGATGAGGACTCAAATTTTAACAAAAAATGAGTAACGTAACTATCTGTTAGATTCGTGGGAGCTAATTGATTTCGTATTTCTTATCATTTTCATCGTCAACCGAACATATTGGGCCATAGCTGGACATAGGACTCCCTTAACAAAGGGTAAATTTAACCCTTTAAACTGTAAACTTTTACCCTTTAGGAACCCAAAAAATATTTTTATTTATACTTAGATTTTTTTTTGTGTTGACTTGATCATTAAATGATCCAATACTGCGTAGGAAGTATATCTTATGATTTTCTTTTGCTTTATTACTTCGCTAAAAAGCTGCGGAATTGATTAAGTATAACAATTTTTACGGCACTCTTCAATTGAGCTGAAAAATGTTTTTCCATTTGCCACTTTTCCACAGTCCAAAATATAATCAGCTGGATCAATATTAACTTTAAAAACTACATAATTAATCACTTCTTACAGTTACATAAGGAAAACCTTACACTTAATTACTATAACTCTATGTTATTAATTTGTTAGAATTTTCTTTTAATTAGAAGACTTTTGCCTTTGCACTTGAATCTCTAATGAAAAACAATTTCCAGAATTCTTTTTCGAAAATGTAAAACCCTTTTGAGAACTTTTTAAAAGATAATATTATATCCAAACAGCCTAAACAACAGACTAACCAAGTTACTCAAACTATCCTATGACAGTCCCGATTTCAATATCAGCAGACTTGTTTACTTGCCATGTTTGCAAGAGATTTTTGTCAGCAATCATTCTATCGCTTCGGGCTGAAGTGACCTCTTTGTAGGCCTTTGAGTTTGAGTGCCTCTTGCTTTCCTGCTTCTTTTTATCCTGATAGCGATTGAAACTTTCTCGCTTCAATATTTTTGCGATCTGTTTCAGTAGACACCTTTCTTTTAATGTATCTCGCTTCCGTGAAATTATAGGTATCCGTAGTATGGATTGAATATTACTTGTTCTGATTTTGGTTATAAAACCCAATGGCCACCGCTCTCAGTCTTATATTTTGATGTTTTTTATTATTTGTGGTTTACAATAACAATAATTTACAATAACAATAAGGTGATCAACAATAGCAACTGTAACAATCAGAAATTTGAGTCTACATCATCAAATAGTTAAAGTCCCGTTTCATTCTTTTTTGTCCAAACAATACAACTTTTAGCAGAATAAGTTCTGATTTAAAGATTTTGTGGCTTCACTACAAATTCCAATAGGTCCCGATTTAGGTTTTAACAAACCCTGATAATGTTAGACTCAAAATAATAATTTTATACCTAATTCCCCAAACAAAGAGACGTTAAAACCACCTCATGCACCCATTAGCTCCGACTCCGACATCAGATAAGAGCATCTAGATTTGTTGGCCTATATCTGTTTGTATGTTGACAGCTAACGGAGCTTCCATTTAAAACGGAGTTCGAGTGACTTTATGAGTTTCACTTCTGCTAGTTAATTATTACCTTTTGTGTGAGATGTGGAGTGAAACTCGTCGCAGTGCTTTTGTGATTTTGGCAGAAGTAATTAAAATATTGTTTTATAGTAATTTACTGTGTGATTTTCTCAACTGTGTCTGTGTGAAGGTACTCAAAAACTATTAGCGTAGACGGCTACAGTTTACGTAAAATAATAATGCCGGTGGTTTCTAAATGTTTTTCTTAGGGTTAAATACAACTCTGTAGACTTTTCTGATTACAAAATTCTCAAACACCAGCCTAATTGTTCATCTTCATTGACATTGGCCTTTCCTACCTTGAAACATGATTTAAGTAGGCAGCTAATCATTCCCACACAGGCTTTCCAGTTTATGTATTAGGGTGATTCTACGAAAACTCGTTTTTTGTCTGACTTCTGTGGCACATTTTTTTTTGTTGAAATTGCACATCATGATAGTATATTCTAAATGAAGATTTAATTTTGAATTTTTTGGTTGTGAAGGGAACTTTATTGGCTTTATGGTTACGGAGTTATTCAATTTTAAAAATATGGTGTCCACGGAAATCAGAATTTATATCACCAAAATCAAATATGGGTTGGTTTATCGATAAAAATATGTGTTTTCGGTAGTAAGTAGATTATTAAGCTAAGGACCAATTATTTGACGTTTGTAGTTTTAATCAGTTTTTACAAAAACACCTTTTAATCATTACTGTAAATACAAGGAACTTTTTACAAAAATCACACTAACAATATTTATCTTTGTATTAAAAATATTATAATTATTCATTTTGTATTTATTATAAAACTTTTATCCTAAAAAACATCATAAAAACTGTAAAAAAATATTATTGAAATGTTAATGAACCCGCAAAATCCACGGAAATCACACCACGGAAATCAAAAAAAATAACAAAATCTTAGAAATTTTCTTAATTTGCTTGTTTATTTTACATTGAAATATGCAGTCGAAATTAGGAACACAAAAAGCATGAATTATCATCATTAATAAAATAATAGGATTAGCATAAACAAATTTATAGTCAACATGGTAATCAGAATTTCTAGATACCAAGCCACGGAAAGTGATTACGTACTGAAATAACAGAGTGACGTGGAGACTTACACACTTGTTGTACACACCACTGATGGGGCGTGACTGATAGTTTCTCTCGATCTAACAACAATTTACGCAGATGTTAAAGTACAGCATTTATGAATGAATTAGTGCGCACCAGGGGAATCAGAGCTAAACGACGGACGCGAAGTTATCTCGTTGTAACTTGTCAACTAAAGCTTAGTTTTGCGTAGTAATAGCGTCAAATAAGCAAGTAACTATCTGGGTTATTGTGAACCTATGTAAATTAGTACTAGTGTTTTCAGAAAATGATATAAAAATTTATTAACACAGGAACATGAGGTCCGGACGCACCACGGAAGTCAGAATTTCCAAGGATTTTATTTATTTTAACTTATTTAAAATAAGATTATTAAAAAACTAAAAAAGGCCTCCCCTATTATCTTTGTCTAATCTACTATCATAAAAAAAATCAAAGGGCTAGGGATACTTTTTGTATGATTTTTCGAGCCGGACATGTATTTTTGAAACCCGGGAGAATCACCCTAACTAAGCTAGAGATACCTTCCAAAGTACTTAACAAAGGTACCACTTTTTAGTAATAAATACGGCCCTTAAGCAAGCGGTTCCAAGGTGTTAAGTTAAGATTTCCTATTTCGAAGTTGAAGTAGTCGACCAAGGACTTGATTATACTGTTCTGTGTTTTTCAGTTCTTAAAGCCCAACGTTCTTCGTGTTGTGTAAAAATATGTTTTGCTCATTCATTTTCCTTCTTGTTGCGAAACAAATGCAGGTAAAATTATATTTAGACAAAGTTTTACGTAAGATAACTACTTTTAGATCATAAAAACAGCGTGCTGGTAAGAATGCAAGTAGGTATTGTTTTATTTCAGAACTAGCATCTTTCCCCTGCTTCGCATTGTTTCTATAGAAACGTCTCAATGCTATTTTATCCTTTGGGAACTGATTTATGGAATGAAAAGTAGCCTTTGTGTTATTTCACGGCTAGAACTACGTTTATTTAAAATTTCAGCCCGATCCGCAAACAAGCATACCTTCATACATCCATGCAAACCTTCATATTAATTATATTAGAAAAGAAATTTTCAACTGGATGCTCATTTCCCGTTATAATCTTTAACGTTTTAAAATATGAAGTTTACTCAACTATGAGCATAAAGCAAAGCAATTTTTAATTTACGGCAAAATAAATGCTTCATTTACATTGACACCATCAGCAGTAGCTAGCGATAAGTCCCGAGAATCTCAAATGGTCCCCAGTTCCCACAGCGTATAAATGATACATGAATACAATTATGACTTCGGAAAACGTTTCCGCTATCCACACAACATCACTTCGGTAAAGCACTAAGCACTATTCATATTGCGTGTCCAGTAATACCGCCCACGGCGACTTAAGACCGTGATGGGTCTAAATACCTGGCTATCTCTACTAAAAAGACCTTTCTTTTCAAAATCTTAATCGAAAATCAACTCTAGATCCTCCTGCTTAGGTTTCAAAGTGTCTAACTCTCTATCTGTTTTATGTTGGGCTAAAAGAGCCTCACAGATAGTCAGCAATGCTATACAAAAAGTAACTAAACATTAGCATGGATTAAGTAGACGCACGGCTGCGACTGACCCCTCGAGACAATGGAGTGTATTCAAGAAGCATATTAAAAGCAGCAATGTTTGTATTATCTCATTGAGAATAAGTAAATGAATGGAGAATCGTAATGGGCTCACATAAATAGAGTGCAATAAAAATATTTTAATCAGTGAATTAATCTTTGAGTTTATTGGTACAGACATATTATCTAACAGATCGATACATTTCTTCAACTCAATTTTAACTGCATAAGATTGTAGCGGTGCTAAGAGAACTCCCTAAGCGACCCCATGGATTTTTATAAAAAAACTGAACGATCAGTGGGTCGTAAGCCAGCGGCAGGCCACTTTTATCTGCGCATAACTACAAAAATGACATCTTTATCAAGGATTGTATGTAAATCTCGGTACATTTATGCATGTATTCCGTATAGGCGAGCACAGGGCCTCATTATGAGCCTTACCATAAATTTACTTCATTAGACCTCTTTCACCGCTCCTACACAAAGGCATACTGTCTACAGCCATTGGTACGGCACTAATAATAAACACATGTTTAGTGGCTTGTGTAAGTTTTATGTACGTAGGTACTTTATGAAGGTACATACTTTTAATGAGAACTTTGATTAATTTACTTACAGGCTGAAATCTTGTTGTTAATTATAACTTGAACATGCTTGAGGTTACCTAATGAGTAGCAAGTTTACAAGTTATCGTTTCAACACAAATTTCCCGTCCTTCTATGTATTTATATACTTTTAACTAGTGCCTATTGTGTAGATTTCACATTCACTGCAGTACAATAAAACAGATTTGAAATTGGAACCTCTAGCCGTATCTCAACTCTCCGCAGTAGATAGTTTAGAATAGTTTAGTAAAGCTTCCAAAGCAGCCAAGTAAGTTGTATTGCGTGACTCCTCACATTAGTAAGCTATTGCCACTAAGATAGCAGAGCTAAGATGAATGAATACCTTGCACCTAGACCTACGCTAAGATACTATCGAAATTGTAACTGTTCTGTAATGGCAATCTAATTAAGTTTATTGGGGGCACAGTTCCTGTATTCGCTGGTAAGATTTCACTTTAAGGGTAAGGGTTTTTGGACTCCAAAATCACATTTCTAAATAACTCTTTATTTTTCAGTGGCCGCTTACCCCTGCACTCTACAGGTTTCGTCAACGTTAAAATTTTCTGAGTCATCTTGGTTCCCAGGTCAATATCAGACGACCTCGGTGGCACAGGGATCGAAAGTTTGCCAGGGACGTAGGATGGATGGACTTTCGATGTGATGGAGGATTCAACTTCCACCTCGGGGCAAATGTTTGTTCTATCTGCATATATTTGCTGGATTTTCTGTGTCTAAGTCTAGGCGTTTGCTTTGTTTAACCCATTTTCAGGAGTTTTATGAATTTTTCTGATAAAAATGTGCAATAATTTAATATTTTTAATATGCTCTGTAGAATTCAAAGCAAATCGGTCCACTCGTTAAAGAGTTACGAAAAACACAAAAAAAAACTTTAACTCCCATTTTAACTCACTTATTAGGGATGGAATTTAAAAAAAAACCGGATCGGGTTTTTACGTAGTAAAAGTACCAAAAAATCGCTTGTTCTTAAAAATATAAAAATCAGCTTCGCACAAAAACTTCTAGTAAAATGCGTATTATACTTAAAGATATTTCTCTTCTACACAATTTTAAAACATGAGAAGCAAGTAGATTGCTTATCATGTTTTAAAAGTGTCTAAAAGTTCATGCGTTCGATAATTTTGCATCACACAGTCCTCAAAACAAACCTTAATTTAAATTTTTGGGGAAAAAGCGTGACAATGTTTCGCTAAAAGGAAAAATTCATTTTTCTTGTTCACGCTTTTCTCTGTAGAAACTCTAGACAATGAGAGTTTTTAAGGACTGATAATGGTGTTGAATCACCCCTTGGGCCTTTTGTTATTTTCTTGGAATGTAGTTAGATGAGAGCATGAAATTTTTTTGTGATATGATTTTTAAATTTAGATGTAAAAATACAAGTGTAATAAAAATGCACATAGAGTGGGACTATAAAAAAAGTCAGGAGAACGTTACCATAAAGGGAGAAAAAGTAAAATTTAAAACGATTCTCACGTTCAATAAAATTCAAATTTAGTACGACTCCAATGGTCCATCAAACCGCCAGATACTGGGCATTTATCGAGGACCCATTTAAATCGTAAAAGGTTATAACACCCTTCCCCAGTCCAGTTCCGAAAACAAAATTTATGGTCCAGCTTAAATTTGATCTTGTTTTTTAAATGTTTACTCATTTTATAGGATCTCTACGTAAAAACATATGACGAGCTAGGTGAGCTCCACAGTTTCACCCGTATGAAAATTATTATGTTGTATTCCAGGCCTAGAACTACGTCAATTCAAAATTTCAGACTAATCCGTTCAGTAGTTTTAATCCATCCATCCAAACTTATTCGCACTTATTATATTAATGAATCTGAAATAAATAAAAATTGGTGAGGAGTATCTTACTATCACATAAATTTTCAATTTAATAATGACTTCATCCAATGAAAATGAATGAAATGGAAATGTGATAAGTAGTTAGTTTAATAAGATCCCTCTGTTATGTATGTTTATTTAAAAAAATATATATATTAAACCCATATGCTTTACGATACTTTCTTTGTTTACTATAGTATTTTTGTAAATTATATAGCACTGCTTAAGTAGTTTAAGTAAAATAAAGCATTGTATTACCGTCTGAAATAAATTATTTAGAATTTGAAAGCTCATGGATTAAACTTTGCTTCAAATCGCTAAATTCAATTCCAACTATGAGTGGTTTAAAATTAAAGTGACAAAGATAAATCGTTTCATTCGTCATAAGTAACAGCAAACTTCTTCTCTCAACTTTACGGCTATCTGGAAGCTATCTGAACCGGTCGGTATTGTTCCTTATCCAAGGTTTTTTGACGCCCGGAGCGAAGTGGAATCCATTAAGATAGGTCAGACGATACGATGCTCTATTTCGAATGGATATCCTTGAGAACTTTGCTTGGATTCCAGACATTTCTCAACGATTGTTTCAGATCCAGAAATAGATAGAAGAGAATTTGTAATGACTTACATACTCGTATGCAGGAATAATTTGCCTAGGACAAGTTGTTAATCTTATCTGACTATCTCACTTCTTACTATTGTGATAAATTGGAAAGTCAGTGTGAGTTTTGAGTAATCTCTGTAACTACTTAATTTAATTATAAGAAATTTGGTATGTAGATAGTTTAGAACCATAGAATAACACATAGGATTTATAAAATTTGAAATTTTTAACCTCTGAGGGGATTTAGCTCGCCTGTGTCATAATTTATCAGTTTTTTATGTATGTATTTTTCATTTGTGCATTAAAGAATTGAACCGGGTGGTAATGGAAAAATTATTTCTTGGTTTGATTTACTCAATACTCGGTATAAATAAACTGCGGTATAAATAAACTGCAAAATAAATAAATAAACAAAATAAGTATTTTAAATTTTAATAAACAAAATAAGTATTTTAAATTTTACAAAATTTGACAAATGAATTTCCATGTGGGCGAAGCCGTGGTACGCAGCTAGTCACTCATATATGCACGAATAATTTGCCTAGGACAAGTTGTTAATAAGCTTATAAAAAATTACCTATTATACACAAAAAATAAAAAAGTGTATTGAATTTGAAAGTATTGAATTTGAAGTGTATTGAAAATTCGAAACTCGAAGAAACTATAGTAAATCATCCAAAATGAAAATAAATCCGAAAATCCATTCAACCAAATCCGAATCCCATTGGAATGCCAGTTGCAAAGCCACAATTAAGTGATGATTGGTCAATGTGGTATTGTTTGAATAGGGAATATCACAATTTGCGGTTCCGGTACCTACGGTGGTAGCATGTGACCACATCATGTGGCGCTGTGATCAACCACCGGTTCATGTTACAAATATGTATTTAAATAAAAGACGTGGATATATCATGGATATGATAAGGGACCAGCCCCTTATCCTATCCATGATATATCCAGGGTTATATATCACTACATAGTATAAAATAAATTCGCTTTCTCTGTCCCTATGTCATTATGTCCCTTTGAACGCTTAAATCTTTAAAACTACGCAACGGATTTTGATGCGGTTTTTTTAAATAGATAGAGTGATTCAAGAGGAAGGTTTTTACGTATAATAAAACCGTGCGAAGCCGGGGCGGGTCGCTAGTATAATATATATGGTTGATATATGTATAGGGTTATACATATAACCCTTGCACTTTGTTATATGCAACATTGCACTATGCGTGTTACGCTAGCATAAGTACCTAGTTTTAGAGAAACCTAGTATCTAGATAAACCTAACATAGGATTTAAGATACTACTAACCAAAATATGTATTTTTCTTGAATCAATAAATGCTATCTATCTATCTATCTATGTTTTGCTTTGGGAATATATAACAATAATAATGCAATAGGCCACACAGTATCATGTAGTCCCAATCCAAACACAAGCTCCCATAACATATCAAGACCCATAACACAAGCTCTTCTTAGCTTGGAGCTAGATGATGCAGTTTGAATTTTCCTTCAACATTTATATATTTAATTAATACTGTCTATTGAGTTGAAAATTGAGTAAATATCTATTCAACCCCGCGTACTTAATATACAACTACAAAAGGATAAACCTTAAAATCCAAGAACCGATCAACAGGTTGTGATGTGCGCTATGGATTATTAAAATACCTCAATAAATAAACTTCTATAGGACATTTTGATTACAATATAAACTTTTACTAACCTATTATAATGAAATAGCTTCATTCATAATTATAGCTAAGCTTATAATTATAAACACTTATTAATTTAATGAATTTGTGGTTTTATGGCATGCGCGTTGGCGTATTAGAGCTGTTGATGGAATTCTAGTGAGTGGTGATCGTAAAGGTGTAAGAAACAAACTTATTGCTGTATGTTTCTATTGAGTTTCTTCGTTTACGGCACAGAATAGTATGTACTATGTATCTATTATGTAGTTTACAGTGGAAATGAATTATTTTCGCTTGAAATAAGATATTTTTTTATTATTAATGCTAACAAAAAAACACAATCAAGGAGTAGAAACAATTTAAAGTGACTAAGCTCTTAATTGTCTAACTCCATAATAAAATTATCTGTTTATTTTATAGTGAATAAACAAAATGCATTTGACCGTGCCGTTTTATCAATACATAGAATAAAAAAAAGTCACTTTCAGCTTTCTGTTTGTTATGTATGCTATTTAAAAATACGCAACGGATTTTGATACAATTTCAATTAATAGTTTGATTCAAGAGGAAGGTTTATGATGAAGGTATAACACACCCGTGCGAAGCCGGAAAGGATCGCTAGTATATCATAAAAGTAGATAATCGTTGTATCTCGCTTCATCTTGGTTTTCTGGTCATGTTTTGTTTTATAAAGCTAAAATAAAACAAAGAGAATACAAGTGTTTTATGTTCACAGCTTTTTCTTATTCTTTAAACCAAATTCTCATACTAAGCAGCTCACGTCTCTTTACACTTGAAAGTAATCTGTTCACACCTAAAATTCAATTAATTCACGCATCCGTTTGACTGCTCCAGAGGATCGTGACTGGTAATGGTTAGTGAGCTTCTGGTAAATAAAATGGGGGTTCTATTTTATTCATCATCTCAGAAATAATCGTTTTTTAAGGTTCTGGAGCCTGCAAAACTACTTTCGAAATCAGGTAGTCTGTAAACTGCCGAAAGGCTTAATTTTTTTTAGTTTGGACGAGGAAATTTCAAATATTTTTAAAATGGGGTTCAATTTTATTTTCCAGGTCCGTATTAAACTATTATTTTTGAGATCAAAAACTTTTTGGTTTGAAACTATGAGAGAATTTCAAATATCTTGGCGTATAATTCATAAGACATTATCATACAAATTACACGAAAACTAAATAAAAAAAATAAATATACATTTTCGAAGACATGCATCTCATAGAACGCAAAGCAGTTCACTTAGATGAGAAACACAAAGTTTTACCTAAACAATGTAGGTAAGTAAGAATCTACTTAAAATAATACTTAGCACGAGTGTGCCTACCATAATTAGGTATCTCATACCAGAATAAATAAATGAACGTTAGCGAAATAAACATAGATTACAAAACCAGGAACAAATCCTTAAAACCACAAAGGTCACCGGGCCCTGTGGTATTTTATCCCTGCATGCAGAAAAAGCCATTTTCAAACTCTAATATAGTTAAAATCATCTGAATAGGTCACAAAGGTAAAATAGTTAAAAGGATTCCAAAACAAAATCTAAACGCATGCCGTCACGTCGAGTTTCAATGTAAAAACACTTCGATCCTTCTAGACAAAAAACTAAATCGACTAACGGAAACCAGACGTCCAATTTTAGGTGCCATCACTTCTTTTAAAAGCAACTTTTAAAACAGACGACCTCTTTGACGCAGTGAGCGAGGGTCCTACAACGAAGGGGTTCCATTCCTAAATTGTTTCACAATTACCTATCTGAAGATATTTGTTCAGGGAAATCCGGGTATTTTCAATGTTTATTCAAAAATATATACCTACCTACATAAATGGAGTAGGTACCTATAAAGCCATATAAGCCTAAGCAGAGCTTGTGTTATGGGTGACTAATATACTTAATAAAATACTTACTTCCATTATATAAAATATTTTTTATTAAAATAGCGTATAAATAAATATAAATATGTCCTTAAAGCAGTCCAGTCTCATGGTTACTTAATTTCGTAAAAGCCAAGTCATTGAAGACCATAATTACAGAAAAAAACAATACTAGCAAGCAGTTAATAATGAAGAAGATCCAAGCGTTCCATTCATCATTGAGAATAAAATTAATCCTTTACAATAGCCTCAAGATATTTCAATATTAAAGAATCCCATTTATTCCTAGTGTCTGCGGAGTTTGGCTTATAACTCTCTTGAAGTCAGTCTTGGTTTGACCTCTTAAGGGTGCGTTCAGTATGCACTTTAGAACTGTGCATCGAAATCGTCAAATTCAATCCTTTTCCTTCCTTACTAAAGTAAAAAATGCGTTTTTTTATGGATATTTGTTCCTCTTTCAATCAAAACTCTTGAACGGATCGGGCTGAAATTTTGAAATTTAGACCACCGATGTGGCGCGGTGGGCGAAGTTCCGCCTGCGACGCAGGAGGTTGCGGGTTCGATTCCCGCCTTGGGACAAATGTTTGTGAGATCTGCAAATATTTGAACGGGTTTTGGGTGTTTACTATGTACATACTAAAAAAAATATGTAAGTATGTATTAAGTATATCAGTCATCTAGTAGATAACCACAAGTTGTGTTTATCTAGGGGCTGGATAATGCTGTGTGGGTGAATAGTAGTGACTTGTTGAATAGTTGAAAGTTCTAGCCATAGAACGATACATAGGCTAGTTTTTATCCAATATTCAGTATTCACTTTAGAACTGTGCATCTGTACTCTGGTCTGGTTAAACTCAATGAAGATTTTTTGTAAATGTTTATAAAAATTCTTCATTGAGTTTCCTTCACACTTAACCTTAAAATCGCTTTGTTGCTATAGATTTTCCAATTCATACTTCTGAGTTTCAACAGTCCTTTGTCTCGGTTATGTCAATATCTATTCATTCTGATTCTGAAGATGAGAAAGTTGTTAAAGAAAACTGCTTCCAATGTTTTCATATAATGAGCAGTGTTTTTGACATTGAGAGACCAATTCTAAAGCCAAAATACCTACGGTATAAATATAAAAACTTAAAAAATAAACATGAATATATATTAAGTTATAGTTGAAAATTATTTATTTATCAGTAACAATCGCTAAAGTATTGGATTGACGTTCTGTAAAATATATGATGCTCTCGGGATTCACTCAACTTATAAAAATGCTACAACTCGTCCATCTATTCGAACTTTAGAAGTTCTTAGTACCTACCTACGCAAAATGGCGGCAAAAAAAATTATTGCGCCATTTTGCGATCGTAAGATGAAACTGAACGTCGCCCCTAGAATGTATCCTTTACCACAGAACACATTAATAGTACACCCAGACGGAGTAAAGCAAGCAAAACAAAATAAAAAACATCCGCACGAGCAGGCAAATGAAATCGAAATAACGTAGTCCGAGCGACCCAAGGAATGAGATACGGCCTTTTGATTAACCATTGTCAGGTACTGGACTCGCTCGACTGGGGCCGCTTTTGATCTTGGAACTACTAGCTGTGGACTGGGAGTCCGACTTCACTAAGAACAAATCAAAAGATACCTAGATCTTTTGTGACAAAGGTTTGGCGTAGCATACCTAGTTGCTAGTGTGTTGTTTTTGGGGCAGTATGGAATAAAAGATGGAATAAATATGAAGCTAGTGTTTTGTTTTGCACTTTTTGTGTGATATTTGGTCTTCAACGGCTTGAAACGAAAAATAGTTTAAAAAATAATTTGACAAAAGAATAATAGCTATTATGAGAATCATGATTCTATAGAGCAGAGTTTAGAAAAATAACTAAACAATTACACAATCTCCCAAACATTCGTAGACAGGCAGACAGACTTATTTCGTTAGACAGTTCTAAAGATGAAAAGCGATCGTCGTGATCTCTCGTTTACATAATTAAGCATCCGCGGTATGTTTTAGCCACATTATGAAACTTGAGACGCTAATGGGGATTGACCTTGACTTTGCGTCATAAGAATTTCTGGTCCGGTATCAAAAAATCTACAATGAAGGTCACTGGTCTTTTTACAATAAAAATTGCATAAGTTAGAATTTAAAAGAAAAAATAAGGATTAATGAATCTTGAAGAGAAATGATTCACTGTTGCGTTCTATTGCTATTTTTAGGGTTCCGTGCCTGTAGGGTAAAAACGGGACCCTGTCACTAAGCCTCGATTATCTGTGCGTCTGTTAGGGCCCTGTCTCTCATGAACCGCAACAGGTAAACAGTTAAATTTTTCAGTTTTAATTTTAATTGCCATTTATTTAAAAAATGTATTTAGTATATATAACACTGTTTAATATAAATCTCTTTAAAATGTCTTTCTTTTCTTTTATAAAATGTTTTTTATTTGAGAAAATACATTAAGATAATAAAAAACTTTCTACAGTAATAATGGAAAAAGTAAAGAGTACGTTGAATACCGATCACCGAAGCTTAGCAACTTTTGGCACGGCCAGTAAGTACATGGGTTGACCGCGTGATGTCAATTTCTTGTTAGTTTTCGATTCCGTTTTGTTTTATCTTATGAAAGTAGAAAGTTTTAGTTGATGGGACGGAACCCTAAGTGTGGAAATATACTCACACTTGGTAGGTTTTATTTTTAATATTTTCCGTTTCAGTGTGTTGTTTCATAACATTTCATGTTTACATCTCGTATCCATGAAAAACAAACTCTTTCTGTGTTTATTACAGACAAATATTGGTAAACAATTTGCTTGCACCAAAATACACCTTCGATTGCAACGTTTGATCGTATTCTTTTATTGCCTTTTAATGTTTATAGGGTGGCAGTCACGCATTGGCCCCAAAAAGTTAACTTCCTCTGGTTAATTACTTGCAAGTCGGTGGCCTACGCTTAGGGTTTCACCCTTTGTCACGCAATCTTAGAACTAGAAAGTAGGAGGTACGGCTTGAAGAAAGTATTCACGTTCTTCATTATTTTTTGAACTTTTAATTCAATATTGTAGAAGAGGCTAATGTACCGGTCTCTAAATCGACCGATATGGCGCGGCGGGCGAAGGTCCGCTTGCAACGCAGGAGGCGCGTGTTCGATTTCCGCCTTGGGACTAATGTTGGTAGGATTTAGAAATGTTTGTTCAGGGGTTATCGATGTTTACTATGTCTAATTAAAGAAAACCTATCCATTTATAAGATACTAGCGACCCGCTCCGGCTTCGCCCCGTTTTATTATACGTATAAACCTTCCTCTTGAATCACTCTATCTATAAAAAAAACCACATCAAAATCCGTTGCGTAGTTTTAAAGATTTGAGCATACATAGGGAGGAACATAGAGACATAGAAAGCGACTTTGTTTTATACTATGTAATGATTATTGTATTAAGTATATCGGTCATGTAGTACCCATAATACAAGCTCTGCTTTGCTTGGGACTAGACGATGCTGTGTGGGTTGTCCAGCGTTATTTATTTATTTACCCAATTGTTATTTATCCTTCCTTTATAATTTAAAATTATACAATTAATTAACATACTTCTTGAAAGATTGTTAAATAATTTGTTTTGATTAAATAAAATATTAATTGTTTCACTCCAATAATGATACCGCAATCAAGGTTGAAATGAAACCATTCTATCAATATTATGTGGGTTCAAATATCATCGCACGCTATGGTTTCTTTCATCTTTTGACGACTAATATATGCCTGCGGGTTTGCACGCGTTGTTTCTATGGAAAGTTTCAAAGCTATTTCTATCCCATGGGAACTGATTTATAGGATGAAAAGTACGTGTTCGTTGTTATTTCAAGGCTATTACTACGTCTATTCAAAATTCAGCCCGGAATATTTTCTATCATTTTTCTTCATTCCATTGTCGATCTTGGCTTTAGAGGTTAGACATCTCGAGAAACCTCGGTTTACAGTTTCGCGTCTACTCACGTGTTCCAAACAGGGGCCTTATCGTCTAACTTGAAATCGATTATAAGTTAAACTAAAATGTCAATCAGTAGTACAATCGAAGTCCAGGCTAGGTCTCAAGTGTCAAAAATGAATCAATATCGATTATCGGTTGAGTTAGACAATAAGGCCCCAGGTTTATATGGAAAAAATATCAAAAATTAATTGTATTTAAGTCGTTTTTCCTCCAATAGTATAAACTGGTGCAAGATACGACTGCAAAAAGTAGACAGGCCGGGTCTGCCATAAAATGCAATAAGAATAGCATGGGTTCATATGTGGACTAGGAAACACCGTGCATGAATTACAGTGAGGCATCTATTTCGGAACAACCTTGCTCTACATCACGCACACACATGAATATTCGTTGCTAGTTTAATAAACAAAAGAACTTTCACACAAATCCCCTTGTCCTATCTAATAATAGTACTACTATCCAACTAATGTTTAAAGTAATTACTTTATCTATACTTCTAGTACTAAACTAAGTAATTGAAGTACTTTATCTTTACTAATATTTTAAGAGAAAGAATTTGTTTGTTTGAACTGAATAGGCTCCAAAATTACCAAGCAAATTATTTCACCATTAGATTTTTACATTATCCCTGATGAACAAAGGTAATAGAAAAATAATGAGCAGGTCCTTTTAATTATAAACACATAAGTAATATTATTTAATTTAGTTAGTTTCGGTTCTTTCAGTTCTTTTAAGTATCATTCGTTCATTAATTGATAATATTTTCAAATCTAAACTTGTATCGGTATAATCAGGAGTTGAAAAAGCTTTCGTTCAGAATGAATGAATGAACATTTTATTGTACTTAAAATTAACATACATTTAAATTCATATTTAAATATCTAAGTTATTATAAGTAACCATCTATCAAAATGACAAATAAATATAATGCAAAAGGCTGCCTTATCCCTGTGAGATATTTCTCCTAAGCAACACTGACGATAAAATATCAAAAATAACTTTTATTCTGTCACTCATACAAAATCAAAAAATTACATTACTACTCCAAACTCTACAATGTCCAGCTAGCCAGCCACAGCTTACCCAGCAGTTAGTAGCCGGCCAGTCCTCGACCGGCCCGAGTCGAGTCCGCTAGTACGGCACCATTGAACACGCGCGACGGACGCGTCCCTGTGACTCTGTGTTGTGTTTTGAAAGTGGACTTATGTAATGATAACTGGAGCCGGAGCTTTCGGAATTGCGTGATAACAGTGAGTTGATTTACTTTACACCCTTTTACTATAAATTGTAAGTGCAGTTTTGTTTGATGTTTATTCTGTGCAGTGAACTCTATGCTTTATAGGATCTTTACGATTCTGCTCTATTTTATTGTTTGAATATTGAATTGTGTTTTCTGAATTTAAATACCCACTAGGGCTACAACTATTGCCATAGCCTAAGCTATACGTGTCTACGTTTTTTGTTCATAACTAATAGATACCTACCAACTAAGCTTTTGTAGAGACATAATTTTATCACTAAAAACCGTTTTCTTGTGCTTTTAGTCGTAGATAAAAGTTCAAACGCCGTGTCAAAAATTGTTTACCTTATCAGTAAAGTTTGGAACTCTATGCGCATGTCTGTTATCTTATAGCCATACCTGTCTGAGTATACATAGGCATAAATCTCTTTTTCGTTGTCTTATCTCGAATTAAGAAGAAAGTGTTGGATTATATTAAATGCATTTAAAAGCACACTCTTCAAACTGGTATTATAACGCAATGTTATCTAAATGTTAGTGAGCTTATGCTTATGGCACTCATTCTAGCTAAGAAAATGATAGAGCTGGTTCATTTTCTTTTTTACGGGATAACTTTTTGTTGAGACTTTCATTGTTGATTTAGTAAACGTCTTTTGTTTCATATCATGATAACTTTTCACAAACTTTTACAATATTTTATTATTAAGATCGATTATTACAGATCAATTATGGAACCTTATAAAACTTTATGGGTAGAGGGTTGTATGTCTTAGCATATTATACTTATATAATTCTTATCATGTATCTTAATAATATTGTACTAGCGACCTGCCCTGGCTTCGAACGGTTTTATTATACGTATAAACCTTCCTTAATATTTAAGTAAATTTACTAAAAATTAAAAAAATAAGAAAGCATGTGATAAATTTACAATCTACACTTGTATTGGTAATTTTTTACCATGATAGTTCTCAAACTGAACCAGCTATATAAAATCAGCTGGTCTTTTTCAATCCGTCCGTGCATTGCCGCGTGAATAGACATTTAAAAACCTATTAGCTTAAAAAAGGTAGAGTAAAGCTCTATCTCATACACTGTAAAGTGGATTTTACTTTAATCTGTATATTTAATATAAAAAGAATTCGGCTTGAAATTTAATCCCTAGTTAAGAAGCAACAAAAAACAAACTTCAGAAATTGTACTCAATGAGAGGTTGAGAGACTGTTAGAAATGTACTAAAAACTTTAGTTTCGATATTATACTTTTATTTTAGCTTCCTTTTATTAATGTTTTATTTAGTCTTCAGTATTATAAAATGTTGATAAATTTACCTACAAATGTTGAATCGTATATCTCCTAAATCTTAGACAAAATTCAGGTATCGATTCTATGTACCTACCCTAATGCAATTTAAGTAATGAGTTAAACTATATGATCGAATTCCCTGAATAAAAATTTTAAAATACAGCATTTTCAATCTATTCAAAAATTAAAACATCCCTTATCAAGAAACTGCATTAGAAAATGGACTCAACAATCATCCCCATAAAACCTATAATCTTCCAATGACGTGTAAAAGACGACAATTTCTTCTCAGATAATCTATTGTTATAAAGTGGACTATATTTCTAAAGCCATAAAGGCTAACATACTACAGTCAGAAGATCAGAGTATCCCACTCGTTGATGGCACGATCGTGATGCACTAACGCCATCTAACGACAGATCTTTGCACTTATCACTGCAGTTGGTTCTTGTTAGGGCTTAGACCATTTCCTGACAAATGTTACTCGATAATCGAAGAGGCTTTGTCTTGGCTTTTGTTGATAGAACTCTGGTTTTATTGATAGAACTCGGGTTTTATTGATAGAACTCTGGTTTTATTGATAGAATACACCGGTGTTCACACCAACATACTAGTATTGACTCTTTGTTTGAAGACAAATTATAAAAATCTTGCTAGATTTGGTGATAGGATTTTTTTTAAACTTAGGAAAAACCAAATTTCTGTAAGATTTTAAGAAAACAAAACACTTTCTTTGATCTTTCAATGAATAACAAATTAAATTTTCAGAAACAGATAAAGCATTAATAATGCAATAAAATTATAATAGAAATCATGGCATTAAGCTGAGCGTACATTAAATTTGAGTTCATAAAGTTTATATTCTTAAAATTACATTCCCGATATCCTTCCAAACTCCATTTCCTCTCTCATATAGCACTCCTACAATATTTATCCACATTCCCACAACCAAGTATTCATTATCACTACGTTCTAAGCTTTCCTAAGCAATAAATACATTGATTATCAACGGAATTATGATCGGTTTACTGCGGGAATCTTATCGGACCTTTCTATGCGCGAGCGCAGCGCGTTTAGATCTTTTGTATGGAGCTTAGAGGCGCAACCACTGTATGCTTGGTGGGTGTGCAAAGTAAGAAAACGAAAAAAGTTTTTGTGAGCTGAGCTGAGCGATTGACTTAAGTTTCTTTCTCGCTTACACAAACAGATAATAATGAGACAAATATAATATTCCGTAAGAAAGTTTCAGGTTCTTAAAATCAATCTAAAACTGTAAATGACTTCCTATAAGAAGCTATTTAACCGCTCTGTCAAACTACGAAAATTAGTTCCTATGAATCCGGTCGAATCGCTTCTAGACGCCAAATATTGGGGAAGAGACTAAAACTTCTTTGTCGTAAACGATGCACTACGCAACTCATACTTATAACTCTGATCTAATGTTACAATGCAACTTTGTAGCGAGCGGGTGAATATTTTATAACGCGATTCTTGGAAACCCCATCCTGTTTTTGTTTTTTATTTTCAGCGAAGAGAGTTAAAAAAGTCTAGTTTTATTAACAAAATTTATAACTTAAATAAAAAGCAAAAAATCTTAGCTGCTTTACCTATATGGCAAAGAAAATTATAAAAAGAAAATAATATGTGTATTTGTGTTGTACTATTGATACAGTAGTGGTTGACATAGCCTATCCAAACCTAATCATTGCGATATGGGATGTAGCAACTCTGTGATGAATTGATGGATCATTTAAGATTGACCTTTAGATAGTTTGAAATAGTCTGCAGTTAGCTCAAGGGTTTCCATTGTGAATACTAGTTCTAGTTTGTTTTATTCTTCAATTATTATTTTCTTTGAGAATAAACTACCACTTTTAAAACAGCGAATTGTTTTGTATAGTGTTTATTCTTCAATTGTAATTTTACTGAGAATTTATTGAGAATAAACTAATTTCCACTCTGAAATATTGTAATGTATTGTATAGGTGTAGACTTTATTTCTGTTTACGATAGTAAAGATCTTCAATGGTTCCGTTTGCATAATAGGTTTATTAAGAACCCGTTATTTAGCATAATTATATCTATTAAATGCTTCTAACCGAGAAAATGTTTTAAGCTTAGCTAATATCGACCCATAAAACGTTATTGATCGCATTTCAGCTAAGTGGCCGTTTCTGGAGATATGTACTTATAACTAAATGCTCCACTTGCACTGTACTTTATAGACATCTTGTGAACTTGCAATTGTGTTCATATGTATGATAATTTATATCTTGTTCTGTTTATAATTTGACTCAATTAATTCATCGTTTTTTATTATGATACAGTAATGTTTGACAAACATACCTATAAATTGCGAGAAGTTTCCGCAAATATTTTTTTTACATCTGCTGGACCCATTTTTTCATTTGTTG
The DNA here is from genome assembly GCA_944547425.1 of Eupithecia centaureata. Classification (NCBI taxonomy): domain Eukaryota; kingdom Metazoa; phylum Arthropoda; class Insecta; order Lepidoptera; family Geometridae; genus Eupithecia; species Eupithecia centaureata. Next base: position 10,429,130 of record OX155686.1, read on the forward strand.
GTATAACCTAGTAACATAGTCATGCTCACAACTTTTTCATGTAAATCACAATCAGAACTAATTTTTACGCAATTCCGTGATTTTTCCTCGTAAAGATTGTTTCTTTTGATAACAAAGTCCTTGATTTTTCAGACGACTGGCATAGTACCGCCGAAAACTAGCACAACACCTTACGTTATACAAAGTAAATACAATTCGTGTCATGATTCGTGTGCTTTTTTACTGACGAGTATCATGGCAACTTTATAAGGTTACAAATAATTATTTTGACAGAACATTGCCATAGTAAAAAAGCATTAATAAACACATGAAAAAACGAGTAAAAAAAAATCCAAGCACATGAGTAAGTAGCCAACAATTTATTAGACCACACAGCTCGACTTACTGCTCTTCGGAAAAAGAGCTTTACAGACTTCAAAGAAGCCTTTCTGTTATTTATTTACACTGTCTAAGGACCTATACTAGATCTAGGGCATTATACGTGCTCTACATTATTCATGATCAATTGCTTGACGGAAAATCGTTATGTGACTCATTAAAGAAATTCGACCAGTCGACCGGCTCCAGATTTTGTTTCTGATAAGAAAATGAACTTTAATACAAAGACACTGTTAAACCATTTTGTCTTAGAGTCACTAAACTACTGGTTAAATGAAATTGTTGAATTATTGGCTAGTTTTGATCAAGGTTGGGTTAATTTTAGACTTCTAGCTACAATCGTTTTGAAACTAGTTTTAGAGTAACTCAGTTAGTAATTAACTCAGTTAGTAATTGCCAATAGCATTTGTATGATATTACGCTTTTGTGACTAAACTTAACATTAATAACGGAATAATAAAAATGATCTATGATGAAAGTTTTCCTTATTGTCCCCTTGATTTTATGAGCGGTAGTTACCACTCTACTTAATCCTTCATAAAATACTGAATTTCCAATAAAAAGAGGTTTTGATATAGATGTTATTAGGTGTAAATTGCCTATTGATAGTTATTACTTCCTTGTTACAAAAACATCCTTTGATAAAATTGTTAACCTCGCTTCACAACAAAACCTATTTGAAATCCAAAAACATGAAAACTGTTATTACGATTACTCAATATTCCATAATTGCGACCTACATACAAATTGGAACAAAAATACCATCGTACAAATATATGCAACATTCCATAGAATAACCACGACCAGACGATACGTCGTCCTTGACAAACTTTCATACGAATTGTTTGTATAACATGAATGGACACGTAGTTACCGATCGATAACAATAGAATTAACCAATAGCTATAAACCAACGCTTTACTGCTAGTTGATAGGAGCATAGCACTGCCCAGCCTACTCTACGTCTCTTTTGATGGACCTAGGAGTTATGTAAGCTAGCGGTGGCATATAGAATAGAATAGAATAGAAAACATTTATTTCGACACATACATAGAGAAATAAAATTATAAAAACTAAAAATGAATAAGGAGGTCTACAATCAAAGTAACACAAATGATACACATAAAATTGAGTTTCGCCTCTATTCTCTAGCTATTTTGGTGGTAAAGTTTCACCCCAGAATAAACCCAAGACTAAGTTCGATAGAAGGGCGAGTGTGTTCATTGTTAAGGAAAGTTAAACAGTGCACTGCCCAGTCCACCTTTTTTCTCTTATGATCCCTAGTTGTTTGTAAACCAGGCGGTGAAAACTCACTGGGCGACAATGGCATCAAAAAAATATATATAGTTGGATTTTTTCCGTTGTCTTCTACTTCGATATCCCAGAAGGGGATACTGACATTTAATCTTAAACGATGACGATTAACATTTAATCCTTGTTGTATCAACGCCTATTACAAGTATATTGGCTTGATTGGTGTGTTCCACATGACACTCAAAGCCCTATTTTCCTCGTTCATCTTACAAGGTTGAAAATAATTAAAAATAATAAATGGAACGTATTGATTGATACACTAGACTTAGTATACAAAACCAATAATAATCCAAATCCAACCTTTGTTGCTTTGAATTACGAATGAATTAGAACTATTTGCAGTTAAAGTTGATGTAGTTGTGAAGTGTAAATATTTCCATTAGGCGGCGTCCTCGGCGATTGTCGATTTCGTAATAAAAGCTTACAGCTTAATTTAAACAGCCGGTTTTAAGCAGCAGTCTTTTTAAGACGCTACCGTAAATCAAAAGTTATTTGTCAATTCACTCTGATTAAATAAATGAAATGGATCAAATTCTCTCGATTGGAGGAATGATTGCGTTCTTTATTTTTATCCAAGAACTTACCTACCTAGATCTATTTCTGTAATTTTAACCTATCTAGATATTATTTTTACATATTTGAAGAAAAAGTGGAGATATTATGGAACTATGTAAGTTTTTAAAAACTTTATTATTAAATAGTTTTAAAATTTACTTATGGATTTAATTATATAATACTTTCTTGCAAATTAACAACTGACAAAAATAAAACGAGTGTCGAATATGTAAATAATATCTACTAAATTTAATAAAATTGAATTATTTCGTACTTGCCTTTATTGATTTCTTTAGGTAGCGACAGTTTACTACGAGGTTAATTTGTATACTCTAATTTTGAATGGTGGAGTGTTCTAGCTAAGGAAACGGAACTGTGACATGTCTCACAGCTTACTGCGATTTATCACGCGATGACATGAGCCTTCTGTCACGATCCTATCACAGAACTTAGAGACTTTCGCTTGTAATCGCCTCCAGTTTATGCATTCCTGGTACCAAGTTCTATTTGAAACTTAATGTTTTGTGATGAATTAAACTTATTAATGGACACGAGTAGAAGAAAATGGTTTAGATAATAAATCTAGAACTAGATCTAAAATATCTGTAAAGTAGTCCTTTAAAAATATTGTACCTAAGATGCAACGTAAGATATTAAATAGAATGGTTTCAATATTTCTTGAAACGTAATCCCTGAATAAAACTACAGGTATTTTTACACTTACAATTTACTTTTTACATTTTTTTAAATTAGATCCATTGTCAACGTTAGTGAAATTGCAGCAAGTAAAAATCCAGTGAATAAGTACAAGAGTGGAGTTTCAAGAACTTGGTTTCCACACTGTGCCACACATAACCGTTTTAACGGTTAAAACACCACCACATCATACCACTTGAAGATATTGATTGAGACTGCAAATTGCCCTTCGTAAGAACATTAATAATAGCGATTGCGTGGACAAAGGCGATCTAACACTTTGTAGAAACGCCCAAGTCCTAGGCCTATACATACTGTTGAGGAATCTACGGGCCATTAATATCTGAATCATGCCTTTTATACACGAACGGTGATTTTACGTCATTAATGGATAATAGAGCTAACTGGAATTGACCTTTACTTTCGGTGAATAGCTGTAATGTTGTGACGTCAGATTCTTATTACACGCAAAATCAGTATGGTAATGATATTAGGAAAGGCTTTTAGATTATTATTTTTTTGGTTTTAAATTTCGAACTTATTTTTCCCATTTCATTAAACTTTTTAAAAAACGTCAACATGTTATGGGGGGTGGTAAATTATTAAAGTATTTTGTACTTTCTTGAGTTGTAATAAGTAGGTTATCGGTCATCCAAATTTTCATGAATCTTTAATATCAAGAGAGGAACACCTACCTATTTTGTGATATTTTGTTAGAGCTATTACTGTCAAGCATTTCAATCATAAATGAATTAATTTTTAAGTTTACCAAGCTATCCTAAGTAAATTAAGTTCCGAATCGTACATCGAACACCTATAAAAATAGTTGACTCCATAAAATTCCGTCCGCGCTATCTATGCATCTATTTCAATGGAATTTAGCGGCATGTCAAAAGTCCGGCGCACTATCTCGGCCATCAACCTCTTGGGTGACCATTTAGCCGCAAAAATAGTCACTTAGAGACACTTCTTGTGCAGAATATAAACCAAAGTACTCCTTACAGTTGCTTTTTATTCCTATCTTTATTTTTATGTCCTTTGAAGTTGGCGCGTAAATGTTTTATGTGGAACTCATTTGGACGCATTTATGGGGGGTAAACATTGCTTATGTCCTGGCCTTTCCGTCACCTGGTTGATATTAACCCTAAATAATTGCGGGTCGCGAGGACAATAATAATGACACAAAGTTTGAGTTCAATTCGATTTGGCCTTCAGATAATAATTATTTGGAAAAAATATCAAATACTTGACATCACATGACACTCACTCATAGCTCAATACAATCAAAAAAAATGTGGGCTAATTGATGTTGCAAATTGAAGGACATTAAAAACAATTTTAGTAAGTAAAAATTTTAAATTATCATAGTGCTGTAAGTTATAAACCTATCTGTTGCCAAAGTTTATCTTGATCCCAAGAGAACGAAGCAGCGCGTAAAAGCTAGTCCGTGTTTTACTCTTAAATTCCATAACTCACTGGCGCCACTTTTATAAAAAAAAAAGTGAGCAAACATTATGGATTCAGTAGTAATTGCAATCAATGCTACATTCTTTCGGACGATGCAATATTGATAGCTTTCCACGCGTTTGCTGCGCCGGCGCCGGCGGCGCAGTGGAGGCAATAGACACTTAGCTGAAGCCTCACTACGAATGGTTCTGTGGGAAAATTGTTCAAATACTGGTGGTCCATCTACTTGTTTGTAGAGTCATCGCCAACGTCTTCGATATACCAAAGATTTGACAACATTTTTGAGTCAAAAGCTGCAATGTTTCGGGTAAATTTGGACCGTAAATAGAAACACGATAGCGTATGGTTAACTTAAAAATTAAAATATTACAGTAATTGTTTGATCCTTTTCAAGTAACAAATGTAATTACTGAAATAAATGCAAACATTATCCACTTTGGTGTGAAAACGCAAAACCTGTCATCCGAATAGGAAAACGTTTGGATGGTATTTTTCTTAACGTTTTTGTATGTTCCATACAAGTGACACAGGTCTCTAGTGGTGAATGTTTCCGCAAACCTAATTTATTGGCCATTGGTCAACAGGCCGTTTGCCACATGAGTCGCTCAATTAGTTGAATTTATACGTGATAAGATTACAAACTGCTTACGAGCGATTAGTGCACTACCAACTCTTAATAAAAATGATATATTTTATTTTTAGAACGAAATTGCTTTTAGCGGAACGTAAGGTACCTACTTGGTCTTAGCTTTTAGCAATAGGGCCGCCTGTTGTAGTGTTTTTCTAAAAAGATTAAGAGATATAAGATAATTTAATTTTTATGATTGTTTCGTGTCAAAAGAAGGAAAGTACTTACAAGAAAGAGTTAAATCAATCAATAAAACTTCTTGCTTCTTTTAAGTAATGCATGAATGCATGAGCCATCGAGATTTTGACACTGTAGGTAAATAGCTAGTTTTTATTAAATGATAAACTGTTCTTAGACCTTACAGTAAAATTATAATATTGCTAAAAAATCAACTGAGAAAAAAAGTTCTAAACGTTCAAGCAAATTCACAAAATCTTTCATAATTTGTGAAAAGTTTCAGTCGAGATAAATTGAAAGTCATGATATAAGTAGTCCTATCTAAAATCATAAATCGAGATTTTAATTCTAAAATAGGACACTTCACATGCCAACAAAGCCGAGTAGAAGCTTGTTGCTTCAATAAATTTTTCCAATCACGACGCAACTGTACCACATAACAAGAAACCATGTAAGGCAGAAGAGTTATTGCAGAACCTTGTGGAACCCTTCGGAAAATGCGCAGCGTGCAGGAAAAAGTGATCGGTTTATTACACTTATGTAATTGTCTGGTCCATGACAAAATTGCTGTTGGGAAATAAGTTTCACAGGATAGTTACACGCTTTTTACCTTATATCTGGCTTTTTACAAGTATCTGTCTTGAGTTGGTAATTTTCATGTCCGATTGTAACTTTTCTTTCTGCCTCATCTATATGCGAGCAAATAAATATCGTTCAATCGTTTGAGCCATTGATAAGTCGATCATGTGGTGATTTTAAAAACAAGTGTAGTTATAAATCAGGATTCAATGGAACTGCAAACCTTTTACTTGCAATATTTAACATCGTGAAATTAAAGTCAATAAATAAAGGAAAAAAATGTTATGTTATTTGAAGTTACTGTTATTTAAATAATTGATTTCGCAAGTTAGTAATTTTTAGATCTATAAAAACCAACAACAAATTTTCTAAAGTCTCGGCCGCGGTGTCTCTCGAATTGCATATAATAGCAATCCCGCGAGGACCGTATGCGATTGAAGCCGTTCAAACGATAGTCATTGTAACTTCTAGCCCAATGGTTACTATAACTTCGTCAATTACTTCAAAGCAGACTTGATTGATCCTAAACATGGACGAACCAGATAAGATTTCAAGATGCTCTACAAACGTTGTACTTCGAGCATGCAAACAACAGCACTCGACAGCGTGGCTTTGCCTTCGACATCAGTCGCCCACGACTTACCGACATGATCAAAGAAACAGTACATTTAATCTTCGTAGTGGTCCGTCTTTCGTTTGTCCGATACTTTGGACCTACAATCTGTTTTTACAGTTTACGACTTAGCTCATCTACATGTTAGCAGAGTTACGGCGAAACTTGATTCGCGTCTTGTAGACGATAATAAATTCAAAACAAAAGACGTTTGAGGCAAAGACCCTATGGCTACATAGTTTGTAGTGAATCGGCTACCATTATTACACATGTTTGTAATGTTATTAGTTCTTATAGCAACAGAAACAAGTAATTTATTGAAAAAATATGTAAACAAACAAGTCCATCGACGACATTTCTTATCTTATACTCATATTATGTGGGGCAAAGTCTACGTCTATATCCAGAACACTCTCAGGATTCAAATGAAAAACACACCTATTATCAAATTTAGTTTAGCCGTTTGGTTATTTAAGTTCGTAGAGATCCAGAAGGAACGAGTATAGATTTCCAGTCAGAACGATACCTTGTGATCATTTAAGTCTAGTCTGACAACCGATGTGGCGCGGCGGGCGAAGGTCAGTCTGAGACACAGGATATTACGAGTTGAACTCCCGCCTGGGGACAATTTTTGGTACTATTTGCAAATATCTAAGTTCTAAGTTCTGAGTGATTGCATGCAGAATAAAAAATATCTATGTTAGGTATTGTATTCAGTTATCAGTTATCTAGTGCCCATAAAGATCTGCTTCGCTTGAGGATTAGATAATGCTTTGTAGATTGTCCTGCATTGTTTATTTGTTTATTACTTAAGTTAGATTATTTAACAGCCAGATTCACCATTAAAAACATTTCAGCTAGATTTCCACGGCGAAATTAACCTACTGAATTAAAGCTCCCTTGATTGAAGAGCTCTACAATCCCCGCTAACAATTCACAAGCTGTGAGATTTATCGGCCAACTGACTGCGACCGTTATTGTATCTGATCTACATGACATATTGGCTCGTGTTATAACTGATCTATTTTGCATCATAGATTGCAGGGAAATGTATTCGGTGCTACGTTTCCATGAATATTTTGCGAATTATTCAGTTTGATTTTTATATTTAAACCAGATTGAACTGGTAAGTGCTGAAGCGTTTAAGATATTGAAAGTATTTATGAAGTATTTAAGACGTTACAAAAAATAAGACATCAAACATAATGAACGAAACGTAGTCCGGCCAGGTGGGATGACGATCTGTGAGACTGCTGGCAGATGCTGGATGCGGCAAGCTAAAGACAGGACTCTATGGCACTCATTAGGGGATGCCTACGCCCAGCTGTAAATTGCTATAGGTTGTAGCAGCTATGGCAGGGCACCATGGATGTCTTGCCACATCCAGCAGCAGCAAAACCAAGCCCAAACAAATATTTCAATACAAACCATTTATATTCTATCACACTTCCTCAAGCCTTTTGAAACGGAAAGAACAAAACCATAACTCACAGACAGAAATTGACACTAGCAACACCAGTCACGAGCGAACCTTCTACTTACAGTACGGTGTCAAGTATCCATGGATTTTGACATGCCGAGATGCAAAACAAGGAACTCAAGATTAATAGCACCTATAACTTGAATAGAACGTAAAATAGAATTGCATAGCGGTTTACGTTTACTTCATTCAGTGTTTCCTTAGTCGCGTAAATTGAATTTTAACTGTATTCATCAATGGATTGAAATACGTGGTCGTAGGGACAACAATAACTGCTTTGATTTAACTAGATTTCCAGTACATTCTCAAACCTCCTTGGAATGCTAACTGCGCAAAACTCCATGCTACGTAAATATTCCAAATTTGAAATTTCAAATAGTCAGACCCAGAAAGTAAGCTCTATCGTCTACGGTAAACAACTAAACTAGAGGAAGATGAATGTTCAGTGTTTTAGGTGTACACATTGTGTTTGAAGCTTTTTAGAACTTCAACGCTTTTAATCATAGACAGTTAAAAGGGAAGGAATATCTAACGAAAAATCAAAGGAGGCTTAAAATATTCACTGCGGAGTGAATAACCGAAGGGCTTCATTTGCATTCGTGCCAAGTGCCGGTCAGTCGTGTGTGGTCCTCAGTTACCATGGTAACTAAGGTATCGCGGCCAAGACGGATCACTTTTGCTGATGGATACGGCTAATTGTTGGCATGAGCTGGTCTCTCTCACGCCATAGATTGCAAATTGATACGTATTTTATTGGCATAGAATACAAAGCTTTGTGGGAGGTATTCTTCTAACGATGGTCTCAAGGCAAGGGATTGGATAAAAACGGTCTAAATATGGGTATTGGCTGGAATTTATAAACACATGGTTGGCTTATGTTTTTAACCCATGATCGTGTCTCAGGGGGAATTCCAGGTTCAAATAATGTTGTGTTAAAGACAATTTTGTGATAATCATCACGTTCTGCCCAAAGAACGACTCAAATCAAAACAAAAACAAAAGACAAAAGACGTCAATTCTAAACATCTGGTCAACAAAGTCTCTGATTATAACGTAAAGGCGTAGTCGTACTGTATCGATCTGATTGATATCCGATATGTTGCTAAGTGTGGGATGATGTGAGGTGAAGGAGTTTTCACATCAGGTAAAATGAAACACCACCGGCACTAGTAATAATAAATATTCTTGTATTCATTTGCATCAACTAGTTATCCCAATATAACCAAACTTTCATCATTCATAGGACTTCTTAAACTGTTGTTCTGGAAGAAAACTAGTTCTTCCAACAAAAACATAGGAGATTCGATGCCCAAATCGTGTGACGTCACAATGTGTTCTAAATACGATTTTCTTCGATTCCACGCCGCTTAGATGTATGCATACACGCTTGGATTGGTCATAGTGAATCAATCTCCAGGTCTGGAACCCCCTTTCTTATTATCTTACTTGAAATCGATTATCAGTTAAATTCAAATAGATTACCAGTGGTACGATCGAAGTCCAAACTAGGTTTCAAATGTCAAAAATGTATCGAAACGTATAGACATAAGGCCTCCGTTTAAAGTCATATTAAATATCATCGTAATGAAGCAAGTACCAGAACATTCATAACTAGATACATAATTCTGAACATTTCACTCAGCATCATGACAGCATAGCAAGCTCCATTCTCATGACAACAAAGTAACCCCTAGAGGGACTACTGATTCTTCACATTGATGGATACGGAGTAGACCAGGTATCTCACACGATTCTAAATGTCACATGACAACCGTTATTTCATCCAATTTGACTCCAATTAAAATTGACTAAGGTTAACTAAGGCTACAGCTACACGGACTTTAAGAACACAAGTTAAGTTAACAATTGTGACAATTCAGTTGTCGCCATAACTAAACTAAGAAGACAACTAAAATTACACTTATCGCTTCTAAGCGATAAGGCCGCCCATTGTACTTGTATTTTGTTATGTTCCTTTTTGTAATGTTTTTTCTGGTGTACAATATAGAATTTTTGTATTGTATTGTGTATAACACTTTTTTATTTCAATCGTAATGAATGGGACGGCAATATTTTTATTCATGGTCTAATAGTTTAATCCAAGAAAATTTATCAACGATTGTTAAATATCGCACATCCTATCATCTTCATCATCATCATCATCAATCTATATCAGTCCACTGCTAGACATAGGCCTACACTTAGCGACCTGTCTTCAGCTTGTGCAACTGCATGCTATATAAAATAAATAACTTTTTCAGCTTTTTTTCACAAAATACAATGTGGTTGGTTGGAAAGTTTCAAGTTTTTATAGATGATGAAGTGATTTCTTGACGACTTGGTTTTTAGACGAATTGTAAAAATAAACAAAAGATCGACATTTAATTTACGCTTCCGACTGGTATTGACATGGATCAATTGTGCTACCTTTAGACTGTTTGCAACCGTCTGCAGTTAGCCAACCGAAAAATACAATTAGTATATGCATACAAATGAAACCATTGAGCTAACTGCAGACGGTTGCAAACAGTCTAAAGATAGCTCAATTGATCTATGTCACCAGTCAAACTACTTTTAATTTTTTCCAATTCTTGATTGTAATTTTCCTTGTAAATAAATATTGTTTTAATCTACATCTGTCTATACATTATACTTTCTTGGCTAAGGCTCGATAGCTACACAAATCGAAAATTCCCGAGAAAGGCAGACTTTTAATAACAGGTAATCATAAAAATTTATGTGGCAGCAGTCATTAAAAAAATAGCCTAATCTAGGCCTTTGAAGTACAACAATTTACAACCTCATTTCCTCTGTCCTAAAAAGTAAAACAGCCTAAGGCCGTATACAGAAAGAAAGCTGGAAACGTATAAGCGCTCACCGGCGCTTGACAGCGCTGATCCGTTCTACACAAAGGAAGCAAGTTGAAGCAGGTTGTTTATTAATTTTAAATGGCAGCACCCAGCGCTAAACGAACAGCGCTTGTTGAACCTTGTCGGTACTTGTCGGCACCATTCAGCGCTTATCGGCGCGCGTTCATATATTTTCCTGCGCGGGTTACCAGCGCTGTCAAGCGTTGTCAAGCGCCGGTAAGCGCTTATAAGTTTCCAGCTTTCTTTCTGTATACGGCCTTACGAAATAGAAGTAAAATCTGCTCTGAACTCATACTTTTACTGTAAATCACCTAGCCTAAGTATATTATAACATTAAATGAGGTTCATGGTGTTAAGTATTTAGGTCACTATAATTAAAACTTTCTTCTAACATGCAAAACGTTTTCGCTTTGGTTTACTTTAGCCACAAGTTAAAAGTGTTTCTTATGGCAAAAAAGATGATTTTATTATACACGTTAAAATTTAATAAAAGTTAAACTTCACCCTATACAAATTAAATTCAAAAGGCTCTCAATTAACAAACGCTTTTCAATACTTAACCGTTAAAGTATTAAACCAATAATTTCTATAATAATTTCTATTTATTATCCTTACTAATATTATAAACGCGAAAGTTTGTATGGATAACATATAGGCTACCTATTTTTCATCCCGTAAATCAGTTCCCATGGGATAAACATAGCCTTTAAACGTTTCTATAGAAACTACGCATGCGAAGTCGCGGGCATATACTAGTTCTAAAATATTTACTACTGTTTATTAAAAAGCACATCATCAATAAAAGATAATTATGACAGATAGATTTAGATAATTATACGAATTAGGTACCTTTTTATCAATCACAATTATTTTTACGATCATAAAACATTAAAATCATTTTAATTTTAAATAACACATATGATTGATGAGATTATATTATTGATACCGTGACAATGACATTATGATATTTAACACGTGAAGGTCATATTCAATTGTGAGTAGGGACCTATATTCTTATGTAAAACTAGTAAATAGTTCCATTAACATCGTCCTCACCTCCAGCCTAATATAATAATAATAAATAATAATAATAAAAATGTTTATGTACAGAAAGGTTTACAATATTTGTAATAGTCTAAATATTAATAGTAATACATTTACACATTTTGACTGATCACTGAGCACAAACATGCTTAATATAAACCTATCAGGGTCAAAGAAAATTACTCATTATAATAACTACTATATGCCCGCTGTTTCGCGAGGATATTGCTATCCAATGAGATCTGATTAAAGGATGAAAATCACCCTATGTGTTATCCAGGGCTAGAACTACGTCTATTCAAAATTTCATCCCGATCCGTTTATTAGTTTTGGCGTGAAGAGGTAAAAACTTCCATCCATCCAACCATCCAAACTAATTTTACATTCTTTTATCACATTTATCTAAAGCTGTGTCCCCAGTAGGCAAACTGTGAGCGGCCGGCGGGACACAGCCTAATATTACAAATGCGAAAATTGTCATAATGTGAGATTAGGTCAGCGGCAGAAATGGAACCCGCAGGTACCATCGATTTAGAAATCATTCTACTAAGCCACCGAATTCATCAATTCATTATGAAATAATATTTATGTTGACATTAAAATTGCTTTGAATTAACATAATGATCTAGAATAATTAAAAATTTCAAGTTTTATTCCCTTGACAAATATGATTGATCTAGTTGAATGTAATATAATATAATCTAAAATAGGAGTAAGAATGTCACTACTGTACCTGTTTAATTTAATCAAAAATATGTAAAAAATATATTTTTTCAAATAATAATAAACCTAACCTAAAACCTTATTAAGTAATATCTATGTACAGAGGCGTTCATTATTTGCTTACCCCCCCTAATAGACATACCAGGAACGAATCCTGCTGCTTTACTTAAACAATTTTTTGCTTTTTTTGACAAAGCATTAGTAACTAAAATAACAAAGAAAATTACTACTATTATTGTAAAAGAAAAAAATAAGCTGGTAAGTAATGAAAATGATTTTTAAAACAATTGAGCTAGCTAAATAAAAGCTATCTTTAATTTCGACTAAACTAGCAATCACAATCTGGATGAGTGGTTCAAGGGTCCGGCTTGTGTTCTAGGGTAGGATGTTCGATTCTTTATACCGATGTTATTTTTGCTTTTTTTCACCTATGACTTTATAGCATATTAATTGTCTATACTTAATATGTTTTTTTACTAATAAGAAATAGGGTATGATTGGAACATAATAAACACATCTCAGATTTTATGTGATGTTATTTTATTAATACAATAGAAAGAAAGAGAAAATAAATTACATTACAATGATATTAACTTATATTAAGAAAATTTATTACATTTTCGGTTCTTTTTCACACAACTATGTTGTTTTATAATCCTTGTAAATAAAAGTCAACACACAAGTAGAACAAACATGTTTTGTTATTATTAGAATACCTATACCACAGTATACTGTAAGGTCTACTTTGTTATAGGCAGCATCTAATAAATATAAACAATTTAGATCTCTCGTGTGTGACCATTATTTACCATTAAGAAAAATTTGGAGCATCATTGTGCAATACGCTAAATGAAAAGCAAGCTAGAACTACCATAGCAAAACTAATTTATTGTTTACTCAAAATTAATATCAAATTGGATAACCCTCGCTTGGTATACTTTGTTCTAGCCTACTTTTCATTTGAGATACTGGATAAGCAACGAGCACTGTGGTATCATAACTTTTTTCAACACTTGTAAATATTGTTCCCCAAGCGGCCGCCAATTTCTACGAGTTCTCCTGGGCCCATGGATGACATCCAGCCCCAATAACCTGAAAAAAACACTGACTTCTCAAGACTTGTAGGTAGGGGTATAAATTCAATTAAAAATTGACTAGACAGGCAATTTAGTTTGTAATAAAAAAGATATTGGAAATTTACTAGATAGGTCATTTAGTCTGTAGTAAAAGAAACTGATTTTGTAGCAGAATTTGCAAGGTAATACTTATTATTTATATCACATCTTACTTATGGTAATTCTGCCACTTGCTTGAACAGGTAGTATATTTTGTGGTAGGAGTCGTTTGTTTGGTTTCCTCCATAGTATTATCCGACCCTCCATGTCAGACATGGCTGTGAGTATTCACAATTTGTCTATGGCGTTCTGATGTGAAACCCCATGGGCGTGGACCCGATCCCTTTGCCTTTACATCTTCAGTCAAAGCGTATCTCCTCACCCAAAGTTGAACTGTTATTTCCTTGAAAGTTAAATAAAATTTTAATTATCTATGCTCAATAAATACGACGAATCAATACAAAACAAAATAAAAATACACTTACGCTTATCCCAAGCTGACTTGCAATAGTTTTATTAGGAACGTTTTGTTCATGATTTTTTATAGTTTTAGTGCTTACAAAATTGCTTAAATGGCTATTCTTTTTTGATATTTCAAACTTTTATCACGCAAACACAGTTTACTAATGCCATAACAATAATTATACTCCAGCGGTGGTGAAACGATTACTTGACTGTCATTTGTTACATAAAATATTAAAACTACCCTCATTCATTTGAACAAAATTAATAAATGCATTCAACCGATTCAACTACCACCGTTAAGATAAAACTACTGGCTTAAAAATTCGAACTATGAGTCAACATACCGGGTAGCAGAAATGAAAGAACGGTCGACTGCGATGCGATAAGCCGTGGTTCGAATCTCAACTAATGTTAAGTTTTTGCACTAAGATTAAGATTGCTTGAAGTTCTTCAACATTATTGTTGGCGAATATTTTAGAAATTAGGGGTATAGCAAATAGTGAACGCTACTGTACCTTCCTTTCTAATTCTTTAAGCTCTGTTTCTTCCCTTAACTTAATACTTACCAAGTAATAAGGTGAAAATATTTTTGGTTTCATTATAATTTATCTGTCTTACTACATTAAATAAGAAAAGCTATGACCAATAAATAAAAAAGTTATAAGAAATTTCATTCTCTTTTTTATCTTGTCTTATCTAACGAAGGTCGATTCAAATTAAAAAGTGTGGAACGACCCTTAGAATTATTAACAGTGAATCATTTGGCGTGGGTTATGTTAATTTCCACAACACCGCAATTCATAACTCATAATGGGCCAATTTACAATCATACCATCCATGCATTATTCGTGTCCTATTTGACTTATATTTTAATCTAAAATTATTGTATTTTTAAAGAGTAATAGGAAATCCTCTTATGACTAGGCTCATTAGGGGAGGCCTAAGTCCAACTGTGGACTAATATAGGTTGATAATGATGAAGAATTGGAAGTCAATGTATACGGATGGCATGTGATCGTAAGGAGGATACCTAAGTAAATAGACTGGTGATAGTATTGTATGGATCAGCCTTTAGGTTGTTTGGAGCAGTCTATAGTTATCTCAAGTATTTTATTTCCAATATACTTACTAGTTTCAATTTATTTCTAATAATTTATTGTAATGTTTTTGTTGATTAAGAATAATTTCTTAAATGTTAATTAAAAGAAACTTATTTTGCAAAGCACTGAGACAGTAGGTACAGAATAATAACAAAAGAAATCAACCCTAATTTGGCAAAAAAAGTAAGCATCCATAAGATTTTTTTTAATAACTTTCCATTTATTAATTATTTCTTTCTCTGAGAATAAAAACTTTACTGATCGCTTCGTACTCATAAGTAACAAATAAATGCTAAACTAGGGTTGAGCATTCTCTTACGTCCGTTACTTCATTGAAATCAAGATGTGGAAAGAATGCGGCGAGTAATTGTAAAACTATGCAAATTCAGATAAAACTACACGCTCACGCCTTAAAGATAACGACTGTTAATTAAATGTTGTCTTAATGGTATTGATTGAGAAGTACATTTTCATGGTACGGTCTTACTCAGAAAAATCGTAACAAAGACGTATTATTCTTGTAAATAGGTCGTTTTTTCAGATCTAAAGATTCATGAACTTCATGAACTATAACTTAGAAAAGAGAATGTGCTTATATGTGCTTGGGTTATCACTTTATTCCTAGCTTTACTTCTGTAATTTGAATTCTATAAAGTATGAAGTATACATATGTATAGTCTTGTAAGCCTAAATAAAGAAAATAGAGCACCTATGGATTTTATATTTTATAACTTATGGAATGGTTTTGAACATAGCGTCATCTTGCATGTTATCCTGCTCAGTTTGAATGCGATCTGAAAGGAATAGCATTAGAAATCACATCACGTTCAATTTCATTATTAGAGTACCTATGCACTATTCAGGTTACACTCACTTTTCCTTTTTTTGAAAGGAAAAGTTTACATTTGAAATAATTTAATAGGTCTTTTACTAACCCATTCTTTCAGCTTCAAAAAATCAAAAGCTTTCTGCCCTTAGCTTCAAAACCTCCTTTCTCGTAAAATAGAATCTCTGTATTGTGTAACACTGTACACGAGTAAGGTAGGCCATTTCCTCTTACAGAGATTTAGAAGAGATTGTAGTAAACTGCGTTGATTGTTTAATAGATAATTAAATAACCCACCTAAGTAACTTTGTGCTGGACAGTTATTTTTAGCGTTATCTCTACTTTCTACAGATTTTATAGTCTACTAGTAGAGGTCTACTCTTTCTCGTATCAATAAGCCCAGCACTGTTATTTATATTTATACTAGCTGTGCCTGCGTCTTCGTCTGCCTGGAATAGTGACCTAAGGCAGTCTAGTTGAAATAAATAATAGATTCAAATTTAGCATACATTTTGGTGTCCACAGATTTTGAGGTTTCTTTGAGAGTAAGCCTATTCTGGAATCAACATTGCCTAGGCTATATACATAATATGTTACATAATATGTTACATTATCTGTGGAACAAATCTCCAACAAATATCCATGACTAGCGGTGCCCCGTGGCTTCACTTGCGTGAATATTTATGAAAAGCAGTCTAAATTTTATTCCAGTTCTATCAAAAATACACGAAAATCACTACGGCCAATGCACAGATTCATATTCCTTAAATTGATTTGAACAAGATATAAATAAAACGAAATCATAAGACACGTAACGTTGATTGATGGTAAACAAGTGTAAGTCGCACTTAGAGCATGATACCACGATCTAGGGGAAAGTGAACCTTAATGTAAAGAGATTGTTGCGTAAATAGAAAAACATTAATCAGGATAACGTTTCGTTACGAAACCCGGACACAATGAGCTTACTACAAATTGAAACCACTATTTATAACCTTTAGTATTTGTTACCGAATATTTGGATGGCGGTGTAGTCTTAACATTTACTCTTCTCTAAAAAGTATAATCCAGCCAAGCGCCCAATGCAGGTGGGTGCGGGTTCGATTCCCATCATCATCATCATCATCATCATCAGCCTACATTAGTCCACTGCTGGACATAGGCCTCCTCTAATGAGCGCCATAGCGCCCGTGCCGCATCCAGCATCTGCCAGCAGTCCTTCGCAGATCGTCATCCCACCTGGCCGGAGGGCGTCCTACACTACGTTTGCCGAGTCGTGGTCTCCACTCAAGAACACGTTTACCCCAACGGTTGTCGGTTGTGAACGGGGTTCGATTCCCGCCTCGTGACAAATATTTAATCTAGTAACCATAGTATAAGCTCTGCTTAGCTCGGGGCTAGATGATGCTGTGTGGATTATCCTAGCTCGAACCTAAGCAGACCTTGTGTTATGAGTACTAGATAACTGGTAAATGCAGAATAATTAACGCTAAAAAGTCAAAAAAGTGTGTCTTGAACATAGATCCCTTGTTTTTACCGGCTTTTGTCTATAGTACCATTGAAAAATATACTAATTTATACTGTGTATTTACTTGTGAAAAAAAAACAACTTTAAGAAATGAGCAGCCACAATTAATTTCTCAAAACAAAAGAAAACAAAAGCATGTTGCTTGCATAGTGCTATAAAAGTACTTTATAGGTAGCCTTAAAGAATCTCACATATTGCCTTAGTCTCTTATTAGGTAGTATGAATAAAGATCAAAATAGTGCTATTACTTTTATAGTCTTCTACGGCTACTTAGATTTAAAACAACCTACAAGTTCGTAAAACAAATAGTTTACCGTTTTTTGTTTTGTTTCTATGTGGTTGGTTTTTATTTAGCTGCTTTTTTATTTAGCTGCTTTACTTCGTTATTTTACCTGATATTAGTTTCTCTGATTAAACATCAATACCTTTGGATAAATAGAAACTTCATCATAGTTAAAACTGGTTTTATCTAGATTATAACTAGAATGTCGAAGACAAATTAATCTAGGATTTAATCTTATCTCAATTAAAACTTGACTTAAAACGCAGCTCGTATCTAAATAGTAATAAGGATATGAACCGTTTAATCAAATGAAAAGCAACAAATATCATAGAGATCAACAGATCATATAATCACTATCACTACATAGTCTATCTATACTTATAATAAAACTGTAACAGGTCCAATTCTGTACATTGAAGATATTTTGAAAAATTTTTTTGGAGGGCACTCTATTATCGATACTTAAGCCAAAACTGTAATTTTTTTTATTCATGTCTGTCTGTCTGTCTGTCTGTCTGTCTGTCTGTCTGTCTGTCTGTATCGTAAACGCGCATCACGCCGAAACTACTTGATGGATTGAAATGAAACTCGGCATGATTATAGGTCATACTACGAGGAAGGACATAGGATACTTTTTATCCCGGAATTCAGTAAGGTTCTCATGGGAGAGGGTATGAAAGTAAAATTCCTTTACCGCGCATCACGCCGAAACTGCTGAATGAATTGGAATGAAACTCAGGACGATTTGAGTTCATAGTACAAGGAAGGACATGGGATACTTTTTATCCCGAAATTCAGTAAGGTTCCCCTGGGAGAGAGGGTGGAACAAAAATTCTTTAACCATGCATCACGACGGAATTGAATGAATTCGAATGGAACTCGGGACGATTGGACATGGGATACATTTTATCCCGGAATTCAGTTTGGTTTGAAATTTGCATCTGAACGACGCGTACTGTACGCGTCGTTCAGATGCAGTGAGAAATTTTTGAAAACCCGGATAGCCCAGGGGAATCAAACTGAATTGAACTGATAAACGCGAAAGTTTGTAAGTATGAATGGATAGATGGATGGATGTTTGTTACTCTTTCACGCAAAAACTGCTGAACGGATCTAGATGAAATGGCACAGAGATAGATTATAAGCTGGAATAAGAAATAGGCTTCATTTTATCTCGAAAATCCCACGGGAAAGGGAATTACGCAAGTAAAATCGCGAGTACTCCAAATACTAATCATGCGCAGACGAAGTCGCAGGTACCAGCTAGTACTTATAATAAAACTGTAACAGGTCCAATTCTGTACATTGAAGATATTTTGAAATTTTTTTTTGGAGGACACTCTATTATCGTTACTCAAGCCAAAACTGTAATTTTTTTCATTCATGTCTGTCTGTCTGTCTGTCTGTCTGTCTGTATCGTAAACGCGCATCACGCTGAAACTACTTGATGGATTGAAATGAAACTCGGCATGATTATAGGTCATACTACGAGGAAGGACATAGGATACTTTTTATCCCGGAATTCAGTAAGGTTCCCATGGGAGAGGGTATGAAAGTAAAATTCCTTACCGCGCATCACGCCGAAACTGCTAAATGAATTGGAATGAAACTCGGGACGATTTGAGTTCATACTACAAGAAAGGACATGGGATACTTTTTATCAGGTTGTTTTTATAAGGTTCCCCTGGGAGAGAGGGTGAAAGAAAAATTCTTTAACCACGCATCACGACGGAAGTGAATGAATTCGAATGGAACTCGGGACGATTGGACATGGGATACATTTTATCCCGGAATTCAGTTTGGTTCCCCTGGACTATACGGGTTTTTTCAAAAATGGAGGAACGAAACTGAATTGAACTGATAAACGCGAAAGTTTGTAAGTATGAATGGATAGATGGATGGATATATTGATAGATGGATGGATGTTAGTTACTCTTTCACGCAAAAAGTGCTCAACGGATCTGGATGAAATTTGGCACAGCGATAGATCATAAGCTGGAATAACACATTAGGCTTTATTTTATCCCAAAAATCCCACGGGAAAAGGAATTAAGCAAGTAAAATCGCGAGTACTCGAAATACTAATCATGCGCAGACGAAGTCGCGGGCACCAGCTAGTATAAAATACAGTTGCTTTCTCTGTCCCTATGTCATTATGTCCCTTTGAACGCTTAAATCTTTAAAACTACGCAACGGATTTTGATGCGGTTTTTTTTAATAGATAGAGTGATTCAAGAGGTAGGTTTATACGTATAATAAAACGTGCGAAGCCGAGGCGTGTCGCTAGTAAGCATATACATGTCGAATTAGAAGGAAAACAGGATCATCTTCATGATCATCTCCTTAGATCATCTCCATACAACCGGATCACCGAGCATCAATGTGGTTTTGTCAGGAAAGCGCACTCAAGGTGTTATCCGGTACACCAATCATTACTGGGCTAATGCAGTGCACGAGCGTATGCAATAACAAAGCGTAGCTACGATAATCATGCGATTTAACTCAGAATAATAATTTAGAAAACGCAAGAGATCTTTAATGTCACTTTGCAACCAAAGTAATTAATTTTCTTTTATGACATTTGTCCATCAACAGTCTGTTGTCCTTGAATCACATGTTCTATGGTCTGGCCGCCTATAGAGCAAAGAGACCGAATACATATCAAGAAGTTATCATTACTCTTGACTATGAAATGCATGGTATCAAAACGAAGGCTCGCTAGTTTGAAATAGAATGAGGTCTGGAAACGCAGCGATCTGCGACACGACCATCCTGACCTCTCACACTCCTGTGTGAGGCAATATCTGAACTTAGAAAGGATCTACAATCTGACGCTTCTTCCGCTCGGCTATTCTGACACCAAAAGGAAATAAATGATAGAGCAAAGGTCACCACAATAAAATTTGGAAGTAAAGTAAAGCTGTTGCACTTAACCAGTGCAAAATAACAAATGATATCAAATCAAAAATAACGAAACAAAAGAACATCAAGCAAGAAAACGCACATTCAAATTCAGTTGGTAAGTTCCTGACTCAACACTCAGCACTTAACCAGTGCTTCACTATGCTTAACCAGCAATAGACCCAGAGCACTTAACCAGCGCTAACGCGTAGCACTTAACCAGTGTTACCAAAGAGTGAAATGTCAGTACAATCCAACGCAAATAGCAATTCGCAAACACAGGCGTTCAAAACTAAGAAAGTAATTTACTCTGTTTCGTTATTTCATCAAATCCAATGTCAAAAGTTCTATGACTGATATCATAAATGGTATCTGATTAGAAAATCTTTGCTCTAGCATACTCTTTGAAACAATACTAAAGCCTTTTGATTTTAAAATAATTTCTTTTCCAAGCTATGCCTGATGGGTAAATTACTAGTCAATATACTTTGACAACAGGTCGGTTGTCATGGCAACGCAAATAACAAGACCTCAGGACAAATTTATTTTTCGCAAAGAAATAATTTATCAGGACTTACTTAAGGCAATTATCCTCTGGTCTCCATAATAAAGTCAAAAGTACTCACAGATAGTTGCAGCAACAAATACCATCAAAATAATATTACGCATCACCATTGGTAGAAAGGTCGTTTTCATAAATAGGTGGGCAAGAAGTTACATCCACACTTCTGATGTCGAATTAGAAGGAAAACAGGATCATCTTCATGATCATCTCCTTAGATCATCTCCATACAACCGGATCACCGAGCATCAATGTGGTTTTGTCAGGAAAGCGCACTCAAGGTGTTATCCGGTACACCAATCATTACTGGGCTAATGCAGTGCACGAGCGTATGCAATAACAAAGCGTAGCTACGATAATCATGCGATTTAACTCAGAATAATAATTTAGAAAACGCAAGAGATCTTTAATGTCACTTTGCAACCAAAGTAATTAATTTTCTTTTATGACATTTGTCCATCAACAGTCTGTTGTCCTTGAATCACATGTTCTATGGTCTGGCCGCCTATAGAGCAAAGAGACCGAATACATATCAAGAAGTTATCATTACTCTTGACTATGAAATGCATGGTATCAAAACGAAGGCTCGCTAGTTTGAAATAGAATGAGGTCTGGAAACGCAGCGATCTGCGACATACATATATTTGTCATAATGTAAAACCAGAAAGCACTGAGGGTTTTAAACACAAATTAGTATCTTTAAGTACTTGGACATAAAATTTCAATAACCCGGCTTAAATTAGGCGGTGGTTTAGTTCTAGCTTTAAATTACCCCGTTTTTAATTATCTGCAGCAAACGTTTTAAATTTTCTGTTGAAACTGTTAGTAATGCTAATGAGTTTCTTTTTAATTATCTCACTCTGGTACTTGTCATGGATTCTATTTGCTACTGAGTTGTTTTATTATATCAATAAGACAGTCGGAAAAAGTTTCAAAAGAAGTTTATGGTTGTAGGTATAGGAATAGAAATATTAGGGTATAAGAAACAATTACAACTAGTAAAAACAATTGAAACCATTAAGCTACGACGACCGATGTGGCGCGGTGGGCGAAGGTCCGCCTGCGACGCAGGAGGTTGCGGGTTCGATTCCCGCCTCGGAACAAATTTGTGTACGATCTGCACAAATTTGTTCCGTTGGTCTGGGTGTTTTCTATGTATAATAAAATATATTTGTCTATGTATGTAATGTATTAAATATATCAGTTATCTAGCACCCATAACACAAGCTTTGAGTAGCTTACTTTGGGGCTAGATGATGCTGTTTGGATTGTCCAGCATTATTTATTTATTTAATTTATTTAAAGGTAACTACAGACCGTTGCAAATATTCTAGAGGTAGCTCAACTGATCCATATGAATATCAGTCTTCGCGTCCCCAAAATGCTGACTGCATTGCCACGCGCGCTTTCTAACAATGCTGATGCGCTGCGCCAGATACTCACCAGCTCTTTTTTCGTTCAATGTGAATATTACCTATTTAGATTTATTGTCATTATCATTATCATCATCAACCTATATTAGTCCACAGCATGTCATAGGCCTCCCTTAATGAGCGCCATAGCTCCCTGTGTCTTCAGCTTGCCGCATCTAGCATCTACAGTCTTACGGAAATCGTCACCCTGGATATTGATTTTAGCGTCTTTGCACGCATTGTTTCTAAGAAAATTACAAGGCTATTTCTACCCATGGGAACCAATTTATAGGATGAAAAGTACGTTTTATTCCAGGACTAGAACTACGTATGGATTAGATCAGTGTTTTTTTCGTCAAAGTGTAACAAACATCCATACGCACAAACTTTCGCTTTTATAATATTAGTAGTGTATTATAAGGTACCTCCTTACGTGTGGCCACAAAACAAGCGTCGTAAAGTACCCTCACGGCGGGGGTCGGCGCGTCACACATCTTTACGAGCACATTACACTTTGATAGTCAACGGCACCCCATCCAGAGAAAGAACGAAATCAACGACATCTACGGAAACCCCCTTACATTCTCACCTAAATAGCCTCTACGACTTTGGTAATAAAACCCAGTTTTATACGATTCCGTGCGTTACTTCGTTTATAGAATTTTATTGTGACATTCCTGTGCTTTGATTGTGTTCTTGACTTTGGAATCATTTTGGTGTTCTTATTTTTCTGTTACCTACAGATTTGTAGTCCGTAGAAATTCGTATCAGCATTAAAAAAAGGAATATCGGTTCGCCACTAAAATAAAAATGGAGTACAACTGCTACAAAAATCTCCACCTTTTTTGAAGCCGATTTAAAATTCACAATAAGAAAGACAGCTGCTTACTCAATATCATAAAAGATAAGATAAGATTTTTATTATTTGAAACAAATCACTCTAAAAGGACGCACAGCCTACACGCTTGACGGTTTCGTTTTCTTCTTTGAATTGTTTTTCGTCAAAATATGTCTAACATAAATTCACATGTTACACTTCTCGAACAATAGGTAACACAAAACGTTATGTCATCGCGATAAAGACGATTTTAAAACCGTTTATTCACTTTAGGATCATTTGGGCGTTGGGGCAAGCCCACCCGTTGATACAGGTATCACTTTCGAATAATCGTTTAAGCAACGGACAAAAAAGGAACACGGATTTCAATTCATTATAATGCTTTATTTGGGTTCTTGCATCACAAACCTACGTAGAGTTACAGGCGTGAAAATCGTTGGGCCGGTAGGTAATGACTTGCTCAATGATATTGGTACCTTTGGTTTTCTCATTTCATTGCCATTTGACACAGACTCATGTTTGACCAAAATCTACCAAGACATAGTCTGTAAGTTTGTTAATAATACAGCCTCTGTGTCCTTCCCGAATAGGTCATCTAAGTAAGTGTCGCCACACAGCATTACTTATTTATTATAGTGTTTGAAACACTCAAACGTCATTATTATGTTATGTTACATTATATAGCCCCAAGCTAAGCAAAGTTGTATTATGGTTACTAGATGACTATATTGTACATAATACAATATTTATGTATAGAAAACACCAAGAACCCCGCAAAAAACATTAAATGTTTGTTGCGGGGTTGTTGGTGTTTTTTATATTTGTACTACTTACAAATTTTGTAAGTAGTACAAATATTTGCCCATGAAGGGAATCGAACCCGCAACCTCCTGCGTCGTAGACATACCTTGCCCGCAGCGCCACATCGTTCAGGCTATCTCTCATGATGTACAATAAATGTCATTAGGTTTGTCGAAAATATACGTAAAAACTACAAGTAGGTTGAATTGGGAACAGAAATCACGCACAGCCTTGTAGAGCGAAATTTGAAATCGCACCATTGTGTTTCAAAGTGGATTTCATATCGACAATACAATACTCGATT
This sequence comes from Eupithecia centaureata, assembly GCA_944547425.1. Taxonomy (NCBI): domain Eukaryota; kingdom Metazoa; phylum Arthropoda; class Insecta; order Lepidoptera; family Geometridae; genus Eupithecia; species Eupithecia centaureata. Next base: position 10,453,789 of record OX155686.1, read on the forward strand.
TAAATTTACGCCTCGAGGTGAATTTGTGCCTATTTTAATGCAAAATTCGTACAATTATGGCAACTGCAATAACTCCAAGGTGAGGAAAACTTATGTTGTGAACAACAATACCGAAATAAATCTTATTGATATCATCATCTAGGTTTGCATAGCACTAAAGGTGCGGTCTCATACAATAGTTTCACCGGAACAATCTTGCTTATCTAACGGCTTTATGAATAGGTATATCATAATCTAAAGGCTGGCTGATAAATCATTATTTTGTCTGCTCTGGGCTGAAATGTAACCACAATATTTCATGTCGGTTTATCCCATACGTATTCTTAACATTTTAAAAGCCTAAAAAGCTCCTGTATCAAATCCTGAAATACTTCAATGACTTCAACTTAGTCGCAACCATCCTAACTTCCTTACTGATATTATGAACGCAATTTTTTTATGTATGGATGTTTTTACTCTGTCTGTCTGAAAAACTACTTAACGGATCAAGCTGAAATATAAATCGACGTATTTCTAGCTCTGGAAAAATAATAATAAAATAGTCTACTTTTCATCCCATAAATCACTCCCCAGGGAATTGATCTTGAAGAGTTTGTGATACTAGTACTTGTCACTAGTTAGATACTTCGTACTAGTACCTGACGTTTGTCAGATACTTGTAAGTAGTAAAATTTCAGAAAAAGTCAACACTTCTCCTTTTTGAACAAACAAAGCACAAACGTGTTCACACGTGGGCGGTTGTGTTCAACACCAAGTTAGAGCTAGATTTATTCCGTTCCTGGTTTATAACTCAGGCCAATACGTGACCGATGATCACGCCTACACTGTACGTAATCGGCCGTTATCGCTGAAAATATGGTAGCAGATTGCTGCCGGGTCGTGGAATTGGAGCAGATCATGACCAGGGACGATACTCGCAATAAGATTTCGCTGCGGCTTTGACTATCTTTTTCGATTGTCAATCCATTGACGTGTTATTTCATGTCCTATTTTCATATGGTTAAGAAGATTGGGCGCTAACATAAAATGGAGTTCTCAAACTGTTGGTAGTCGAAAGGGAGATCGAGTGAAAAAATATGGTAGCTTGAGACTTCGCAAAAGATAGAAGATAGTAGAGATAGTATCCGAGCCGAACAACATAGGAGAAAACAAATCCGAGAGACTCCGATAGCTTGGGCATGTAGTCCGAATGAAGAAGATCCGAGAAACCAGTAGAACGTACATAAGTGATCCAAGTGACGGAGGCCTATCGGTCGTCCAAGGTTCCGCTGGAGTGACGAAGTCAAGAAAGACTTACATGAACTGCGTGCCGTCTTGAGTGGATTGAAACGGCAAAGGACCGGGACAAATGGCGTTCTCTGTTGTTGGAGGCCAAGATTCGCTGAGAGTCACTACACCACGCCAGTAAGTAAGTATGTCAATTGACGATCAGAGTCCTAATAATTATAGGGCTCCTAATAGAAGAGCTCTTCCGGATAAGAGATTGCGTCATGTCATATTCTGCAGCCAAAAATACTGTGTTTTGGTTCGCGTGCTTTGGTGTGCGTTGGTATAGATAGGCTATGGTGTGGCAGGCGACGCTGGCGCATAATAATTAACACTTTAAGCCTAAGGTTGCATTGAAATGCAATTTAGACCGTACTCGGCTGAAGGCGATAGCTGCAAGGCGATAGGAAGATCTGTTATATCAGGTGGATCATTGGTTTTGTATTATAATTATTTCATCTTAGATAGCTAAAGTACCTTCATCTAGCTTTGCAAAAGGTTTTCAAAGCTAAAAGAAGAAGATATTTCATCTATCTGTATTTTTGTCTCGTAAAAATCAAAGCGGGTTCTGAGAGCACACTATCATTTAAACCACAATAGGCAAAGCTAACTGACAAAATCTCTTACAACAAACGTAACACCCGTAGAACTGCTAAGCCTAGGATTACATCAGTCACTGCACGTACGCTCATTCCATTTCTGACTCGAAGTTGCAGTCTAGCTCTGAGCTTATCAAGTGAAAAGGCGACGTGTCATGTGAGAACTACCGGGGTCATAATGGTAGCATTAAGTCTGAGAGCTGGTGAGTTTTCTCAAAAGTCCTCAACGTTCAGTTGTTTTGTAAATTTCCATTGTGATTTTTTGTAGACATGTAAAGCAGCCCGAACTGAAATTATGCTGAAGACTTCAATAAATAATGATTCTTGTTCATCTGCAGAGCAAACTTAATCTAGCTTTTCTTCTCAGTCGCTATACTCTTAAGTGCTTGAGATCGTCTCGTCAGGGATGATAACTCAATTCTATTTCATCAGTTTATGTTTTCAATGCCTTAGGCCTTCATGGCGCGTGCCTCACACCAAAGCAATGTCGCAAGAAAGGCATCGTCGACTCCACTGCTAGAACGATATGCCTCAGATATGGGCCAGAGGCGAGTGAAAAGGTCAGTTCCTGTCGCCCACAGACCGCTTTCTACAAACTAGTGCAACATGCCCATTAGAAAGGTCACTCATCAAAAATACAGTTTCCTGCTAACGTAATAGGTGTTTAAATGGCATGAAGGAAAGTGACGATTGGTCATTATTTTGATTTACCGCCTGCCGATAGTGTTGTAATGCTAAAGCTACCATTTGTGGTGAAGTGTGCATAACCTTTGTATTTGCAGCTAGTTCAAATATTACGAAACTTTGGCAGAGCTCCAGTTTAGGTAATCATTCCAACTTTTGATGACTATGAAGAGTGAAACCATACGCCTGTATTTTCTTATGGGATAATAAATTGCTAACCTACCCAAGATTTATTTGTGAACTTTTCAAAATTTATTTGAAGTCTAGTGTTCCCATTATGCCCTATTGTCAACTGCACCTGAAAGTCAAGAGGTAATTTAATATTACTCTCCTTACTTGTAAGTGTGTAGCTTTGAAGATTTACGTTGTCTAACTGTTACATAACGGGAAATTATTTCAATGGTAGTGAACATAATTAATGATTGTATTGTCGAGCATGAATGAGTGATTGGAAAATGCATAGCATTGAATACCAATCCATTAAGAGCGGATAAAGTCCAGACCAGTGTGGCTCTTACCTAAGATCATTTAAATTACTTAAACAGAAAAAAAAATCTCACACTGTATACCGAGTTATGTTAATATAAAAAATACGTTTTCGTAAAAAACACCAACTTTTTCGAACGTTGTCATTACCTATTTGTAGAGATTCATTTGTACATTAGTACCAAGATCAGTATCATAATTTTGATTTTCAAGGTCGTAAACTCATAGTACCATCTCTGGGTCGGCTGTATAAAATCGTTGATTGAATTAATTATTATATGATGATTTTGGAAATAACGCTATCTCAATTTCTAGAGCACCTAGCCAAGGGCGTTAAATAAATTGTAAGATCAGAAATGGATTGCAAGCGTACCAAGCCCACTGGATACTTCCGCCCCAATTGTTTTATTTCTCAGAGTTCTGTTTATTTTGCAAACGCATAAATTAAGTTTATACCTAAGATTATTAATCAATGTTTGATTTATGACTGTAATTTAAATTGACATTCTGTTTGATGAAATTAATCAATATCTATTTACATAGTTGAAGTCAATGTTATAAAAACTGGTAGTAAAACCAGCTTTTTGCTTACTGAAATCTGAGTGGCAATCAGTTATGCTTATCATGTATGTTTTTTTTTGTTTTAAAGAGTTACCTACGTAATATAATAAATACTTTGCGCTTGTCATAATTTCGCCAAGATAAGCATAGAGCAATGTTCAAATTTTTTTTAACATCTATACTTACACAGAACACAAATCTCACATATGGACACAGATCCCCTTATACCAATGATTCTATCCATCCAAGGTTCTCTGATAAAGATCGCTCTTCAGGAATAAGACCGCCAATTATCACTTAGTGTAAGTAATTTTATTATAAATTGTTATTTCTATTTAACTGTGCAATAAAGCATTTTCTATCTATCCAGTAGCAACAAAGTATAACTAAAATTGGTAGGAAGTAGATATCATTATGCTTTAACTATCGTTATAAAGACTAAAAGCTCTCATGCGTATCCCGTTATTCTATAAGAGCTTTAGCATAGTATAGTATTATGCTACATAATTATTGTAAGAGCAATTTATAGGCATTACCTTCATAGGTTGCATATATTGTAGGTATCTCGCATCGTTGACCATACGCGGAACACGGGATGAAAGAAATTCATTGAAAAGTCTATGGGAACGCACACAGCAATTTTGTAGCGTCCTGCAACGTGCATTACTGTCGATGAGAAAAGTAGGAACCATAGTACCCACGTTTCATAAGCGGCTTAGCCACTTTAAGCAATGAACTACACGGTGGATTCAGTCAGGCCAGTCTGATAAACATTATCAACATCATCAGCCTTGATGCGTCAACTGCTGAACATAAATAGGCCACGAAATAATGCCACTAATAGCGGTTCTGCACCTCTTCTATCCATTGACTCCCCGCAACCGCTAGTTTGAGGAACACTGATAATTATGACTTGTTTTTTTGGCAATACATCTACTAATAGGTCACACACATTAAAACAAACACGTGTGACCCGTGAGTTGATAGTTATAAACCAAACGTTTACCATTTTGAAGGGTCAATTGTTTGTTTTCTGCAAATACAAAACAAATCATTTTGATACAAATAAAATTACAATCAAATAAAAGAAACAAATTAAAACTGGTATTTACAATCGAAACAATTGAACTATGTGTAGATAGTTGCAAATAGTCAGTAACTTACTTTACTTCTCCGTGTTACCATCTTTTAATTCAAACTAATACTTTTGTGTCACCAGGTTAACGCATTTGCATTAGTTGAGTATTTTTTACCCCATGGCAAGCAGCCACTGATTTGGTCCATCACGACCCCCTTTAAACATTAAGGTGCTTGATGGCGTCGACGACTTTTTATCGATCGGTACTAACAATCGACTAAACCTCCATAACATGGATGACATATTTTGATCTATAAATCATGAGATGTCTTAAATTGTTATCATCTTTGAACCTAATGTAGAAAATGTTACTTCCTTGATCAAATCGGAGGATGATCAAGCAGAACAAAATTTCCAACCATGTAGCCAGCCCATTAAAGGACCGCCAGCCAGCGATAGCCTGTATTGCGTTGCGATGCCTCCATTTATGGGAGATGGTTTTATTTTTGTTACATTGTACTCCACAGCGGGTCTCATGTAAACTTTCTACATTTTCTTGGAGTTATTACGTCATTTTAAGAAATTGTTTATGGTATTGCTGTCCAGCTGGGAATTAAATGAAGCATTAAGATTATCTCTTCATCTAAGTGTGCTGGTTGTAATAGCATGCTTCTCATTAGCATGAACTTACTGAGTGTTTTAACAGGAATTTATTTTTAACTGTCTCAATTTCTACATTTCTAGAGCCATGTTTTGTACACAACTATTCAGGTAATTAAACTGCTTGGTATTTTCTAAGTGGTAGGGCTTATTTATTTATGTTCAAGTGTTATCAACTTGGATCACATAAAGAATTTTGTCGAGATTACGTGTAACGTGATCAAAAGTGGCCAAAACACGACAAAAGTTAGGTTTTCTAAAAACACCTAGGGTTAAGACAGGATGACGTATACACTAACTACATTTTCAGAACCATACACAATCAATAACAATTACAACAAACCCTTTAACTTTAAAATCACAGTCATCAGGTATTATGGTACGGACCTAAAGCAATTATTTTCTTTTTTGTTTTCTATATTTAAAGTAGATCTAGTGTAAACACCACCGTCTATATTTTTCTTTTACGTCCGTCCAGTCTATCCAAAGGTTTGCTATAAGATATCACTTGGTCTTTATACATATTCGTAGTATGCAGTATTCTATGTAGAATGTGCGTTCTTTGTATTTTTAGTATTCTTTTCTATCATTAAGATGCTGACACCTACTGTGTAAGCCTCTAAATAACTTACATCAAATTATGTCAGACCGGCATCAGTATTGTATCTATCTATGTGCTTAATAACAAAATTACTCTGAACCGTTCCTCGGCCATCAACCACTGCTACTGTTTAAGTCCACTTCCTTATTACTTGCCCACTCTTGGTTTCAAAGCAACGGGTGTAACCACTAGATATTTATTGCATAAAGTTTACAATCCACTTTGCGTTTCTGGGCTTTAAAATCTGCTACCTAGCTCTTCTGTAGATGTAGATAGTTGAATAAATTACTCTAGTTCTTGTTGTTTTTTGTTTCAGCTCTATTTTTTTTTCTGATATATCAGGTGAAATACTGCGAAATAAAGGGTTAATTAAGTATCGTTATAAGATTACGATTTTTATATATGAATTGAATGTATGAATTGTAGATGTTTTGAGATTTGATTTTATTATTTTATAGTTTAAAATTTAGGTACTTGTCTAGGTGCTTATTTTATAAATCAAGTTATTGAATTCTAATTTTTAACCCATAAATGTTTATAGATCTTTACTATGCACCAAAAATGTTATACATACATATAGGGCATGCAAAATCAGTATACATGTAGTTCAGAAGAAATTTAATTCTGAGCAGGTATGATTGCTGAGTGACCTCTGCAAAAAAACAATTCACAAGTTATACATTCTTTTGAATTTTGAATACGCTTGAACATTAATATAAGTACCTGATAGAAAGTCCAAAGGAAAGTCACAATGTAGCATGTACATATTATACCTAACTTTTGCTTCGTTCAATTAATCCACATTATTACTTATTTCTCACTTATTTTACTCTGTAAGAAGAAAATAAAAAAAATTAATTATTTATTATATCTAAAAGGATTTTTATTAATACAATAAATGATTAAATAAACTTAACCAGTTTTATACAATTATAACAAACTCTTAAAAATCTAAGCCGTCACCAGAAGGCAGAGTACCTTGAATGCTGGCAGCATTGCCACGTTGAATGGCAATGCTAATTCGTTGCCCGAAATAGAAGCCAGCATTCCGATCTCTAATGACGTGTAATTTGACAAATTATAAATAAATTGTTTATCTGTTTATCTATTTATCTCCTGCGGACTCTAAATTTATTTATAATTTTTTTCTTTTGCACAGCTTTACACCTTTCTATATATATAATGAAGTCGCTACAATTTTGATTACATTATAGTCTATTTATCCAAATGTTTCTTCTTTTCCCAGTGGATTCTTTCATTTAACCATGTTAGGCCGGTATACTTGTTGTAAGAATCGACTTGGCTTTTCTATCCTTATGTCATTTTGTTAGTGTCTTTTACCAAAGACCACTTAAACGACCAACTAATAGAAGACCGAGGACTACTTTTGGTCACTGCAATGCAATAATGAACTTCTGGATATTATTTTCTATCCTTTCTATACAAGGTGGCAAATATTTCTATTGATTAACTCCACCCATCTAAAGCTCGGCTCATTTCTACATTGCTCTCTGATTGCAGACGATGAGAAAAATCTTGTCTATGACTAGCTCTTGCACGCAAGTGTACTAGTTTAAAAATCCGCTGAATTGAGAACCTCTAATCCTTTTTTGAAGTTGGTTAATAAATTAAGCAACCCTGGTAGAATCTATGATAATGATAGCTAGTACTCTAGTTGCTCATTTACCGGGGTATCTTTTTAGATTGGGTTGGGAAAACTGCAGGAGTTTTGGGAAAAATAGGTAATATTCCTCAAGACTATTTGCGACCGTCAGCAGTTAGATCAATTGTTTCAATTGTTTAAGCTACTTTTAATTTGATTCTATTCCTTGATTGTGATTTCTTTTCTTTCATTGTTTATAAACTTCAAACTCATAATTACACAACATTATAGTAACCCAATGCTCTGCTTGACTCGTTTTGCTTACAAACATTACTGGCCATTGTTGTCAATTTACTTACAATTTCCTAAGAACCAGTTTTTGTTTAAGATGAAGATAATGTCTTTATGAAACGTGTCTCAGTTTAATTAACTTATCAGAACGGTGAGTATCATTTACATCTGACACTTTAAATTTATATCCGTTTGGCAATTTGCAACGTGCCTACTATTTAGTTGTATGGATTTCTGCAAAACATTCTCGTGTAGTTTAGTTACCTACCATGCTTTACTTGACGACTTCTGTTGCGCTTTGGGCGAAGGCCCGCCTGTAACGCAAGGGGTTGCGGGTTCGATTCCCGCCTTGGGACAAATATTTGTATGATCTACAGGTATTTATTCAGGATTTTCTGGTTATTTTCTATAAGTTGATAAAAAATATCTTTACCTATGTAGTACAATTTATTAAGTACTTAATTATTATTTATTTATATTAGTTATCTAAGACCATTAACACAACTTCTGTGTAGGCTAGATGATTTTGTGTTACTTAATTGTCCAGCATTATTTATTATATATCTTGTACCTAACAATTTGATTATATAATTTTTTTTAATATACGCTGTAAGTACTTTACTATCAAAAATATTGTAATTTATCTTTACAATAAAGTTATTTTATACACACTTGGCACTTCATAAATAATCTTTCGTATGACATTTAGCGTCAAGTTGTGATATTTGTCAACTATTTGATACTGTACCCCGGAAGCTACTTGTTCTCAAAATAGTCTAAAGACTGTCAATGGACTCATCATGGGTATGCTAATAGACTGGGAGCTTCACTCTTAGTCACAAAAAACCTTGTACAGTTACAAAAAATGTGAAATGCATAGGTTAATTTAAAATACCCTCTAGTTTATCATCTAGAGCTTGCATGGAGAATTGCAATTTCATGTCCAAATTCTATATTCAAAAGATCTCACAAACACTTGAGAAAGAATGCAATTTGAAGTCTTTATTCTATATTCAAAAGTTTTCACAAATACTTGAGATATAATTCAATTTGACGTTCAAATTCTAAATTCAAAAGATCTTGAGAGAGAGTGTAATTGGACGTCCATATTGTAAATTTGAAAAATCTCACAAACACTTGAGAGAGAATTCAATTTGACTTCCATATTCTATTTTCAAAAGGACTCACAAACAGTTGAGACAGAATTGTCTTCTTCAACGAATGCCAGATAACCGGTCTCAATGGTGGTCTCCGTAATGTGTCCTTTATAAAAACTGAGAAAGTAACCTACTAAAAATGAACCAAACATGACGCTCGCCGTAAATAAAGAACCAGCTGTGCCATCCATCCAATTAATAAGGAATCTGCCCAGTTGAGATCCATCTTCAACTCCTGAACCAGTTCCGGCTGTGCTTATCCTGTTTTAAAATGAATATGAATGGTGAAGTTTTGAAAAACTTGATGAATCAAATGCAAGAATGCAAGACGTCCTTGCGTTGCACGTGCAAAAAGAAAAGCGGGATATTATAGTTGCAGCGGTGAAGGTAAGCGGCTTTCTGTGCGCCGGCGCCGCCGGTACAACTACTTCAGTTCTACTCGATGTGGTTTAGTTGATTTTATAGTAGGATGGGCTGTTTTGCATCTCGGAAAATTTTGTTGGGACGTTTAGTGTCGTTTATGTCATCACTAGCAGCGGTTTTACCCGCGTAATTCCCGTTCCCGTGGGAATTCCGGAATAAAATATAGCTTAGGTGTTATTCCAGACTATATTCTATCTCTGAGCCAAGTTTCATCCATATCCGTTCAGTAGTTTTTGTGTGAAAGAGTAACAAACATCCATACTTACAAACTTTCGCGTTTATAATATTAGTAGAATTATGTCTGGAAATTTTGGAGTCTAGGACATTTTGCCCTCGTAAAGGAGCCATGATCAGGTAGATTTTTCTTATTTATAATGAGAAGGCATTTTTTGCACGAAAAAAGTAGGAGGATCACGTGGTGGATATTAGCAATTTTTTGAATTCGTTTCTAATAAAACGCGACAATACGGTGACATTGCATGGTGATCATAAAAAGACTTGATTGATTATCAGTGGATAATAAGGGCACAGCATTATTCAGAATGTGATTTTGTCATTACTGCAATCCAGTCAAATCAAGATGTAGTCAGCCTGTCTGAGCCACTGGTCTTACAAAACTTAATGTATATTCGGAGGGTATTAATTTCCTAATGGGTTCGAAGCATTTCCTCACGAGCTTTGCGACCATTTTCTTATTAATAAAGAAAAGCAGAACTGTATTCTAATTGATATAGGGTTCAAAACTACTAACAAAATCTCTGCCAGTGTGACTAGACCTTGCTTAGAATCAAGTTTTGATACCGTGGGCGGGATTCATCGCACTTTCGATGATGTTAGCGCTAGTTAATCCTGATTACGCAAGTATCGTAATGTTTTGCAACGAGATGATATGGATTCGAACTGGTTGAACCGGGCCCTAACGGCATTTGCAGAGGTGGAGCTTTTAGCGTATTATTTGCAGTTTTAATCTAGTACGGCGAACTGTTAGGTTTTCTTAGTAACATAAAACTCATTTGAATATGGAATACTAATTAACCCAGTTTAAAAAATAAATAAATAAATATAGTTTAACTGTAATTAAACTATATTTATTTGTTATATTATTTAATTATATTGTTAAATAGCTCATAGCTTAATTGTATTAAATACGATTTTATTATGATTCTATTTTGCAATTTGACAGACTCTAAAATATATTTCAATAAAAGTCAACTGATTGAAAATTAAATGGTCCGCAGTTTACTAAAATCTATTTAAACAAAATTGAAATAAAATGTTTTATGTATTATTAAGGTTGGTGTGTTGCAAGAAACCGGTTCAAAATATTATCAAAGTTATAATGAAAATAGAATATACATTCATTTACGACCTCTGAAGCTATTTCGCTGTAAACTCCAAATGGGAGTGGATTCCCATTTTGTTTTACGACCGAATAATACCTATCTAGCAGCCTTTTATTAATTACTAGGGCTTGAACAGAAAAATTATTCGCTATACAGATGTTGTAATTCAAGTGTGTAATTGCATCAAGACATTTATTATCTCCATTTGTTTCTGCAATAAACATTAAATTATAAAGAGTTTAACATGGTCGGATTTGTAGATTAAATTAGAACTGCACTCCTACACTTAAACCAGACACAAACGCGATTTTTAAGCGCGTCTTGTATCGTGCGCTTTCTTGCGATTTTGCAGCGCTATTTCTTACACTTAGCTGCTTTGTAAGTGCGAAATCTAGACATAAAACGCCGACGAAGCCTGCAAGTCCTTCATCCCCCCGCAAAAATCGCAAGACCCAAGACGTAGCTGTGTGTCGCAAAATCGCAGGACGCGGAAACGCGTACGACAACCTCTATTGCGTCTATAAAATTACGGCAGTATGCAAGATCGTCTGCGTCATAGTACGAAATGTACTGCAAAAAAATATCGCAAGAAATCGCGCGACTCAAGACGCGCTTCAAATCGCGTCTGGGTGTGGCTAAATAATCACTGTAGCTATTTGAATGATAGTCGTCAAAATTGCAATCATCTTGATCGTCACTTTGAGTGCAGTAGTCATCATGTGATCATAGTCGTTGTAACGCGACGGAAATCCCAGGAAATAAAATCTAAGAGGAAGTTTAACTGTTACATTCCATATTTAAGTTTACGATGCAACAGTTCAGGAAAACTGTTTAAACGATCTGCAAATCTACAGTTCAGGTTGTTCTGGGTACTTGATAAGTATAATAAAATAGATGTATATACAAAGTATTATGCTTATCAGTTTAATAGTGCCTGCACAAAACACAAGCTCTGCTTAGCTTGGGGCTATATGATGTGTCAATTGTCCAATACTTATTTATTTTTACTTTTTAATTTAAGGCTGCTTTTCCCAAAAATCAACATTTTCACGATCTTTGAGATCCTACTGCTCTTCAAATATGAAACCTAGGATTCTGAGACTCCTACACCTAAGATTCTATTTCATTCTGTACAGAAGCGCCAAGATAGTTTTTTGATCAGTTCCATGTGTTTGATAAAAAAATTTATTTAAAATATCTCAATTTTGATACATATTTGCCTTCTTCTCCGAAACGATATGACTTATTGACTTGGTTTATATACTGAAAAATAAAGTAAAAGAAGAGTTACAGATTCGTCAAAATATTTTTTTGATTACTTGAACAGTATTCTTTTAATTAGAAGAAATCTATTTGGCGCTTACGACTTTTACTTCCGAGTATCTGCGGGGCCCTTGCGCGGTGCGCGGTACGAGCCGTCAGTGCCGCTCATGCTTTCCTGGACGACGGACCTATGCTGCTCGTGACTCCGTGACCCTACCAAACTATCATAAAATTATTTTCTAGTAACGTGACATAAAATAATAGCGATTATAGAATTGAAAAATGATTACCATGCCACGAAAATAGGACAATATTTACGTGAGCTTGTCGCCAAAATGAGAGAGAAGAAAGATAATTTGTGTATTATTTATTACGTAAAACAATTACAACTAGTAAATACAAGTACATATAATAGATTTATATTTACACTTACATCAAATCCTAAATTATTGTCATACCTACCTACTTATGTTTCTTGTCCCAATTTATTACTTATATATATACTTATTAGTCGTATTTTAGGAGTTTTTATCGCCGTAAGTGTCACCGTTCGTTCATATAAGTACCTACCTACCTACCTATGTATAAGAATAAAAAATTAATCGAATAAGTAAATATCCTACCTACCTATCTTCCTACTTACTAGTAAATTTTAGAAAGTCAAATGTTCAAGGATGAAGTAGGTAGGTACCTACCTACCTAATCAAGTAGCATATCAGTAGAAATAGCAAAACTTATGGAGATACCACTTGCCAATCTCAATGTAGAACGTTTGGAAATAGACCACTAAGTACATCTCACTATTAGAATGAACTAGTTGCGCCCCGCGGCTTCGCCCGCATGGAAATTTATTTATCAAATTTCAGAAATTTATAGCACGCCTCCTAGGGGTAGTTTCGTAAAAATAAATAATTTAATTAAATAGTTTAATTATTTACTTTGTAGTTTATTTATACCGAGTTTTGAGTCAATTGAACCAAGGAAAAATAATTTTTCATACAAACTTTATCACCCTATTTAACCTCTTCAGAGGTTTACAGAGGTTTTCAGGGGTATTTAACTTCTTCAGAGGTTAAAATTTCCAAATTTTAATAGCGTATGTCCTATTCTAGGTCCTAAACTATCTACGTACTAAATTTCATCTAAATAACTTTAGTAGTTACGGAGATTACCTATAACAAACATTCACACAGGCTTTCCCATTTATTATAATAGTAAGAAGTAAGATAGTAAGATTATAATAGTACGATAGTAAGAAGTAAGATAGTAGGTATATAAATAGGAAAAGTCGCATACTTGACAAGTAGGTACCTAGGAAGGTACCTATTGTAAATTTCAATTGAAAAGACGCGGCAATCAAATTAATTTTAGGGGCGGTTTGTATTAGGTAAACACCTACGAAAAAATACTTCATCAATTTTGTATAGTATATAGGGAGTCTGGGTACCTACAAGTGGGCAGTATCTACAGACAGTAAGTACAGTGTGTGCGCTAAGAGCTTCTTCAACTCGCTTGGCTTTCGTCAACTCGTACCATAAATCTTGTCCCAACTGGTGTGAGTTGACGAATTCATGAATATTATTTTTTCAATTTTTACTAGGAATAGTATATTCTACTACTCTAATAGTAGCCTTTGAAAAGGTTTAGATAAACTTCAATGTTTCCCCTGTAGGTGGAGCTAACGGTGCTAAAGTACGATATGTTTCGTTAACTTATTATATTTACGGGTTTTCAAAAAATTCTCACAGCATCTGAACGACGCGTACACAACACACGCGTCGTTCAGATGCTGTGAGAAATTTTTGAAATCCCGTATAGCCTAGGGGAACCAATCTGAATTCCGGGATAAAATGTATCCCATGTCCAATCGTCCCGAGTTCCATTCGAATTCATTCACTTCCGTCGTAATGCGTGGTTAAAGAATTCTTCTTTCACCATCTCTCCCAGGGGAACCTTACCGAATTCCGGGATAAAAATAATCCCATGTCCTTCCTTGTAGTATGAACACAAATTGTCCCGAGTTTCATTCCAACTCATTCGGCAGTTTCGGCGTGATGCGAGGTAAAGGAATTTTACTTTCATACCCTCTCCCATGAGAACCTTACTGAATACCGGGATAAAAAGTATCCTATGTCCTTCCTCGTAGTATGACCTATAATCATGCCGAGTTTCATTTAAATCCATCAAGTAGTTTCGGCGTGATGCGCGTTTACGATACAGACAGACAGACAGACAGACAGACAGACAGACAGACATGAATGAAAAAAATTACAGTTTTGGCTTGAGTATCGATTATAGAGTGCCCTCCAAAAAAATTTTTAAAATATCTTCAATGTACAGAATTGGACCTGTTACAGTTTTATTATAAGTATAGATAATGATAACAAGTGAAATTTAAATTATCTAAATTATTTAAAGTAAAATTGGTTGGGTGACTTAATGACATGATATTTGATAATACCACTTATCAATATTTTTTTAAATGCTTAATCCTAATTAGTTGTATTAAATGCTAAATTCTAATTAGTTATTCAGTTATACCACCTTTATAACATGTTTGACGCAATAAATAGCTTTGAATCTGTAAAAGTAAATAAATCGATAACAAAAAATAGGTAAAACTTTGTAACTATGAAAGCGAAAAAAATGAATAATGTCTACTGTCCCTGAACTCATTTATGACGTTCTAGAACCACGCAGTATTAAATATACACTCACACTTTTGTTAGTCGTTCGTCAACTCGAACCATAAATCTTGTCCCAAATGGTGTGAGATGACAAAATGAAAAATATTATTATTTTGATTCTTAGTCCCGCACACGCTTATTCCCAGTTGTTCTGTGCACACTGCGACTGATACAAAGGTGGTCCCATTTGTTCAGTGCAACAAAAAACATTACAAAAATTTCAGCCAATGAAATTCCAGGAATGTCAAAATGAAAGAGAAAACATGTAATAAGTATGCATATAATATTGGATTTTTTGAATACTAGATGCGCCCCGCAGCTTCGCCCGCGAACCAGAGTTTTTTTCATACAAATTTCAGAAATTTATTGCTTTCTCCCTAGGGGTTATTGTGTAAAAATAAAAATACGAGTTTAATTATTCACTCCATAGTTTATTTATACCGAGTTTTGAGCGAATCAAACCAAGGAAAAAATATTTTCCATGCAAGCTTTACCACCCTATTTCAGCCCCTCAGAGGTTAAAATTTCCAAATTTTAATAGCCTATGTCCTATTCTAGGTCCTAAACTATCTACATACCAAATTTCATTTAAATAACTTAAGTAGGTAGTTAAAGATTACTTATAACAAACATTACTATTAACAACATACTTATAGTAAACACCTACGAAAAAATACTTCATCAATTTTGTATAGTATATAGGGAGTCTGGGTACCTACAAGTGGGCAGTATCTACAGACAGTAAGTACAGTGTGTGCGCTAAGACCTTCTTCAACTCGCTTGGCTTTCGTCAACTCGTACCATAAATCTTGTCCCAACTGGGGACTCCCTAGGGGTTATTGTGTAAAAATAAAAATACGAGTTTAATTATTCACTCCATAGTTTATTTATACCGAGTTTTGAGCGAATCAAACCAAGGAAAAAATATTTTCCATGCAAGCTTTACCACCCTATTTCAGCCCCTCAGAGGTTAAAATTTCCAAATTTTAATAGCCTTTGTCCTATTCTAGGTCCTAAACTATCTACATACCAAATTTCATTTAAATAACTTAAGTAGGTAGTTAAAGATTACTTATAACAAACATTCACACAGACTTTCCCATTTATTATAATACTAGTTGCGCCCCGCGGCCTCGCCTATAGAAAGTTATTTTGTAAAATTTCAGAAATTTATTGCACGCCTCCTAGAGGTTGTTTCGTAAAAATAAAAAATACGTGTTTAATTATATACTTTGTAGTTTATTTATACCGAGTTTTGAGTAAATTGAACTAAGGAAAAATAATTTTCCATACAAACTTTATCACCCTATTTAACCCCTTCAGAGGTTAAAATTTCAAAATTTTAATAGCCTATGTCCTATTCTAGGTCCTAAACTATCTACCTACCAAATTTCATTTAAATAACTTAAGTAGTTACGCAGATTACCTATAACAAACATTCACACAGACTTTCCCATTTATTATAATAGTAAGATAGTAAGAAGTAAGATCTACTATTAGGTAGAATAGTTTTAGCATTTATGATGTAAAACTAGGCAAGTCCTTCTTATTTCAACATTGCAAATAATCGCGAAGCGCGACCGCTTCCCATGAGCGGAGGCTGCGGTCTGCGTGCGGAAAAATGTAGCGGGGGTTAGCGGTTGGCGCGGGGAAAAATTTTGACTCCGCCCGAATCTTCAAGGCCGTTGGCGTATACACCAACCTTAATGGAAACATTTCGCGTCTCGCCGCGGTGGTGCTGCGGCGTACGATCTGTAGTCCTATGATCTAGGTCTAGGTGTATTTGTTTAATACATCGATCAATGTAGTAGTATTTTATACTTACTTAATTTTTGGCATAACACAAGCTCTGAAAAGTTTGATCCATATTTTGCATTATGCTGTGTGACAATTTTTAATGTCTATAAGATTACATCTATTATTTTATATAATTAATGATTTCAGCGATTGTTAATGTAATGTTGTCAACATCGGTTCTTACTCTTATTTTTTTTTTGCTGTCTTAAAACTGCATCCCTAATTTATATACAGCTAGACGTGACTGAACTGCATAAAACAAATTTATTAAATCAACGTAGTGACAAAAACTCTACAAAAAATTAACCCGAGGGCACACCTTGGCACGTGCTATGGGAATTTTAACAATCTGAGTCACGATTTG
This sequence comes from Eupithecia centaureata, assembly GCA_944547425.1. NCBI lineage: Eukaryota > Metazoa > Arthropoda > Insecta > Lepidoptera > Geometridae > Eupithecia > Eupithecia centaureata. The sequence goes on from OX155686.1 coordinate 10,470,652, forward strand.
TCCAACTATTTAGTTTAGAACTGAGATAAGAACTTATGTACAGTACAAACCGCTATGTTTACCTTCATTTGGGCTCGTAGATTTCTGTTAGGAGCAAGCTTTGTAAAGCAAAACCTTCCACATCCGCCCGGGAAATCCATATCCAATATTATTGTTGTTTCTTCAGTGATTAAGCTTGAAGCTTAAATTATAGATATTCTATAAAATTAAAAGAATTGGTAAATTCATCAGCCGTTTTTCAATTTACCTTCTCCTCTCGGGTAGTTGATCACCGTGAGGTTTAATTTTACTGAACTGCTGGATGAAAAAGAAGAAAAAAGAACAATTAGATCTAGAATAATTTAACAATTGGTTTTGTTTTTTCTTGATAAAGTGGCCTTATTATTCATGGTTGAGTTATATTAGTATCTACCTTAAATTGTACTTACATGTATGAATGTATAGTCATTATCTTCGGCAGCCGGAGTAATGGCAAATCCAATCTTGGAAAAACTTTTCAATTAGATTTACCTACCGCGCCTGATATTAGTTTTAAAATCTTGCAAAAAACCCTTACCGCTTGCGCTTCTATGGTCCACCGAACATGTTCACATAATAAGTAGGTATATCATTCTAAAAGAAAGTTACACCAACAAACATAATGCGACACAAACGTCAATCAAGCCTGACACCTAGTTATGTACTTAGATAATGTCGTTCCATTCAATAGAGTGACAATCACGAAATCTGGTTACAGGTTACAAGTCCAAACAGTTGAAATTGCGTGCTTGCATATCATTATTGAAGTTGACTAGTTCACTTATTCAGGCGTATAATAATGTTTTAGTTTTATGGTTTTGTAGTAAATAGGAACTCTAATAAGTACATACCTATAGGTTTCTATTTCTAAGAAACTCTCCTCTTATGCAACCTCTACTAGCAGAAGATACGAACCTATATCGACATTCACCGGGTTGATAATAGAATCAAACTTATTTTATGTATAATAAATTTTGTATGTTATATACCTAACACCTAAAAATGAATATATAATTTGTTATGATGCTGACGCATCAAATCAGCGCTTTGTCAGGAGTCTGCTTACTCTTTGAGCTTTTATGTCAAATAAGTCGAGGTCGGGGATATCGATCAATCCGTTAAAAGTAGATACTGCTCTACTAAAAAGGAGTTTTGACGATAGCTCGTGAAACTGAAAGGAATATCTAGATTAATAGGATGCCTATTGATCTAGAGGGGACTCTAATTTTAATGTTTTCTGAAAATTTTGGGGCGTCAATTTGACCCTGCGCAATTTATCTACCTATCTATGTATTGATTGAGTATATCAGTCATATTTAAGTACCCAAGCTACAAGCTAGCAAGCAAGCTTCTAGCCCCAAGTTCTGCCTAGCTTGGGGCTAGATGATTGTGTGTGAATTGTCCAGCATTATTTACCTATATGTATATTTATTTCTCCTTGTGTTGCCATGGATCCACTTCCCCATAAAGCATAATGAAAACTATTTCTCAACTTGGTCTATGTTAAACCCGGTAGGTTAAAGGCTGAATAAATCACTGATTATGGACTTAAACGGATAATATAGTTTTGTCATTTGATAGAACATTTATTATGATTAATTCTGTTTCATACATAATTAAATCATAGGACGATCGAGAGTTTTCACTATTCCATCGACCTCATTGACTTTATGTAATTAAATCATGTCAAAATGACAGGATGATAAACTACTTATAAATCATACTAAATGGCTATAAATTGTGCTTTAATAGAATACACCAAACAATATAGGAGTTACAGCCTATATTCCCTTGACTCTCACGATCTTTGCTTCTGTAGGAACTGAAACCGTTAGTTTTGTGTTCTATTAATTATTGAACACTCGAATTGGTCAGGTATGCGTACTGTTTTGCCTTTACACCTTAGATGCTGTGCTATTATAAACTCTATTTCTTAAAGTTTAAGAAAGGCTTCTTGATTTGGCATTGGATTTTAGCACGTGCGCTTTTAGCTCTAAATGTTATTGTACAGGATATATACATTCCTTAAAAGGGATACAATTTGTTTAATTAAGACTGGGCATTTTGATTAACCATAATGATTTATGAAGCAATTGTACGCTTAGTACGAGTTTTATTACAAAAAAGTTTTTGAGTGCTAAATAGATTTAAACTACAAACGTAGATTAATCACAACCAGTTGGTACTCAAAACTCTGGTATAATTGTATATTTTAGTTCAGGCTTTATAATTTTGTTGTTTAGCGTCAGTAAAAATTCCCAACAAAAACAAAACCATATGACATGCACAAAAAACAGGATTATTCCCAAAATATCGTGAACTGTAAAAAGTGCCTATTTACAACATATTATTTATATTCCCAACGTCTCACGTGAAACATTGCCTATTCCCAGTGTCACACCACCCCATAACAAAAGTTTTACATGTTTCCAATATCATCATCATTATCATGCCATCTCATTCTGAAAGCGCTTATATGCATCTATCTTGGCTCCATATAGACAAGGTCGGATGTATGATTTCTTGATTTATACCTACCTACCTACCTGCTTATGTTATAAGTAGGAAGGTAGGTAGGTATTACTTATTTCATCAGCTTTGTAAGACACCCAGTAGCAATTCCAATAAGAATCAATACAATAGACTTTATGAATTTCCTGACTTTTACTGCCCATTATTAACCGGATCAGGTAGAACGCTTCCCGACTGTCTGACTTTAGAATCGCGACCCCATTGAGTCACAATATCATGTAATATCATAACGGTCATAAGGCGTCGGAAGGTGTCATATAAAGACTAGTTGTTTGAAAGCTAAGGAGTAAGATCAGATGTGCAAACGAGCAACTTGCAACCACAGCATTAAGTGGACAATCAGAAGTCACGATGTTCTCTTAATTATGCTTCTTTTGAAATTATCTTCAACTTCTTGTAGAATGGTTCTGCGTTCTGTTTGACGTAATTAAATTATCTTCATTATACATAGGTACTGGTACATAGGGGTTTATTATTATGTAACACTAGACTCCCACACCGTTTTTGCACGGGTATATACAATATATTTGAAATAAGTTTAAGCTGTCAAAAAAAAGGAAATGTGGTAAATTGTATGTTAGTTGGTGATAGCTGTCACAAAATATATATCAGAAGTTACAGAGCAGGTACCTATGTGTACCTAGTGTGGAACTCTCAGTTGACACGCACTTGGCCAAAATGAGCATCAGCATCCGCTTAATTGTCGTAGAACGGCATCAGTAACAACACTGGTCTAGAAAATCTCTGAAACTTTTGGTTTATTTGTAAAGCTTTACTTTAACAAATAAAGTAACAATCAAGGAATAAAAACATCAGTAAGTAAAGATTTAGATTTATTAGGATACTTTTCATTAAAATACCGACCCGTTGTTGTCACCAATGATGTATACCCCGTTTGCGGCGCGCGCGCCATTATCAAAGCATCTAACCCGAGACAATAGCTGCGCATGCGTAATGCGTTATCTCGATCTCTTGGCACACGGCTCTCCTAATGAGGAATGGCCTACTTCTACTGATAATTGAAGAAATATTGGAGCTAATTGAAGGTGGGGTATTGGTAACGGAACTCTATGGTGCTTTAGGTAAAATGTTGCAAGATAGATCGGGAATTTTGGTGATTTCTAGGAAAATAAGACCAAAGTGATTGCGCTGATTTTTATGAGTGCTTTTGATGATAATAAAAATAGAAAATAAATGATATCTATCTATCTATCTATCTTGTCTTTTATTTGGATTTTGTAAAAATTAAGTATAGCTTTCACTCGTGCATTGTCCGAAGTTTTCAAAATCATTTTGGCATCTTATTTGATTGCAGAATACTGATATATCTCTATGTTGTTTCAGATAAGGGTGTTTACAAAGGATGAGGAGTAAGCATCGATGGCAGCGGTACTTTTATCCGGTCTTACTACAGTCAACAGGTCAGTTTTGCTTACAGTAGGTGAAGAGGTCCAAGCTCACTGGTCCTATCTTCCTGACTGCTACTGATAGGGTTCTCCGTCCGTCATACTAGGTATATTTAAACTTGTACGATAAATCAATAAAACAAAAACTACTTACTTTCCTTTAGGAATAACCAAAACCTAGAGGCAATTAGAGGCTTAGAAGGTTGAGGGGCACTCTTGTAAATGCTCGTCCTTGAACTTGAAAACAATTAATATATGTATTCATTATAACCATACTCTATAATTTTCAACAAAAATATTCATGAAAATTTATGAGCAAGTAAAATTTTACCAAAGTCTAATATTGAATATAATACCTATGCGATAATTCACAAATGCAACAATTGTATACAAAATAGAGTGTGGAATTTCAAAAAAAAATATCTTGTACCTACTAATTGTTTCCAAGTGATTGCCTTGAAAACACTTAAGGAAACTTCAATCTTGTGCTTTTTCGACCGGAAATAATTTGCAACGGCAGACCTTAACTCATAGAAACTTGTGTAACAACGTCACGTTGATCAAGCACGCTTTGTTTTGCATTCGTGCATTGTCATACAACACCCACACTATGCATAATTTCTCGATTCAAAATACCCCTTTCGAAATACATCTAGCAGAGACGATAAATAACCAACAAATTACTCGGGCGCGCGAATACTATACACGTCGGCTAGCTAAAATATGTGAAAGCTGGGTAAGAAAGCTTTAAGTAGCACGAAGACGTCTAGGTATTGCGGACTTAAGGTGATTTCGCGTCCAGGACTAAGCATAGCTCCGCTACTAGATGGCGATGATTTTCAATTTTGATGTTTTTCACTATTTTCTAATTAAATTGTTCATAATTGTTTAATGGTAATGTATTTGCCGCAAATGGTATGTTGTTTTTTATGTACCAAGCAATTTTTCAAGTGTTGAAAGCATTTAGGGAGCTTGTATTTGGGAAGAGCAAAAAAGATCTTGCCTGTGTGAGTGATCGGCCGCTACGAGTCACTCACACAAAAAAAGATCTTGCCTGTGTGAGTGATCGGCCGCTACGAGTCACTCACACAGGCAAACCCTATAAATTCAGTGGAACTAAAATAACTACTGTTCGAAAAATAACAGAGATAATTGGAGACGCCTTAGGACTAAATATTTTTCGGACCAATATTTCCGTTTTCGGGACATTACTAAATTACATCTAAAATTAATTCAATAAAACCACTAGTTAACGAACTAATTTTCCTCTCTTGTTTTTTTTAAGAATAAAAACAGGCTCTATTTACATTTTAAAAAAAAATTGGAGGTAATTTTCTTTAATCGTTTTGAACAATTTAAGTAAAAAGGCGCAGAGGGTAATGTTATTTACAAACTAGCTTATTAGCTAAAGAATATCTTACAAATCATAGGTAAAAAAAAATACTTTTCATGCTATTTATTAATTTCGTTAAATCATTGGAATTGACAAATAAATTGAATAAGTTCACAATAACAATCATTAATTTTAAATGTACTCACTGTGAAAGTTGTTCCAATTTTATAATAAAACTAGCTGACCCCGCAGACTTCGTACTGCCTCATATGGGGTTTTCCCGGCAATTCGATTTTTTTCACCTTTTAAACCTTCCCTAGACCTCCACGAACATTTCAAGGCCAAGATAAGATAAATCCGTTTAGCCGTTCTCGAGTTTTAGCGAGACTAACGAACAGCAATTGATTTTTATATATATAGATTACATTAAAATTATTAGCGTAAGGAAGTCTCCACTTTTTTTGACTCTGTTCTTTGTGTACTTAGGTATTTTAGCTCCGATTTTACGACCACTTATAAAAGATTAAAAGTAATACAAATTTTCACAGTATTTCAATAACTCACTTTGGACTAGCGGTTTGAACAGTCGGGTGGGTGCGACGATGTATAGTCGTACCTGGGTTCGAAACCACCGAAAATTTAATTTACTTTTTGCTTTTTGAAAATGAAATATCCACAAAATTTTGATACATCCCGTTAGTACGGGCTCGAATCCCTTCAACACTACCAAAATTTTTGATTTTTATCATTTTTATTCTTTATATTTTGAACAATGTCATAGACCTAGTACAAACAAATTCATATTTGTCATAAATTACTTATTGTAAGCCTTCCTAAGTCTATTTGATTGTTATATAAAACTTTGGTAGACTGTTCTGCGTAGGTACATCCCACAAAGGGTCCTGACCTCGTTTCTAACGGTATGACAAAAATAAAAAGAAACAATTATGTACTATCAACACCAACTGATTTTTATTTTATTTTAGCTCTTACGCCAGCTAAGTTCAGGCATTTTTACAAATCGCTCATTGAATGCAAAACGGCCACATTTCAAAAATTTAGAAAATGGTTTTATTTCTGATAAAGTATATTTTCTCTTGAGAACATTTCATAAAGCTAGTTTAATTTAAATATTGATTTCTTTTTATTGGGATAATTATCTTAACTTTGCTTCAAAATTTTAATGCAAAATGGGCTTTTGTAGTTTTTATCAAGTTGGGTGATAGCTATAACAGCGACCATTATTTTAAAAAATAGAGCAAAAAATTACGAAAACAGTGATGTTTTAATATTAAAAAAGAAAAACTTTAACTTTTCAAAAAAATCATGTTCAAAATTTTGTTTTGGCTCTCTGTAAAAAGTTACGATTAGTCCAATAAAAAATATATATATATAATTCCGGACAGTCCACACAGCATCATCTAGCCCCAAGGTGAGCAAAGCTCGTATTATGGGTACTAGTTGACTGATAAACTTAATACAATACATTACATAGATAGATATTTTTTTTATAAATACATAGAAAAAGATAGGCTCTATGTCCCAAAATGTAGAGTAGAACTAGTCAAAAAGAATGCATATCATCAGGCAATAACAATTTATAACAAACTGCCTGGTGAATTTAAAACTTTACAATATAATTTATTTAAAAATAAACTTAGAAAGTTCTTGTTGGAAAATTGTTTTTATGACGTCAAAGAATATTTAAATTATAAGACTTTTTAAATAGGGAACAAATTTTGACATTATAATTAAATTTATTTTTAAATTGCTTTAAATATGTATTTGTTATATATAACTTAATTAATTTTTTGACATTATTTTATAAGCCTTACATTCTGATTATGAAACTGTTTAATTTAAATTTTATTAATAATTTGCACGCCTTGACGAGGCAGAATGTATTGGAGCTTTATTACTTAAGAAGATCTATTGTACCGACATTCCTGCAAATAAATGATTATGAATTATGAATTATGAATTATAAAACACCCAGACCAACGGAACAATTTCATGTTCAATTTCTGTAGATCGTACACAATTTTTTCCGACACGGGAATCGAACCCACAACCGGTCGCAGGCGGACCTTCGCCCACTGCGCCACATCGGTTGTCGCTGATGAATGATCGAAATGCTTTGCATACAATCTGACACGTCTGATGCTGGGGCCACACTACCGTGATATGCCGATAATTATTTTAATTATAACTTATACAACACCTAGGTGTAACCACGATTTATGGCCATAATTTTACAATGCCAATCAATATGGCAAATGGCGGTAGACAATAGCTCCGGCGGCGGTCTTTTTTCGCACATCAAAGAAGATTACCGCAGTAATTAATGCGTTTGTGGCCACTACCGTTTGTCCAGTGTGCAATATGAGCTCACCGGCGACGCACGTGATATTTTTACAGCCTTATTTATTGACATATCTAGGTAAACTCTAGTGTAACCACACCAGGTCATGCAGTAATTTAAACGGTAATTTAATGTCATAATTATTGCGGTAACAGCCCGGTAGACGGTAAGGTAGTGTGGCCCCAGCGTAAAACTCTCTAAACTGGTATCTATAAGCAAACATTTTATCTGTTTACATAGTGTCATATATTGTTGTCATGGAAACGGAACGTAGGCTTCCTAGATCTTATTTGACATGCAGCAAAAATAGATAGGAATAAATACTTGGACGATGGGAAAACCCTTTGAGAACGGTAGACTATGGTATTATTAGATGATTCTTTAGATAGCACAGAGATGGCGATTCCGTCGCCGCCGTCACACTCACAAGTTCAAGTAAGCGGGCGTACAACATTATCCGTGTTCACTCACACATTGATAAAAATGGCCTAAAATTTTCACGTTATTTCTAATTATACCGAGTGTTTTCATGAATCAAACACAATTTGCCGCAAATAATGACCAATAACAAAGCCAAAAACAGTTATTTATTTGTTAAATTATGTCCACATCGCTCATATTTGGGAAAATACAAACGTATGACAATCGGATCACCTTAAGCAATTGAGTGGCAGAATTTTGCTGAAAGCTTTATTTTTTTATGAATAATTTTTGTATCTATTTAAAAATATATCCTGAATGGGTTTTACCAATTTAATGCATCACTGCCCACAGTGCCCACTCTACACGATGGGACACGAATGGGTTGTCTTAGGCACTGGCCAGACAGAAAACACGTAAACAATAAATCACGGGCATTAAAACTGTTGGTTTCATATTATCCTAGATTGTATAGGGAATTATTATTATTAGTGTATTTTTATTAATAAAAAACCGACTCTCAAATCGCTCGATCCATTTATATTTTATTTTCAAGAAAATAAACTGAAAATCATCTCTTAATCTTTATGTACGTTTAAAACATAGTCATATCTTAAAAAAGCTCATAAAAGATAACAGCACAATTACCTTTATATCGACTGTACCAGCTGCCCTATATTAACACGTGCGATGGCTACAAGTTGACATTTGCATGCCTGAGAAATGTTTACAGCATGTTGGATCTACAGTTCGTAGGTGGAGAATGGATGTGTGACGTGAGTACGTTTAATCAAACTATAATGGGCACTTGAGGAATACCAACGCGTTCTGTCTTAATTTGAAACTTGAGTTACAGAGAAATGGTTTAGGCTCGTGTTTATGTGACTTGGGCTTTAGTAGAGCCAATGTGATTATAGTAGGCACCTAAATCCATCAGGTTGGCAATATCCACGTAGGTACAGAGGATTCTCATTGAACCAGTTCAAGTCCCGTCAAAGTCTAAACGATTTTGGGAGTTTATTTAATTTCTTGGGAGCAGGTGGCTGACTGAGTATAAAGATAATCTTCTATTTTTATGGTTTGCCTCGGTGAAGGTGATAAGAAGGAGGCCTAAAATGTAATCAGCAAGAAAAGGAAAGCCTATAAGTACTTAGGTAATATAATATGAAGATATAAAGATGACTTTCAGTTATGGTTATCAGTTTTCATATACTATTATATTTTTTGTATTATTTTTCTACGTGCCTTTGTTGGCATATTAAACTATCTTAGATTTAAGAAACAATTCTGGTAATAAAAACGTAAGTATGCCTAAACGGACAAAAATTCTAAAATCAGCCCTACCAAAATCCGACGCGCCTTTGCCTATTTTTATTCGCGTCACTTCCTGCGTGATAAAACAAAATACCTGTGTCAAATAAGAATCCTTTCAATTCACTTTAGCCGTCTAGTAGTGACGTATTTGTGACGTAGACAAAGCTATTTTCAGGGTGAAGGCTCGATATAATTCGGAACGTCTGTCTCCTAAATTGTATTTCTTCAAAGGGTTGTTGTTCAGAGTCCTTTGTACCGATTTTGTATTGGCTTACGTTATCGAAAAAAGATTTTGTCTCTTTCCTTATATTTGGCGCCCTGAAGCGCTTCTACGGGTCATAGATGAACTAAGGTAGAATAGTTTCACTCTTATCCTACTTATATTTAAAACGCAAAAATTTGTTTTGATACTCTTTCACGAAAAAGCTACTGAACGGGTATGGATAAAATTTGGCACAGAGATAAATTTTATCCCGGAATTCCCACGGGAACGGGAATTGTCGCGGGTGAAACCGCGAGGCGCTACAAGTACTGAAATATTTGTTCCAGATGAACTCGATTTAAATTTTCAATTAGTTTTGAGAGATTTGACAGTGGCTAGTTTTACAAAATACCGTAACGATTTGTCTCCATCATTTTCTGTAATGAACTCATTTTATTAGTTGGTAGGTAACTGAAATTAATAGGTAACTATATCTAATGAATACCCACAAGAAATAATCGCAAAAAGCACCATTATAATTATCGTCTCCTCAAACTATCACAAACATCTGTATCTAGTGTACTATTAGATTCCATTTTCCCATCACAAATTATCGATATCGTCTGTAAATGAAATAGTACTCAGGATAGTTCCAGTTCACACGATTTTGACCTCTCTTTCACAATCCCATAGTGGGCGGGACGCGTGATCGCCACTGTTGGAAACTCTGGGTATCAGTTACATCGTTAGTATTGGGAAATAATCAGCCCATAATACTGAATCTTACTTCCAAATTATGCATGTTTCCATAGCTTTCTAGTAGGTAGAGCAGCTATACTCAAGCTTTTCTCAAGATAAAATGTTTGTGAACAACTTTTAGGTAATATGAATATCAAATTAATAATTATAAATGTAAATGTTGGAATAAACGTGTTCTTGAGTGGAGACCGTGACTTGGTAAACGTAGTGTAGGACGCCCTCCGGCCAGGTAGGATGACGATCTGCGAAAGACTGCTGGCAGATGCTGGATGCGTCAAGCTGAAGACAGCGCGCTATGGCGCTCATTAGGGGAGGCCTATGTCTAGCAGTGGACTAGTATAGGCTGGTGATGATTATGACGAATTATAAATGCGAATGGATGGATGGATGTTTGCAACCCCTTAACTTCAAAACCTACTGGATGGAATAGGCTGAAATTTTGAATAGATGTAGTTCTTGGCCTAGAATAAAACTTAGTATTTCATCACTTTCCTGGATGCAGTTAGTTATAATATAAAAATCTGAAATTCTCGTTTCGATACATCTAGTTTAAAGAATTTTGGTCAATTCTGGAAAAGCTTAAATTGACAAAAGTTCAGTCATTTCGGATGATATACTATGAAAAGCGTGGTTGAAAGTGGGGTTTTCAAAATAAATCAATAATCAATCAATTCCTTTGTCTTCCTAAGCGTACTTTATACAAGGTTTTACAAAAAAAAAACAATCAACAAAACAAGGTGATGTAGCGATTTGATTGATGGATAAACTCTTGCTTGCGTCTTAATAGAGATTAATAGAGTAATATTATATGAGCCAGACTATTGTATATTATCAATTTAGTCCATTTTCATGTTAAGAGAAGTAAGTTTTTCTATATTCATTACATTAATTAGTTTAGCAATGATATCGTACCACTGCTAAAGTTATTCACTCAAATGAGAGATCCTCTCATTCAAGTCGAATATTTGGAAATAGAATTTTCCGCATTTAAAATGAAAAACCTGGTTCCACAGAAAGTGGACTAAAATAAACTTACTAATCTTGGGACGAGTCTTGCTCCAACTCGAAAACTAACAACCTAAGAAGGTAAAGTTTCTTTCGTTCGTTATAGTTCGCTTCTTTACCTGAACAAAAATCAAAACGATATCTTTAATATCCAATGTTACTATACTTATCTAAACAAATTAACTTTCTGACGTGAGTTTATTAGGTCTATAGGAAGTAAAGCTTGAGTTTGAAATTATTCACGAATAAGTTTATTTAAACTTAGTTTTCTGTTAAATTTAGTCATAAGCTTTTGCTTAAATTTATAGCGCATTTAGGCGTTTAACGAGGTGTCAAGACTTAAACCCATTGACTTTAGCAGCGTTTCAAATGTCCAAACGATTGTCTCCCGCCATAATAGGTCATTATTAAATCATTTCTGCGCCCAAAGTACCAAAGTAAATTGACTGAATATTCACTAACAGTTTCGAAACGTTCAAAACGGTGGCAATTCATGAACTTTTAGATATTTAATGATCGTAAATGGACCTCCAGAAGGTCGTTATGTTTAATTACGGGTGTTTCTTGTATTTAGTTATGTTTAACCTTGCATTAAATGTAATTTATGGGAGCATTGCCGATGGCAATTATTATCTTAGAGATACTTAAGACTAATGTTCTGCGGGTAATAAGGTACATTCGTGAACTTAAATGTGTATGATTTGCTGAGCTAATAATCAGTATCAACCACCCATAACACAAGCTCTGCTTAGCTTAGGGCTAGATTGGGACAGATGACTTGGTGTGAATTGTCCAGCCAGAGAATTTTCAGAGCTAGCTAACTCAACAATGAGTATGGCCGACAGTTAGAATACGTATTTTTTCTTTAGTCAATCAAACTAAAACTATCAAGGAAATCGCCCGAGTTCTGCGTGACGTCACGCGCCGCCGTTTAACACTTTTAAGCGCGACGTCACGAGCGAGTTTTTGTTTCATTGACAAAAGAAATAGTACTTTTATGAAAATAAAAAAACGGCCTAGTGCGAGTCCGACTCGTATACGAAGGATTCCGTTACATTATCTATAAAAACGGCAAAAAAAACATGTCTGTTGTATGGAAGCTCCCTTAAATATTTATTTTATTCTGTGATTTAGTATTTGTTGTTGCAGCAACAGAAATACATAATCTGTGAAAAGTTCAACTGTCTTACTTTCACGGTTCATGAGATACATCCTGGTGACACACGTAGAGACGGGCAGCGCAGTCTTAGTAATAAAAAATTAAAATACAAAAAACTAAAAGGGTTTTATAAAAAATAAGGTAAAATGTAGTACGAAAGTCCAGACAAATCCTCAATATACTCGTAGCTTCTATCCCTCACCTCATTTGCAGTATATTTCTCTGTCCCAAAAATTCCAGATTCCTGCAATAAATAAAAACCTTGACTACAAAGCTATTAACGAATTACTATTGAGGATCGTGAGCCATGCTCGTAATAGCACCTGATAATCGTCAGCATCCTCCTCGGTTCCTTTGCAGGCAGTTTTTTTGCATTCTTTCTGCCTATTTTTAGCGGATGGTTTAATTTGTTCCTTTTGCAGGGGCTTTTAATATTCCTAGCCTATGGTTGTGTCAAGAAATCTTTGTAAGGGAAGGAGATGTCTACCTTAACAGGAATATAATCTAACAGTAAATTTAAGCCAGGCTAAGTACAGTACAGAACGGAAGAGGCTAGCCATTCACATATACTACTGAACTACAGTAGTCCTGTCAAATAAATTACTAGCCGGACTGAATTAATAAATTGATTGCTTTGCTACATACGATCATTTTGTGCTGCCCAAAAAACAAGCTCCAAGTCTTCATTAAACTCTCTTTGAGGAAACTTAGGTTTTTTTTACCCCATTATCTTAACCCTAACCACATCGTGCTCTCTTTATAAATATATCGCTTCATCAGCAATTTTCACACAATCTACTGGATGCACTAAACAAAACAAAACATGAAACCCATCCATTGCAACTAATTTATTTTTCACACGATTGCGGCAACAGATTTTCGCCACAGCTTGAATCAAAAAGCTGGTGCAAAACACGTTTTTTTTTCCTGACTGGACTGGAAATTAGTAACGACCCTTTTAAAGTACGCAAAGTATTGCTTCATTTCTTATTTAATATTTATCTTTTTTTGTTATTCTAAATTTAGTGTGCCTTTCTTTTTTTAAATTGCTATCATGTTTGCATATTTGGGTAAAATCTAGTTCGTAATGTAATAACAATGTACATGCTGTATTTTTATAAGGATTTTACTCTGTTTTGTGAACTAATAAATAAAAATAAAATTTCACGTACTATATATTATTGACTTAGGTGAAATTACATCTCCAATAAATTCAGCACCATCAATATTTACATCACTTATAGCCTATATTACGTCAGTAAGGAATTAGTATAGACTTATGTAATACATTGTAATGCGCTCATTGGGGGAGGCCTATGTAAAGCAGTGGACTAATATAGGTTGATGATGTATGTATGTATGTATGTATGTATGTATGTAATACAATGTTGATATAGAAATTAAAGCCAGAAAAACTTTTTGATAAGTGTAATAGGTCTTTCGTCCAATGTATCAGCGCCAACTTCCTTATTGTGATGACAGATTTGATAGCCATTAGAAACCTTGCTCTCCATTACTCGGACTACATGTAAAATACCTGTCAGATGAGTTTCATTCCGACCAGAACAAGAACATTTGAAACACTTTGAACATTTGAAGAACTTTGAAATGAGTAGTTTTAAACATCACAGCTAAAATGATTTTACATTGATTACATCTGTACCACCTTGTGTATGTAATGTAAGGCAACTTAATTTGTTGGGAGACAATTAGAAAAAGCCATTACTGATGAATTTTGCACAGTAAATATACAATGTATATGATTTTTACAAGTGTACTTATACAAAAAGGAATAAATGAACTGAACTGTACAGAAGTCATCGACCCGAGAGCTGTTGAGTATCTGGAGCAGCGCATCAGCATTGAAATACAGCGGGGTTTTGCAGCCAGCATCTTGGGGACCCTTCCGACTGGTATTGACATGTATCAGTTGAGCTAACAGTCTATAGTTAGCTCATTTGTTTCAATTGTTAATACTAGTTTATTTTTTCTATTCCTTGATTGTACTTTTCGTTGTAAATTAAGTATTTACGAAGTGCACTAGCTCTTCTCTGTATATTGTGGCCTATAAGTAACAGCATTGCCTATGTATGCGCAGTCACGACCACCTAATTGACTAACTCCGTCGGAACGTATGCAGGCCTGTCACATCGCCCACCGCAAAAGCCGGGAACGCCTAAAAAGTCCTTCCGTGTAAACTGGTTGCACAAACCAGCCTATTAGGGTACGAGATAACATCTGAAAATGTAAAGGGATCTGAGAATTCGTATTGAAAAGCCACTGGGATGACTTTTAAAACATACGACAGGATAAGGATCGGATAGAATGTTTCCAGTTTATTACGGGGTTTAGATTTAATGTTGGGAAGCTAACGTTGAAGAATATCAATGCTTGCTTTGATCGAGTCTTTTGAATTTTTACCGCCACTGAACGTTAAAAATTTGTAAAATGAGTAAAGCTATATTTCAACAATGTTTTATTTATTTATTAAACAAACATAATAAAGCTTACATGTAACACATGTTCTCCTAGCCCAGATGATTATAGTACTTTAGAGAAACAACATGCTAAGCACCTCTATAGTTATAAGAAAACACAAAAATAAGCATTTTACTTATATCAAAATTAATAAAATGAATATTTATAACCAACTTCGAAAAAGAAAGAGCTTAGAACTTCGTTGGAATCTTTTTCAGGTTTACGTACCCAAAAGGTAAAACGGGACCCTAATACTATAAGACTTCGGCTGTCCGTCTGTAACGTTTGTCACCAGGCTATCTCATGAACCTTGATAATTGGTCAGTTTACATTTTCACAGATGATGTATTTCTGTTGTCGCTATAACAACAAAAACGAACAGTGAAGTCTTAGAAATAGGGTTCCGTTGTCCCTTTGAAATCGAAATCCTTATAAAATACCAAAAATAATCCTACTCGCACATGGCCGCGTTTATTTTTTAAATCACCTCAACTTGTTCTTAATTATTTAATGCACAAATGAAAAATACATACAAAAAAATCTTAAAAGTAGATAAATTATGGCAGAGGCGAGATTAACCCTAAAATGAGTTCTCTTCCAGCAAACCTTACTGGGAGAGAGTCAAGTTAGAGTAGTGGGTACGTGTGCATATTATATATGTATTACCTTTAAAATTATATACTATATTATATATTTATAATACTACTTGTGTACTCAGAGACGTTAATGCCGGACTCGTTAAATGCATCGCGGGATCACCGGTTTATTTATAATAATCTGTTTGTGAAATGCAAATAACTTATTATTTACCATCGGATGTCCTGAGATTCTCTTTACGATAATCGGATGTATTGTGTATTTTTAATACATAAACTTGTCTTGAATACTTGCATCAATGATAGAATACTTTTCTTGTTGCAATGACAGATATTAAAAATCCAAGCATGCATCGTATTGTACGAAATATACAGGGTGGATGTTTGAGACTGGTCTACAAGGACAGGTACCTTCCTTAACCATTATAGTTAGGAAAAAACGTTCTTTGGAGACCATTCATAACTTTTGGAGATATTCTGAATATACATTCACAGATTTTGGAGAATATTTTCATAGTCAGCAAGAGATTTTTTTTTACAGAAACTTTTATGATGCAAATCGATTTTGTTTCTCATATGGATTAAAAGTCTCTGCTGCGCTGTCTGATGTTGTAATTACAAGAAATGTCCAAATCTCAAAAATCTATTTCCATACATTACGTTTTGAAAAACTATTTACAAATCTTATCTCGGCTCCTAGTAATGTTTTTCTTTTATATGTTTATCTGTTTATCGTTAAGGTACCAGGTTTTTCTGTCACGTCTAAAAAATCCACTCTGTATAGTTCACATATTATATGTAGTTAATGTAGTTATTCTGAGGTGCAACTCTGACGTCCTGCAGACAAGTGTCTATCGCATAGTAATACAGATTATCGGAATTTTTATCATGGGAATATTACACAGATACTTCACGCGAAAGCTAATGCCAATAGATATTGGATGACATTAAGACCAAAAGAAAATTCAAAAAAAATAATGTTTTTTTCAAAAAAAATTGTCAGTTGGACTTAAAATTTCATTCAACCAAAGTTAACTCAAAAACTACAAGTCTGATCTTAATATTTTTTTATAGAATCACACGAGAAGCTCCAACTCCCGTAGAATAAAGTTAAAGCTAGTATTTTTTTGTTAATACGCCCAGATCACCCAAAAAAATACATGTAGATCGATCAAACATGTCCCGAGGCGGGAATCGAATCCACAACCTCCTGCTCCACAAAAGTGGTATGTGCCATTCACATTTTGTATGAAAAACGAAAAAGGATTCAGTATCTTAATTAACCTAAAATTAATTTTACCGAAATCTAGTGAATGAAATCTACATATGAATAAAGCACACGGCACACAGCACACAAAATAAATTTAACTGTAAGAATCAAGTATTAAAATTCACATAAGGAAACAATTTTTTTTTGTGCCATCGTTCTCTCGCACGAAGTGCAAAAATTTTGGTCCTTACCCATTATTATAACTTCAAGTAATATTAGCGGGATTTGATGCATTATCCAAGATAATCAAAATATCTACGAAGTATAGAAAACAAGAGAGAAAGTACATGGAGATATTGAATTGGACCACTACCCAGATACCCCACCTCCAGGCATAATATTCTCATAACAATAGAACCATTATTCATGTTAATTAAACTAATCGCTGCTAAGCTTGATAACGGGTCATCTCGGTTAGCCTCTTGATCTTTCAGATAATTAATAAATGGTTTCATGCTACCTTATTTTTACCAACATCGAAACAGAAGGAAAGATTCTCAATTCAATGGAATCTTTTTTTAGTATGTTCATCGATTATTCGAAGATGCTTGAGCCTATTAAAAAAGATTGTTTAAAAGGATACTTTCCAAGTGGTTTCATTCCATTTAAACTTTACCTAAAGAGATCGGTTTTTAAATATCAACAAAACCCTAAAAATTAATTACAGAGTGCGTGGAATTGAAGACAGGTTATATTAGGTAGTATATAAAACACGTCAACTTCTTATTTACATTTTCCAACTTTATCAACAATATCGTTAGGCTCATATTGTTTTGCTCATATTATATGATATAGCGACTGCGCAAGATTTTTTGTAACGAACCGAGAACTATTTTCCTAATTTTTATTTATACTTTTTTATATTTTGTAAATTTTTGCCAACTATCCCACAAATGTTAAACTATTTCTCGAAAAGACTCGCCAATTGCATACGAGCTAATTTATAAGCAATCTATACAACTTTACACATTTTTTTTCCTCGTCCAAAAGTTAATTTGTTTTGATATTTTAACGAAGAGCCATGACAAAATTCCTTTTGTACATTTTATGACCAAATAAAAAACTTAATCCGAATACAAGTTTTGGAAAGGTTCAAAGGAAGCGGCATCGGCGCCATTGTTCTTAACTCATATACATAATTATAAAGAATTTAATTAAAATTGACTTTAAATAAAACTGGTTTTAATTTGTTAATAAATTATGAGCATTTGACACAATTGGAGACCACACAAATGGGTTTTAAAATACCTACGTTATGAAAATAGTAAGATTTAGAACTGATAAATTGTTGTCTACATTTAAAGTGTATCATCATCATCATCATCGTGAGCCAGTTCACTGCTGGACATAAGCCTTTCTTGATGAACGCCATAGCGTTAAATTTAAGTGTAAAGGTTAAAGAATTTTTTTTTGTACGTTCGTATGAAAATCAAGTATAAAATGTTAGTTTCGAACTTATTAGATTCAAAATTTTTTAGTTTGGGATTGTGATAAATGCTTAGTTGCTTGGTGTTTTAACGACACTTCAAGAGCCCTATCTTCTTTGTTCTATAGCAACTTTTGGTCACAATAATAACCACAAGGCATCATCATAAACCATCAAATTTCGCAACTGAAGGAGAAATCCAATTGTCTTTAGAGTCTCAGAAGTCCATAAAAATCTACAACGCAACAATATAAATTGTTAATCTTGCTGTCATGCTGGTTTTAAATCATAAGTTCACAACGCGTTACGTAAATGGATGGCGGCCTGTTTTTTTATGTCTTTGTCTTGTCTGTTATAAGCGATGAAACTAGGTTAATCTAGGATTTAGTTAATGATGGAATACCGAAAAAAAATGTATTAGGACATCATAGGCGGCAGCTTCATCATCATCATCATCATCAACCTATATTAGTCCACTGCTGGACATAGGCCTCCCCCAATGAGCGCCATTGCGCCCTGTCTTCAGCTTGACGCATCCAGCATCTGCCAGCAGTCTTTCGCAGATCGTCATCCCACCTGGCCGGAGGGCGTCCTACAGCCCAGTAGTGCCAGGGCGGCAGCTTAAAATGCAGAAAATAGAATTGACTCAATTATTAAAACGTTTTATAATTTTAAGATAACATAAATAGAAAGATGCTACTACATTTGGTATTCCAGAAAATGATTTTTTTGCAACTAGCGACCCGCCCCGGCTTCACACGGTTTTATTTTACGTATAAACCTTCCTCTTGAATCACTCTATCTATTAAAAAAAATCCATCAAAATCCGTAGCGTAGTTTTAAAGATTTTAGCATACAAAGAGACATAGGGACAGAGAAAATGACTTTGTTTTATACAGTTTTATACTATGTTGTGATAGTGATGTCCAATATGAATAAAGTTCAAACTCAATATCCTTTCATTGCACATAACATAAGTCTCATTCAAAACTCTGTCCTGTGATTTGTCGTCTATAAAATCAATGTGAACTACTTGATTGCAACTGTAATAAAATTTGTTTATTGTAGTCTGCAATCATCTGGCAACGCGCTGATCCATCCACACATTAATCATAGTATCTAGGACAGACAAAAGTACTTCAGAGTAGATATAGCGAATAAATAGACCTCGAAACGTTACGGATAGGCATTATCCGGAATGTTTTGTTCATACTATGGTCACGAAGCGAAAACAATGGTTGTTAAATCAACGGCGTTATTAAAATCAATTCAAAAAACTAGAAACATTTCAGCCAGCGTTTTGGGGACGCTTCCGATTGGTATTGATATGGATCAGTTGAGCCACCTCTAGACTGTTTGCAACCTTCTGCAGTTAGCTCTGTTTCAATTGTAAATACTAGTCTTACAACAGCATCTTTACCTCTTTCTCACCATTTTCTTATAGTTCTAGTTTTTTTGTATCCCAATATAAATCAAGTATCTATTTTCCTCAGTATGTAAGTTGGTAGCAAAACTCAAAAAAATGGAACTGTAGGTACACCTCCGCACTATCATTACTCTGATGTAAGAAGGTAGGTAAGTAGTTTGGTCATCAAACAATGTTGAAATGCCCTGTGATTTATTCAATCAGATTGAGTTGATCGAATTGTCTTGAGGGAAAGCTTGTGTTGTTGACATAGGTTACGTACGTCAATTTAATTTAATGGGGAGCTGTTGTAATTTGTAAGGAACGTTTGAGTCGTGTATTTGCCATGACAATGTGGAGTAAACAGATAAAGAGATTAAGAATTAAGACTTTATTATACCAGACAAACACAGGAAAAAATATGGGTAAAAATCCAGGCAATCTCAGGGAGGACTGAACTTGAAAGAACAATATAGACTTTGGAACTTTAGAAAAAAAAAATTAAACATATTATGATAAAACCTTCATAACTTTTTAAAATCATAATAAACTTATAAGAAGAAAGGTGTTTTACTATAAAATGACGGACAAACTCAGTTTCAGGAAAGGTGCAGACCGAATTGATTGAAAAATCATAGTATAAATTCAAAATTTCTTTACAGCACAACATGGTATCAAAAAACAAAGTGCTTAATGCTATTGTTTTAAAATTTGATGGAAACTTATATATGTATAACAAATCTTGCATCCATCAACAAGTCATGGAAAAAAATCAAATACATTTTACACATTTCACCATCTAAATCAAAGCACGTTCACCACTATAGCCATCGATGAAGTTTCCGCGTTCTCTTGGAGTGAAGCTAAACCATTCGTCAAATACAGAAAATGGCTAAATGAATTTCTAAAGATAGTTTTTCATGGACTGTGAAACAAACTTGAGAGATGAGGCACGTGATAAAATTATACGAAGCCGCAAATGTATGAAAACGTAGTCTTTCTTTTCATAAAATCATGAACTGAGCAAAGGTCTCAACTCAAGATTGTAATTTCGTGAATTAAGCTTTTAAAAATTATTATTTAACCTTTTAAAAATCAATAATTTGTGCAATGAATTCATGTTGTCATTTCTGACACGATTTCTTCATTATCATCATCATCATCATTTGCAGCCCGACTTCACCCACTGCTGGGCCTCCAAACTTTTGTGCCACACTACACGGTTTTAATTTCTTTCTATATAAAGTAAATTGATGAAGCTGCTAACTGTCCGATTGTCTTTTGGTTATCACTGCGAAGTAAGAGTCTTACAGATCAACAGAATAAGGTATTATGGTTAAACTATTCAAATAAAAAACGTCATTCCTTTGTAAAACATTATTTAAATTAAAGAAAAATACACAGAAGAGAGAGAGAACAAGGTATTGGTAAACAGCATAGAGGTCGAATGAATCAATAAAGCCGTATAACATGTTACATATCAACTAGTCTTCGAGTCCCTCAAACATCTGACAGTTGCTATAGTATCGAAATGAATTCTGGTCAAGATACAGCCACACCAAATACGAAGTCATACAATGAATCGATTAATTAAACATTTGTCGGAGAGGAATTTATCTGTCATCCGTTATTTATTTCATCGATGTCGATTTCTATTTCAGTAAGTTATTTATGTGCGAAGATGCTAGGCTCAAGAGGTTTTAAAGATTTATGAACAGCGGTCCTTTCTCGATTGGTAAAAGATTTCGTAGTGGTTTTATTAGGAAATTATTTATTTCTGTTTCGAAAATGTCTCTTGGGTATTTTGATGCATAGGGGTTTTAAAGCTTTACTCCCAACATTTTTTGATTGGAAGCTTAAATGGTAATTTCGTTTATTTTAGGTAGATTTTGTTAATACTTATTACAAATAATATTTCTAACGTACATAAAGCTATTATTTTCAACAACATCAACAAAGACATTTGTGGGTCACAATTTCAACAAAGTATTTCTAATGCATCCCCTTTTAAATCCATCTTACCGTTATCTTGACGTGACCTCCACTTACAGTACAAGATACTGGTCATTCTTCACAAATTGCAGATCTCAGCATCACGCTCGCTTCGGGCGGCAACACACGGATAATGTAGCTGTGTTCTGTTCACGATAGAAGCAGGTTATATTGACAACTCCATCTCCTGGTACCTACATAATTATGACGCTTTTTCCAAATAGTTCTGAGAAAATTAAATATTGTCCCAAAAGTTTTCGACTTAGGTGACTTTCTTTTAAACGCGCTAACCAACTGCACCACGAAGTAACCGCCAGGCCGAAAGTCTTTAGGGCTTACCTACGGACTGTAGTAGGTACCTGTCTCAGAATTTACCGAAGGTTTACGCTCCGTAATAACATCAAATTTTTCTAGCTTTTCATTACTTTCTGATTGTCTTTGGTCTCAATTTTATATAGATAAGAAGCGACAATATGGCCTTTTGAGGCACGCATGTCAAACAGATACTTACTTTTCTCATCTTCTCTTGAGAATAACCACCCAGTAAACAAAAGTACATTCTTGAAATTACAAAATGTTTGCTCGTAGGTCATGAAAATTACAATCAAAGAATTTCCACAAACAATGGAAACAGTAGAATAATCTGTAGAAAAAAAAGGTAAAAGTTCCGATATCGGACTTTTTATGTAAATGCAACCAAACGCGGCCAACTACAGGCTCGATTGCAGTTTAAAATTCACGTTTACACATTAGTGCACGCAATGCAACAAATACTTCTGTGATGATGCTTTTCCTCACGCAATGTTTGCCAAGATCAATTTCATAAGTGATTTAGTACCAACTACATGTTTTCACTGATAGAATATAATATAACGTTCTTTATATATTTAATAATAATTTACAAACGATTCATCTGTGAACGAAAAATCTGTGAAATTTGCTCAATCGATCTCTACCAAACCATATGGATGGATAGGAGCGTAGGATTTTACATAGAGATCTGTGTGCATTGTAATAAAGAATAAAGACATTGTTGTACAAAAATGTTCTTATGGGATTACCTCAAGGTAACTTTAAAGTTAAGTTAAAGTTACTTCAAAGTTAGTAAGTACCTTTCTTTTTTGGTAAAATAAAGAAGAATGATGAAGCTTTATATAAAATCATCAAATTCAGATACATTAAAATAACCATTGAAGCTGGTCGGTACGTCATTAGCTTCTTTAAGACATAGCCATGTTTGTAGGCCCATATAAATGCTACTTAGGTAGTCGACGCCGGCATCTAATGCATGTCCAAATGTCTAGATCTCAGCTGATACAAACGAAGATTGCAATCCAATTCCAAAGCGAATTACGCGAACATGATTAGGGCCGTTCCTACCCACTCTCTCCATAATACATGTTGGATATTATGTTCAATAGAACGTATGATATTTGCTAATAGCCTCGATTATTCCACTCACGCAGCTAACAAAGCAGATAACCCTAGTTGGGAGCATTGCTGCATGCCCAATGATAACTGTGACCGCCATAATTTCCCTTACATGATTTTTCAATTAGGATATTATAAATAAAATAATATAAAATAATTGTGGACAATCCACACAGCATCATCTAGCCCCAAGCAAAGCGGAGCTTGTGTTATGGGTATTAGAAGACTGATTACAATACATCACTACATGAAAAAAAAAATCCTTCCAGCCGACTGTCTGTCTCTCTGTCTGTCCCAATGTATGCTTTATTATTGGATAGATTGATTAAAGAGAAAGGTTTATATTATGTTAATATACCAGTGCGAAGCTGGGACAGGTCACTAGTAGATCAATTTATTTAAATACCTCTATAGAACCGAAACCCCAGAAAAAATATTTAGGTACTTATAGATCGTACAAACATTTGTCCCGAGGTGGGAATCGAACCCGCAACCTCCTGCGTCGCAGGCAGACCTTTGCCGCCACGCCACATCGTTCATCATGGATCAAGAAAGGCAAAACGCGCATCGTCTACCTACATTCACGAATAAAAATACACATTGAAATTCTTAAACATGTGTCATTGACCACTCAACATCTCGCTTTAGTAAAACTTTCATTCATACTCTACATATCAGGAACCTACGCATATTATTCGCTTAAAACCTTTGGATATTATAAAAAAGCTCAATTTGTTTCTACATTTTCTCACCCACGACATTATCCTATGATAAAACATAATAATGTTGGGGTTTGTCAATTTGGCTTCACATACCTCTCCGGTCAAAGCCCTTCTACGAATAGTACCAGTATTGAAGCATTTTGAAAACAGCGAGGCAATGAGAGTGCCTCGGGGTGCAGCGATATTTCATCTCCCGATGGGAATAATAAATCTTTATTTACGTCATCACAAATTGCATTCACGATAGATGTTAAAGTTTTTGCTATCCTGATTAGACTGCATGAGGCGTGAGGGTCAGAAAACAACCAATACAATCACGTTAATTTTACCTCGTTATCTTTTGAAAATGTCATTTGACATCTTTTGTTTTAAGGAGCTCTTTGTCTTATATTAATCCAGTTATCTTATATTAATCATTTAAGCTTAAATTAGGTAAGAATTTAAAAATCTCGGAATTTGAGATACCCAGGTGTCTTTAAATACTTGTATATTGACACCCTAAAAGTTGTCTCAAAACCTACATATGGTAGGGTGTATGTAACTTTTAAATTTCATACATATTTTTCATCCCACAAATAAAAAAACATCAATTTTCACGCAGGCGAAGCCGCGGCATACAGCTAGTAAAATAAACAATATTTTTCTATGTAGGTATTTTTGACACTTCTATTGCGATCACCAATCTGCCTGCCAAGTGTTGTGATTGTATCAATGTATGTTTGAGGAGGCATGTTCTGATGACGTTTATATACTGCTTATGACTTTGTCAGTATTGATGAGTGACAATTCTAATAACGATCAGCTACAAGTAAAGCGAAGTGCTCATTACCAAATGTCCTTCAAGTAACATACGGCATTTCCCATCGCTTATCTATTCACCTAGGCATGTTAGGTGGATTTTATACACTCACATCAATAATCTTATTATTTATAGCCACAGTTTGTTCCGTAAGTGTACGGAACATCGTCGCTTTATGCTAATTTATTTGCATTTCAATGAACCATTATGCAATATCATGTCTTATTTTTATGTTCAGTTTGGAATGCGATTTTATCATTATTTACTTTATATGCGTGATAGTGTTATATGGGCTGTTAAGGCTCACCAATGTGTTATCGCTTATGAGTCAAGGAAGCTTTTATGACTTGAGAGTATCAGTTTACTTTGTATCAAAGAACATTGTCAGTAGATACCTACTTTTTTCTCGACAGTTAAGTGAGGTTGAAAGCTTTCGTTCATTCTTTTATTATTGAGGTCATAAGTAATCTGTGAGTATTCGTCCGATTCTTTTTTGCATCACCTGGAACCTACACATTCTTCCTTTAGAAGAGATGGTCAAAAGGTTTTTTTATAAAAACGTCAATTTGTGCTTCACTTCACCCACGGTATCAACCAGATTATGACATAAATAATCCCATATACAGCTTGTATCCGTATTGTTTAACGCAAATTACCGAGGCGCGTGCCTAAGTTATGAAATCGTATGAAATGTACATATGTCACTGCTTTGAATACTAAACGTGAACCTTTGTATTTTCGGGTTTTCCATTTGAGATACATGTAATAAAATTATGACATAGCATAAGCACAAATAAATATGATGTGAGAATACCGACCAATAAAGGTACGCCGAGTCCCAAACAAGCTAGGACTAGGATGGTAGATAATGGTAGTAGAGGTGATTTAAAACAAATTTATTCGAAGTAAGAATAGTAACGATGTTGAAGCTAGCTCATAAATAAGCCATTACTTTTATTGGTGAAATTGTAAACACTATAAGAAATTAATCTATAAGTAAAGCAACACCTAGATATTTGATTGACAACTCCTTGTTTGTACACCAATTACTAGGTAACCTACTTAATACCTTCATGAGTGAGTAAACACAAAGTTAGGGTTGGCATGACACTCCCACAACTAATCTAGTTGAAGATCTATTAACGTGTGTGAGTCACTGAGACACACAAATACTATTTCATGAATTCAAATGCGATTTTGTAAATTTTACACAACTTCGTAACGTAGAGTAATACACTATTAGACGTACCTTTCTTACATTCTCCCGAATCAATTTCAATAATAAATCATTATAAGAATGCAGTTATCATTAGTACTTACTACAAGACATTCTAGAATGCTCAGCCCTGTAACAGCAAGTTTATGACTCAGATCGATTACATAAACAGCTTTACCAGTAGGTTAAGAAATTAACAGGTTTCGTTCGTTAGTTGCTAATAGTGCCAAGCACACATGGTCATTCTTAGAGATACCAACAAATTCCGTAATAGTAACCTAGTCGGCATACAAACAAGACAACAATTTACAGAATACTGAGTCTCACGGTGTTGCGTAAAGTTTGAAAGAGAATGAATCGACTGCAAACAACAATGAGGTTCTAAGACAAACATACAGATAGCAGAAGAGTCTACGTTCAAACAAATAAAATGTAAACAGACCATCCTTCACCGAACTTTTACATTATTTTCAGTCCCAGACTAATTCTAGATTGATTGATACTGTATCATCATTTCGTCAATATCAGGTAATGATCATCTAAATCAATAAACCAAATAGCATATTCGATAATGCAATTAATAAGCGGAATTTATGGTTCATTACAACATGGTTGCATAAACACAAACCACAGGCCATGGTTCACTAGAGCAGGGGTTCCCAATTTTATTTGGCTACGGATCCCTAATTGATCGTAATTTTTTTGGCGGAACCCTAGCTGGCTGTTTTAATAACTTAAGTGTTTACGTATTTTGAATATACAATACAATACTAAATACTTTATTGTACACCAGATACAGAACATTATGAAAGACATTACATGTGACAAGTACAATGGGCGGCCTTATCGATTAGAAGCAATCTCTTCCAGGCAACCTTTGGATGGAAAGAATTATGTGAATTAAAGAAAGGCAGGGGTTGTACCAAGGATAGAGCTACAATAATTATGAACATAAAATGAATATTTTAAGATAAATAAATGTTAAATATAATATATATACTTATTACTTATGGTTTGGATTGAGAAGGATTTGTCGTAGAAACTGGTTTTGTGAAGTGGCATACTCAAAGCCAGATTTTCTGACGACCGAAGGACACGGGGAGTATGAGAACTGTGGAGGAATTCAAAACCCTCCTTTAAATAGAAGGGAGTGACAGGGTTAAAGAAAATGTTATGAAGAAGAGAAAGGATATGGGATTTACTACGAAAACGGACAGGAAGCCATTTTAGTTTTGTGCGGAACTCCGAAATATGATCATATTTACGGAGACTAAACACAAAACGAATACACACGTTTTGGAGCCGTTCAACCTTATTAAGTTGCTCCTCAGTTAGGTCGAGGTAGCAAACGTCGGCATATTAAAGAATAGGAAGAATGAGAGATTTAATGCGAGCACAATTTTAGTGGCAGTAGGCAGGAAGTTACGAAGCCTTCTTAATGAAGCAGCGCAGGCGAATACCTTGCGACTCACCGCTTCCATTTGAGGGACCCAAGACATGTCACAATCCAAAAAGATTCCAAGATTTTTTACACTTCTGCTAAACGGAACTATATTACTATTGAATTCTAATTGAAGGAGAGTGGACCAGTCGATTTTAGCAGAAGAGCGGTTATTATGAGTCTTTTCCACGAACGTTTTATTTAAGTCTCGGTCAGACCGCGGAACCCCTGTGACTCTTCCACGGAACCCCAGGGTTCCGCGGACCACCTTTCCGGAATCGCTGCACTAGAGAACAATACTGCCCACTAAACAAGGACCGCATTTAGGACAAGAAGATTTTATGCAATATTTGGAAGATTTCTTTTATGTAAAGCTATTTAAATTCAAACCGTTGTCTATTGAGAAATGTATTATTGCTATTTGAAATGACAAAACGATCAACCCTTCATTGTAAGATAGATAAAGACTAATATTTTGTTATTTTTAAAGAGAACGAAGTGATAATGATGTAAAAACTTTTACAGAACACATTCCATATCTCTACAAAGCAAAACTTTACGCCTTAATCCGTCTCTGATCAAGTCATCTCTTATATTGATTAACTTGTGACGTAAATCAAGTCGAGATACCTTGTTAGCCAAATGACGAACAATAGGTACACCACAGGTACTAGCAGCTCGGATGAAGCAACTTTAAGAGGCACCTACAACAATGAGCAGTCACGAATGCTCCAAATTAAAAATTAATGGTCTATTGAGCTGGCCCACATTTGGTTACGATCACTTGATTAGAAGAACGATTACGTGGCTTGGTGCTTAGTAGGTCGAAGGCTTTTGTTGAAAGAAAGACTTTTTATTACGGTATTTTATTACAAGATTAATGGAAAAAACCTACTACTAATAATAATTCTGCATTTATTTGAACGTCTTCGTAGTCCGCGTCTTCTATAACTTAGTCGACACAACCACTAACTTTCTTATGATTTCCCCTTTTAAATTTCCCATTATTCTATGTTTAATTTTTAATTTTGTTATAATTGTATATACTAGTGAGCTATGTGATCTAATTATGTTATTATAGGAGATTCAACTAAACTTATTTAAATAAAAACAACATTTTGTAAAGCTCTTTACGATCCGTGCCTAAAACCGATTCCGCGTAACAAGCTATAAATACTCCAAATTCTCGATAATCATTGATTTTTTTCCAATAACAATCCTTCCTGTCATAATAATACGTAATTTTATGGTCTCAATCCCAAAAGGTTTACCTTTACAAGTGGCTTATTGTGTCATATGGAAAACGGAAGATATAAAAATAATCAGATTTCAGTGGCTTACCTTCCAGGTCAATGGTTAAGCTCCTTAACGTGGTCACTTGACCGCAATCTTATAGCTTTAGTTTTGTATTGTTTACCTACTTAACTACTACTGTGTACTTTGCTTACTTTTATGGGTTTAAATAATTTGTTAACTAAATTGTTTTCGCGATTGATGATTAAATGATTACGTCAATGACGTTAATGCTTGGCCAGATGTAGCTCAGTTCCACACTGTCCATTTATATGGACTACTACTACTACTATTATTAGTATGTAATAAAGTATACGTAAAAAATAAATATTAATTATGATAAAATAAATACAATCATAAATGATAACACAAGCTGTACCTTATAAAAGAGCGGTTTCTTTTCCCTTCTTCCGTGAACAAAAATTGAAGTGCAAATCAATTAACAAATTCTATTTGATAAATATATTTAGCTAAAACTTTACGTGGTGTATAAACTTATTGACTTCTGATGTCTGTAAAGCTAATTCTAACTAATAATTTCTACTAACTATGTACATATATGTTATATATAACCTTAAAAAAAAGTTTTCTACACTATCCTCTTTAGACCTAGTTATTATGTTCTAATGTAGCGTGGTATGATCCATTTACTAAGCCGCTAATTGTATAAGTGGATGTCACCACACCGGCTTCTTTGTGTTTATCAATGAAGCGTTTAAGTCCAGGCCATCAGGTTTACGAAGAAAAGAATCAGTGTTGTTTATAATTGTTCTTTGATCATTGTACTGGAGTATTAAAAGCATGTCGTGATAAATTTATAAAGTTTATCATCAAAATTGATCTGCAATTAGTTTGTAAAGTATTTTTTTTTTCAATGTCAAATAATATCGAATATTGAATTTGAAATAAGATCTCGAAGGTTTATGCAACTTATAAATAAAAGCAGTCATCAACGCGGATAGCAGTTAAAAATCTCCAATCATTAATTGCAGCATCAACTCTAAACAATGAGAAATTCAAGCTCCTAGGCCAAAGCATGCAAATATTTCACTTAACGTAGTAAACTATTCTCAAAGAAGATGCAGCTCAGCTGTTGGCATGCGATTAACGCACAAAGGAAAACACTACAGCTACGCTGGCACTAAGTCACAGTGAAAATAAGAACCCACGAACCCTGACAGATTTGTATAATACAAAGCCCCGAAGATAGCAGCCGTGCCATCCGTCCTTTAAGCTGATTTACTGAGCACCAACAAAGCTCCTACTCACAAAGAGCCCATAGAATTAAAATAATAATAATAATAATATAAATTTATTATTATTATTATTAATATCTACTTTCTCGCCGTTGTTTAGAGCAGACGTGCCGAACTCGATGCTCTAGAAATTTAACATACAATTGTATTGCTGACTCGTGACCTCAATTAACGCGAACAGTGTCATAATATTAGTGAAATTGTGAAAATGAACGCTAAAATCTACTAAAGAATATCGGAATGGATTTCAACAGTCCCTTCAGCCGGAGCAGCCGGATGGCCCACAGCCCGCCTCGGACGCCCACCACTTCCTCCGCCGCACAACAGCCCAACCCTCAGCAACCGCCCGCCCAGCAACCACCCGCCCAGCAACCCTCATGCCAGCACGGAGTCAGCGGAGTGCCTTGTGACATGGTAGCTACCTCGGAATTAGTTCAATGGACGACCAGCGTTGAGCAGTGCCTAAATGAGATCTGTGCATACGCCGAATCAGGAAGCAAGCTCAACTCAGAACAGAAATTAAAAATTAACAGTCTATGCCGTAAAATGGCATCTGGAACTTCTCAAATAGTCACCTTTTACCAATCCGTAAAATCGAGAGCTATGACCCTTGCAGCTGAAAATCAAGCCCTTAGAGAAAAAATGGACCTATCGGAGCGGCTACAACATCTCAAGGAAACTATTACCGAGACATCCTTCAAACCTCCCTCTGGAACCACCTCATTTGCCGATATGGTAAAAAAAGGTAATAATTTTATTAAGCCCGTATACTTAAGCTCTGTGGCCATTTATCCCCAAGATAGCTTAAAGTCGAGCGAAGAGACAAAAACCCTGGTCCAAAAAATAATTAGCCCTGAAGAAATGAAACTACAAGTGAGAGGCGTAAGGAAAACCAGAAATGGAGGTGTTATCATAAGCACAGAAACGAGGGGCGACATAGAGAAGTTAAAACAATCAGTCCAGCTTACGAACTCAGGCCTGATGGTTGATGAGCCGAAAAAACGAAAGCCCAGAGTCGTAATTATTGGAGTGCCCTCAGCTATGCCGGAAAAGGACCTTTTCACTTGTTTGTTCAAACAAAATTTAGCCGAAGCACTGCCGGACCTAACAATGGAAAAATATATGTCTGAAATAAAACTTAGCCATAAGTCAGGGAAAAAAGATTCTGAGACCTGTAACTTTGTTGTAGAAGTACCTGCACTCATTCGTAAGGCACTAATTTCTAAGGAGAGGGTTTTTGTTAATTGGTCCTCCTGTCCTGTGAGGGATTTTACTTTGGTCACCAGATGCTTTAAGTGTCAACAATACGGACATGCAGCCAAATCCTGCCGTGAGACGACCTACACCTGCAGCCACTGCGGCCTTCAAGGTCACTCCGTAAAGGACTGCACAAAAAAGGCGGAAGAGCCTAAGTGTGCCACTTGCCATTTGTACAAAAAGCCAAGCAAGCACATTACGGGTTCTGCTGACTGTCCTGCGAAGACGATGGCCGAAAAAAGGTACATCAATTCAATTGATTATGGAGGCGCCTGAGAGCGCCACTTTATTTATTTATTTCTCCCTAACTTCCCATTTGCGTATTATTTTATAAAATGATAAGTGATGTAATTAATGATTTGGATGATTTCTCTGTATCATATTCTCACTCCTGTGAAGTTGAAAACTGCAAACATTATCTGTCCTCTCATAGCAATCCATTAACTGTACTAACACAAAACATTCGCAGTGTCTATAAAAATTATGACAGCTTTACGATTCTTCTACAGAGACTGAATATCGATTGCGACATCATTGTATTAACAGAATGCTGGCTTACTAAACAATTCAATGTGCCACTAATGCCTGGATATTCAATGTACCAAACTAAAATTAATTATAATCAAAATGATGGAGTTATAGTGTATACAAAGGATCACCTTAATGTGTCTGTTGAGGAACCAAATATGCAAGACTGCAACAGGCTGTTAATTAAAATTGGAACAGAAACTGCTATACTTGCCTTGTATAGGCCTCCGTCTTTTAGAAACCTCAGCAATTTTATTGATTCTTTGAACAACACCCTACAGAACCTATCATCATTTAAGAATATAATTTTAACTGGAGATATTAATATTAACATTCTCCCTGAATATAGCGACGAAAATAACCAGAATTACTTAAACCTATGTTCCTTTCATGGTTTGCTTCCTGCACACACGCTTCAAACTCACCATAGTGGCTCATGCTTAGATCATATTATGCTTAAATCAGATATCCCTTCACTCGCACTCGTCATTAACTCATCTATTACGGATCATATGGCTGCCCTACTTTCTCTAAACTGTAATTTACCTAAACCTAGCAATATTCGCATTAGGTCAAAGGTAAATATAAACAAACTACAAGATGATTTATGCAACGTAGACTTTACGTTCGTGTACATGTCCGATGATCCACAGTCATGCTTGTCTTTTATAATAGAAAAAGTGCAAAACGCAATTTCTAAGTGCACACATAATGTTTGCCTAAGCAAAAAATACTACAACGTTAAGCCCTGGATCACACCAGGTCTTATTCGATGTATGAGGCACCGTGATAAATTGCACTCTAGAGCTAAGTCCAACCCAAACAACAATGTTTTGCAATTATCGTATAAAAGATATCGTAATTTTTGTAATGATTTGTTGCGAAAAATAAAAATCAATTATGATAAAAATGCACTGGAAAAAGCGGGAACAAATAGCAAACAAATTTGGAAACATATTAAGAACGTAACGTATTCGTCAAAACAACATGAGTCATCTTCGTGTTTATTACAAGCTAACTCATCAGATTTGCATGCCGCTAACTCTGCAAATAGTTTCTTCGTTAATGTAGGTAAACGTCTGGCAAATCGAGTTCAAGGCCAAGTACAAACTCAAACATGTTTTATGGGTCAAAATATTCTAACCTCATTTGTGTTACTTGAGACCGATGAAACGGAGGTAGAAAGGACGATCTTGAGCCTAAAAGACGATTGTGCAGTCGGATGGGACAATATCTCTACTAAAATACTAAAACAGCTTCGGCACATTTTAATCCCACCGCTAACACACATTTTTAACAAATGTCTATCAACTGGTGTTTTTCCTGCATGTTTGAAAAAAGCCGTGGTTGTCCCGGTCTACAAAGCTGGCAATAGAGACCAAGTCACAAATTATAGACCTATTTCTTTACTGTCCTCTTTATCAAAAATACTAGAAAGAATTATAAATAAAAGACTGGTTAATTACCTGGAGGAAAAATTAATTTTATCCGAGACTCAATTTGGATTTCGACCCAAATTGTCCACAGCCGATGCTGTACATCGCTTGACTAACCATCTCGTTCAAGAACTCGATAAAGGTAAGCATACAATAGGAATTTTCCTCGATCTAGCTAAAGCCTTTGATACTGTTTCTATACCTATTTTGTTGCATAAGCTGGAATGTATAGGAATCAGAGGTATTCAGCTTAAGCTCTTTACAAGCTACCTACAACAACGCACTCAATGTGTGAGAATAGGTAGTGTTTTGAGTGACGTCCAGGAAAATACGTCCTTTGGTGTCCCCCAGGGCAGTATTTTGGGCCCCACCCTATTTTTAATTTACATTAATGATCTATGTAACTTAAAACTAGACCACGGCAAAATTATATCATACGCCGATGATACTGCCCTCCTTTTTTCCGCTGATTCCGTTGAAGAAGTTTTTGAGATTGCGCAAAATGGTTTCAATGTAGTCAACAAATGGCTACAGCTCAACCTACTAACACTGAATGCTGAGAAGACCACCTATACCAAGTTTTCGATGCGTTCACAATCGTTACATTATACTAACCTATACGCACATCATTGCTATAACCCAAATAGCACCCAATGCATGTGCCCCGTAATTAACAGTACAGATAAAATAAAATACTTAGGCGTAATACTAGATAATAATCTTTCGTTTAAACCCCACATAAAACTGTTATGTGGTAGAGTGCGAAAGTTAATATTTATCTTTAAAAAGTTGCGCCATATTGCAGATAAAAATATAATAAGACAAGTATATTTTGCTCTATGTCAATCAATCATAACTTATTGTATTACCACATGGGGTGGATCGGGAAAAACAATGTTACTAACGCTAGAAAGAGCCCAAAGAGCAATACTTAAAGTTGCAACTTTTCGCCCTTTCATTTTTCCCACTAATCTTCTATATGAGTCCTGTGATGTGTTATCAGTTCGGCAACTTTTTATAATGAACACAGTACTAAAACAACATGCAGACCTTCCCTACAGCACTGAATTTACTAACAAGAGACGGAATGCTAAAGTTTGCCCTCAACCAATCACCTTAAAATTTGCCTTTGTAAACAAATTTTACTTATTTCTTGGTCCGTTCCTTTACAACAGACTCAACAAAATGGCTAATTTATACGCACTCAACTATAGTAACTGTAAAAAATCTATTATAAGTACACTTAAAAGTTTATCCTACGATGATACAGAGAAACTTTTAGAAATAAACAAGTAAATTGTAAGTTTAATTCGTAACTCTATCCTAGTTAAAATAGTGATATACATAGGTTTATTCAACTGTTAATTAAGTTCCTTCAATTTTATACACTCGTCTGCAATATTTGTAAAATATCAAAGTTAATTATTACTAAATGTTTGGTTTAAGCACTTTTTCGCCTGAAACACAGGACTACCTAGTTCAGGCTAAATTGTTATACTAGCTGTATTTAGATAATAAGTTTACCTCTTGTTTTATAGCTCTTTAAGTTCTTGAATAAAAATTTATTTATTTATTTATTTATTATTAAATATAACCCTCCAAAGATTTATAAGTGTTTATTCCTAGACTCTACAACGTCGGACCTCGCTTTGTGTCTGGTCCTAATAAATGTTGTTTGTCGTGGCAGACTGTATTGTTACATGAGATGTGAATACGTATGAAAAATTTATGGGCGCCGTTCGGATAGAATAATCGTCATACTCAACTTACAAATGGCCGATAAAGGGTGAGCTGTAAGCCTTGGAACGTGTTTATATGAATTATGCACTTATGTTTTGCTCTTCATTTTTGCAGGAGCTGGTTTCTGCTGTGTTTTTTTTGGGAACGTACTTTTTACTTTAACTTTTAATTTAAGCTGGTTTAAAGATTCATGTTTTCCTAGTCACGTTTTCCATGGAAGTTGTCCATTACAAATGTTTATTTAAAGTTATCAGGGCTATATTGATAAACTAACTTGAAATGGAACTGGCTCGGTCGCATAAAAGTAAAAGGTAGCCGTATTATTTGTCAGTGATTACAAAGAGTTCAAATCAAAGCAAGGGCTGTCTAACTATAAATCATGCACAGCTGTTACAACAAACATACGACAGATTACGAAATTGCAACAATGCTCAGACTAGAATGAATGGCAGGCTCTAATTAACTGTCAAGTAATTCGACATAATTGCTCTTATCAGTATCAGTATCTTGGTTTAACGACTACAATTTTCTGCCATTTTTATTTTATTTCACTGAAACTGTTTTAATAATTCCAATAATTTTCAATAATTCAAATAATTTTTGATAAATCAAGTGAATTGAAAAATGGTTCTACTATGCAATCACTTTTCTAGACTTCGATTTTCAAATTTGTTATTCGTATGCTATGGAGAACAGGCATAACCTTTTCACCTTGTAACTGTTACTACGCATGGGGCCGGTAGATCAGCTTAGCATCGCCACGGCTATTAGCGCGTTCGAGTACCGCTCCCGGCCACCCCGAGATGTTCGAAACGAGCGATCAGATCGCATTCGCACGCATATTACTTGTGCAGCCGCGAGCGGTACATCGACCAGATAGAAGATGTAGGGTTAACTTTCATGCCTTATGTCCTGGTACTACAATTCATTTGGTGTTAGATGCAATTAAATAATATCATAAAATTTATGTTCTATATTAAAAAAATAGTTTTGCGGGTTCATTTGGTGTTAGGTGAAATGAAAAATCATAAAGTTTATGTACTGTCGTAAAAAAAATACTTCTAAACTAACGGTTTTACTGATAAGCCTCCGCACAACGGGTACTTCATCATGAACATTTCCGTCATAGACACTTAAAATGTTATTTATATTTAACTTAACCTTTTAATAGTCTTCTTTTTATATTTTACTTATTATAATTTTCTGTACGTGCTGCTGGTTATCCTTAAATACATATAATGTTGAAGTACACATAATAATATGTATGTCCCAGAAATCGGTACCTACTCAAGGTAGATAATAAGTAGCCTTCTCATCTTCATTTAAAGCATTAGCAGATTAATTCAATTCTAAAGCTTGACAGTGAAGTAAATCTTGACGTATCAATCTAATTCAAATTTCTAAAGGCTAACAGTACAACAGCCCGCATGATTAGACGCCACACGATAGGGCCCATTGTCGGTACACGATCGCCTCTTGTACGTCTTGAAATTGCGGAAATGGACACGGCTCGCACCCACTCTGCTAGCGGGACATTTCAATTGCAGTAACCCACGGGGCAAACGGCTCAACAGCATAGAATCGTCCCTATCGAGATAGAGGGGTAATTTTATTCTGTCGTTTTATTATCGAAATCCGGCTCGACTGGAATTTAGAATCGTTTTGGAATCGTTAATGGTAATCGGAGCCACACTTTCTCGTTCTTTTTCGTTATTTATAAGGGACCTATCGACGTTTAGGAGTGTTCCAGTCTTAAAGCCGTGGACGATGCTCATAAAACACTGGCCCGAGGACATTAGTAAGCGTCAAGTGTCCTTGTTTACGAGCCCACTAATGAGATATGCTTCGTGCCTCTCTTGTGTTTTTTTTCTTTTAAGTGTTCCTAGTTAATTTCAACGAGTTAACTACGCCGCAGAGAAATGTTCATTAGAATTTTAGTACTTAGTCGTAATTTTATCTTATTTGCATATAGCAGTCTACACATCATTCATAATTAGCCGATTGTTTCAAAGTTCAAATTTTTTTCTGATGCTGCAATATTCGTTGGTTAGATTATGAATAGATATATGAAAAACGGATGAAATATTGTGTTTATTTGGTGCATCTGAATAATTTCGTGGTACATCTGAATAATATCGCATCTAAAGCGAAGATAGGATGAAAATAATGGGTAGTGTAGGAAGGCAGCCCGCGGTCACTATTTCTCAACGTCTTTGAACGATTGCTGGTAAACCCGCTACTTCATACCACAATAGCGTTGATAGTTTATACGTAGCTAACTGCATCGTAAAGTTCTGATCTTTGTTGTCTCTCATTTAAAGGTCTTTTTCTAATACATCAGATATTCCATGAATTTGGAACCTTCTTAATTTGTTACATACCTATTTAACTTTGCAATTAGAACGGCCTTATTCTAATGATACCAGTTTGTCAAAATACATTTAATTTTAGATTAAGCTTTAACTAATTTATCTAAGTCTTGGGGACGCTTCCGACTGGCATTGACATGGATCAATTGAGCTACCTTTAGACTGTTTGCAACCGTCTGCAGTTAGCTCAATGGTTTCAATTGTAAATACTAGTTGTAATTTTTCTATTCCTTGCTTGTAATTTTCGTTGTTAAAAAGAATTTATATTTATCTAATAAAAATAAATTATACATTAAACATGTAATAAAGATATAATTTTATATAATAATCACTACATAGTATAAAATAAAGTCGCTTTTTCTGTCCCTATGTCATGGTGTCCCTTTGAACGCTTAAATCTTAAAAACTACGCGACGGATTTTGATGCGGTTTTTTTTTAATAGATAGAGTGATTCAAGAGGAATGTTTATCAGTATAATAAAACCGTGCGAAGCCGGGGCGGGTCGCTAGTAATTATAATAAATATTAATGTGACAATAGAGAAGTGTGGAAGCGACGAAGGGAGGCCTTTGCTCAGCAGTAGGACAGTACAGATACAAATGCGATTTCAATCTCCCTTTCACGAATCCAAATCTCCAAAGTATCCGTTGGGGCTAAAGTCTCTTTATAAATGCCATATCCACTAAAAACCCTACAGTTCTTCACCAAAAGCCACAGGCTGTTCAAATACTCGTTACAAATCAGCACCTGACAACTACATTTCTAAGACCCACTTGCACCAAGACTTTACTTGAATAAAAAACTCCAGGCATGTTTACTAACTCGGGGTTATTTTTTCAAATTTTTCTCTAACTGTTCATATTATGCCAATAATAGAAAATACCAGAATCAAAAAAGCAAAGTTGTTGACAAGTTCATTTAATCTTTTTATATTGTAAACCCTAGCTCTCCACCAATATTTGGCTCTCCGGCAATTTTTGTTATTTGACCACTATTTTTATGTATAATTGACCGGACTATTACTTGTAATACTTTTAGTATATTAGTGTAAATGCTGTACGATTTGATTGCTCTGCTCTCTCCCTTCACACTATTTTGAATTAGTATATTTTTGTGTGTCAGATTTGAAATAAGACGTAGTCACATTTTATTGACAGCTTTGCTTGTGTCGTTTTTGGACATTTTTGACATTTAGTATTAGTTGTCTTAACCCTCCCACAACAGTGAGATAAAATTTCAAAATTTTACTCAAGGTTAACTCTTCTGGTAGAAGACAATATTAGAGTTCAACGCCAAAGAAGTATTTAACCCTGAGTTAGCGTGTTAACCTACCCTGACGCAACTAGTCCTAAGGCATATAACTTCCTCACGATGCACTGTATCCAAGAGCCGGTCGTTTTATAATTTCCTTCGATACCAGTTTATCAATCAGTAAACCTGTCTGAGGTAAAAATGTAATTGAGTAGGGTCAACAGCGATCGGCGCAGGAGCATAGGTTAATCGAGTTCTGTACTGCCGGTATTCGTTAGTAGCGTTCATATGAGTTCATATAGATAAAAGGATTTCTTCTTCGTCTTTTGCGGTAAATTGGATGCATAGTTAAAGCAGTCTAGTAATTTTTTTATTTGAAATTATTCTTTATTTTCCCTAGATTAAAAACAAGAGAAAATAACAATAGACGGATTCATTAGACTTAAAACAGTAGTTGTCAATTTTCTATTCTACTCTACCATAGTTAATGGCTATTAAGAAATATAATAAAATTATGAATACTAATTAGAATTCAAAACAATTGAGCTAGCTACAGACGGTTACAAACAATATAGAGATACCCAATCATTCATATCAATACCCAAAGCACTGGTTGTATTGCCACGCTGTACGGCAATGCTGAAGCGCTGCGCCAGATACTCACAGGCTCTCATTTCACTCGTCACATCGATCTACCACATACGCTCAGATATTTTTTTTAAACCCTGAGCCTTGATATACCGTTGACGTACCGTTTGACGACCGTTGTGGCGCGGTG
Source organism: Eupithecia centaureata (assembly GCA_944547425.1). Taxonomy (NCBI): domain Eukaryota; kingdom Metazoa; phylum Arthropoda; class Insecta; order Lepidoptera; family Geometridae; genus Eupithecia; species Eupithecia centaureata. The sequence continues at coordinate 10,509,846 of OX155686.1, forward strand.
GGCGAAGGTCCGCCTGCGACACAGGAGGTTGCGGGTTCGATTCCCGCCTCGGAACAAATTTGTGCACGATCTGCAGAAATTTGTTTCGTTGGTCTGGGTGTCTAATATGTATAATAAAAAATATCTATCTATGTAGTATATTGTATTAAGTATATCAGTCATCTAGTACCCATAACACAAGCTCTGCTTAGCTTGGGGCTAGATGATGCTGTGTAGACTGTCCGGAATTATTTATTTATTTATTTATTATTTATATACCATTAAAATAATTGAATGATCTCATTACTATACTTTGTATATGCATATGCATATTTTTAAGCTACCTACTCTGCCATTTAAAAGGCATATTATATACTATTTGAACTATCAAGCGCACTATTAAAATTCCATAGCGGTCGCTTTATGGTCATGTTTCCGTAACTTTGTAAGCTTTTATCGGGTTTTATATAAGATCAGACCATAATAAACAACACATTAGAAACTACCAGATAAAATCCGAAGCTCTAGGTGTCATTTATTACTCGCCCATTAGTAGAAAACTATCGCCTGATTAACGCTAGAAAAATATGGAAACCGTCTGACACCCGAATATAATTATCATTAAACTTGCCTCCATTAGATTTGTAACAATACAAGTTCTACAAGCAAAGTTAAGTATCTTCGCTTAATGTGTAAAAATGACACGCCATTAAAAACATCCTACGCTAGTATCAAATGATTCCCAATCGTAGAGCAAAGATTAAAAAAGTTGATTATCGAAATTTTAATGAGGTCGTAAATAACTCGAAGCGATGATTATTCGAATAGGACAAATTGGTGTTCCTTCGAGCGATCCTGACAAAAGGAAGGGTCAGTTTTTTCCCGACCAAATGAACCTTTTTGAATGGAGGCTTGATTTTATGATTTATTGAGGCCCTTTATCCGGTCTACACTTCTTCGTATTTTGTTTTGATTGGAGCCCCTTTCAGTGGCGGAAGATTGATTGTTCTCGATGCTGGGAGCGTTTTTGTGGGTGCGGGAGTGTAAATATTTTAGATTCTTTTTTATTTTGTCTAAGAAAAAATGGTGTGACTGTTAAAGGATGAGATAAAATCAAAACAGTTAAAGAGCCTGTAAGCGGTTGAGATTTTATTAAATTGATGCTTTTAGTACCAGTCGATTTGCTGTCGACACTTCAATAAGTGGCTTGACAAATAGATCTGATTATTCTCCATTTGTTTCTTGAATACAAAGTATTTATTATGTTGTGCAGTAAAGGCCACAGTCTAGAAACAAATTAATCCTTATTGTTTGCTTCTACGGAATCCGAAGAAATAAACAGTGTATTTTGCCTCTTTTGTATAAGTTGAGTTGTCTTGATCTCCGTTTTAGAATGCGACATGTACAACATGAAATATCCTGTAAACAATTCTATTTCTGTTGCAGGTAAGAGAATCGTGATCAAGGGCTGCCAGATAAAACCCCGAGACAAGTGAGTATTTTCCGTAAACTTGCTGGTTGCATAATTCTTTACTTCAATCTCATGCCAAAAGCATCGAGGGTCAAAGTGTACTCTGCATCATTCTGAAGGGAACCCGTTAGGTCGTGCGCTCCATATACAGGCACAAAGATAGCTTTATGGTGATTCGATAGCATTCACTTGAAAATTGGCGTTTACGGCCTATGTTTACGTAGCGGTTGAGCCGTGAAGCGGATGATCCGCTGTAGTCCTTTACAAACATAACTTAGTTACGAATAGATTGCTCTTAAACTTAAATTGTTTGATGGATTCACCATCAACGTTTGTTATTGTACTACGAATTTCAAATAATTTGAACAAATATTAATAAATTAATCTCTTTACATAAACTTTATATGAACACAGATCGGCATATTTGTGATTGAACTTTATTTATACAGCCTCTCTGACTATTTGCGACATAAATTACTGCCAGATATCGTTTATCTAAATTTGACATAATATGGTATAGGTAGGATTCATTGCTATAGTAAATGATGATTGTTGGCGATTTTTGTGACGTATCTGTTTATATTTTGTGGGTGACAGATTAGCACAGGACACATAGCCCAGATTAGCACAGGACCAACAAGGCAAATGGCATAAACATCGAGAGGCTTTTACGAAAAAGAGCTAATTATGATGATGTTAACATGTTTCCGCTTACAAAATAAACGTATTTTACTTTTGATTTTACTTTTTGCAAGAGGATATTCGTCTTCTTCTCTGTCATTTGTCTGCAATAAATTATGCCGTCTTATCAAATAGCCGACATGTCCGCTTGATAATCATTCCGTCTTCTAGTTCAAGTGCAAGATCGAGAATGGTGCGGCGAATCGCATAACTCGACCGCGGATTGTCATGTGCGAAATTACTTTATAGACCGTAGACAACATTGCATTCACTGAGTTGAACTCGGTATAACATGGTATGAATTCTACAATGTCGAGTCATGGACAATTTCTCAAAATAGATTTTATGATGATACTAAAGTTTGATTGAAAAATTAGAATTAGAACCAGTTAGAGGAGCTTGATATATGTATGTACCTCTGTATATCCGAATTGTTCTGGTTAGAAATATATAATTATGATTGTACAAACCATTCTAATTTTTTAGAAGTTTTTATTCTAGACTAGAAGATGAGTGGCAAGTGTACACCAGCCATGATGAAGACAATAAAGTACCCATTTCTATCTAGGTAAATATCACCGTGATTGGCATTTTCCTGAGCTTCATCTTTTGAAATGCTCCACCACCATTTGAGTGGTTTCAACTCTCAGCAATGCTTGTAAATTCTAATACTCTCTCACACTTGAGGCAAGTGGCAGAGGCTGTACTAAAAGTAAATAATTTCCACAATAATAGGTGTCCCTTGCCCGAAGAGAAGCGTATTTAGTTAGGTTTCCACTTTGCCGTAAAATTACTGCGTTTACTCAAGTGTAGTACCTCTAAATGCAAGTAAATACGGAAAATATCTTAAGCTATTTCTCGACTTTATAGGTGTTATTGAGACATATTATTTAAAATTTTCTGCTTTATATTTGGTAACAGCAATACCATATTTTATCGAATAAATACTAAACATATCATTATTAACAACGAAAATTACAATCAAGGAATAGAAAAAATTAAAATTAGTATATACAATTGAAACCATTGAACTAATTGCAGACGGTTGCAAAAATACTTTCTTATCTTTCGCACCTCTAAAATGAATATCAAATAAATTGAGTACTCAACTAATTGCATAAAATTATTCCAAGAAATATTCTAAACCAAGCTACTAAACAAAACATTAAAACAATCCAAGTAAGAATGCCCCTAACAAGACAGAGTGGTCAAGTACACTTGAATCAGTAAGAAGAACAATGACATAGCAAACTGCTAACGAGATGCAAAGCATCCGAGTCGAAACAAAAAAACGAACCGCAGTCACGAATAAAAACACTCGATATAGAATAAACAATGGAGAGTTTACTATGTGCCTAGTTCATCGATATGTATGCATTGCATAAATGCAAGAAGCGACCCTGACCTCAGGGCATTGACCCCGCGCGTGACACTTCGATTCTCTATCGATCACGACCCGATCGGAGTGCGGAAGAATCGATACATCGATATTTTTGTTCCTTATCTGATCGAGTTTGAGATCGTAGCGTGACTCGAGTTTCCCGCGACGGTCACTCTAATCATTATAACTGTTAGCTTAATATTGTGTTGTATACCGTTGTAAAGATATCTACTTAGTTGATACCTGTAAGTAAGGTATCGTTAGTTTGGCAGGTGTCTTCGTTTATGATTATTTTCTTTGATCTTTTCATAGTTATGCGTTTTTTTCCTTTCGCCTTTCTACTCTAATTTTACACTTGACACTATTCGATCACTATCGACTCGCATCAAAATTAGAAATTATTTCTGCGATATTTCGTACTCTATTAAGTTTGTCATTTATTTACATGATTGCTAGGTCAGTAAGCTGACATTACCCATTGTTATCCTCAAAATGGTTATAAGAGCCGCATAACATTTTATAACAATACCAAATCAAAATAGAAGGTCCATATTCTTCTTTAATGTTTGTTCCACGAACCATATACGAAATTCTTTATCTAATATAATCTTAGTTATCTTTGAATGGTTCGTGCTTGACCTCTGATTATCTAAAATAGATGTGTCCGGAATAAAAAAGATGTAATACATCATCTGAGCAACAATAGACACAATGTAATGAGATTTGGGAAATATGCCAAGGGGGAATAGAATTTCAGGTTGGGTTCTTTGATTTCTAATGGTTATTCCACATTTAGGGAGAGGTGGGCTTTATGCTTGTACAATGTACTCGTATCTAATCTGTTATGCACTAAAAAGGATTTAGATATATTATTATTTGTACAAGTACCTACCTACACAATATATTTTTTTAGTATGTATTCTTAATAGATATTGTATTTCTTTTTTTTTTTTTTTTGCAAATAAAAATGATAATAAAACTTTATTAACAACGAAAATTACAAGCAAATGAATAGAAAAATTACAACTAGTATTTACAATTGAAACCATTGAGCTAACCATTAAGCATTGTATTTCTTATAGAGTGGCACAATCAGGGGCCTTATTGCTGACAGCGATCTCTTCCAGGCAACCTTTAGTAGGACAGAATCGGTTAGTGTATGAAATTGGCGGCGGTGGTGACGTAATTGATTATGACAGAAATAAAAAAAATAGGTTTTTTATGGGCATAAAGCTAATAATTAAAATTATAGATAGATAATCCTTTATTACAAAGCCTTAATAAACATTTCAGTAAACTTATCATAGAGAGACAATGGAATTGGCGGAATTGAAAATGCTCAATAAATAAGGTGCAAAAGACTTTTTATGTATCTACAATCAGTTTATAGAATATAATCTAATTATTTTAATTTTCCGGGAATGCTTATTCTGTGAGTCTAATGGTCAATTCAACCAAAAATAATTATCTTAAATCGTTTTCTAGCCAGTACTGAAATTAGTCGCGGTTTTTTCTTGAATATCACCCATGATTGATTGTACTTCTAAGATATTTCCTTATTGTTTTTGCGTTCAAATTGAATTGCGTAATAAGATACTATAAGTGTTGTTCGTAATAGCCTAGTTATATCATTCTGAGGTTTTAAGCATTAAATATATTTTGGGAATGAAATTAGGACCGATTTGTGCGTAATCGATATAATTATGACTAGGTATAGGTATGTTTGTTTTGATACGTTTATATCGCCTTCACGGATTATTATTTTGAGAAGTTTATGGTGATAAGGCGTTTTATTAGATGCGAACTGATTTATGAGATAAATGCCTATGTTTTATTTCAAGGCTAGAACTACGGACTTATTCGTCATCTCGCGGACGTGAAACCCGAAAATGTCCGCGAGTTGGCACCTTCCAATTTTACCTACTTTTTCTGTCGTCAACCCGCGTGCACGTGATAAACGGGGCTTTGTACAGTCAGATAAATAAACGAAAACTGCCAAGATCACTATATTATTTTAGCAGAGTTCCTCATCCAAAGTACCAGGTTAGCAGAAACATGACGGAGGTTTCTATTCAATTTCAGCCTGGTTACACATACCTATTTTTTTTAAAACATAATTAGTAAGTAAGTAGTAAGAATTAATATTCTCCTGCGTACCTACATAATAGGTATGTTTGTAGGTTATACGCGTTACCTACAAAAACTTAGCTTCTAGCTTTTACGTGAACCTCACGATTGCAGTTCAACAACCTAGTCGTGATTTTGGATGTAATGTGAAATTATCGAAGACAAATCTTAGGTCAAAGTATTTTGAAGTTTCTGTTAGTACCGCTATACCGAAACAATCTTATATCTAGATTTTATCCAGGTACGCAAGCTTAGGGAAGTCCTCCTCTAAAAATTATATTATAATATTGTATATACCTACTTACAAAAAACACCAAAAAAACTTCAAACCCTCCCTTCTTTTCACCCCCTTATAGTTGAAATGTTGGTAAATCCTCTATCTAGAACTATAACAGCACTGCCACTCATTTTATCATTATTAAGTTAAACAAAGAATTTCGAAAATATTAAACGTTTAATTTTATACCTATCATAAGCTTTTTTAATGCCTCTGTAGTAGTTATATTTTATTTACTTTAAGAAGAGATACAAAGTTGCTCCTGGTGGCCACCAAACTCTGTTTTTGCGCCTTAATTAAATCTTAGTAACTTGAAAAACTCTTGACATATAGTTTATCAATAGGTGATAACTATCTAAATTAAGTCACCTGTAATGTAACAATTATAATAATTTTTAAAATTATTCACTTACATGCCCACAAACAATGTGACAACATTGTTTCCGATGTCTCAACGCATAAATTTAAAGCACAGAGGAAAAAATCTCTTCTAAGCCTAACAAAATAAAGCTGATTATTGTATGCCTTTTAGGCATAACCCGTGTTGCACCCACGCTCCTCTTTCGACACCCAGATACCATAAACTATAATTTTAAAACGACTTGCATGCGTGCGTCTAATAAATAACAATAACAAACGGTTTCATACTACTTCATAAATGTAACAATGACTGATCGGATATCTTATGACTAATAAAAAATTGCTACGCATAAATTAAAAATCTGTATCAACTTGGATTGGCTTCTGGTATTAATCTATAAAAATCATCTCTGTTCAACGATCAAGTTATATGAATGTTCGAAAACTTTTCGTCATTGTTAGGTATCCTACGTAATGTTTTCGAGGACTGATATCCAAAAGCGCAGCTGGTCAAGCCTACTTTACGACACAACGTAAAATTAAATAGTTTTCAGGTACCTAGTACAAAATTTATTTTAAGTATTTCTAGTAGATTTCTGTGTGATCAGTAACTTAAGGAGAGACGCTTCAGCTATTATCATCGTATCGCCCGAAGACAACCAGAAACTCTCAAAACACAGGTTCTAGTAGACCAAATAGAGGGGAAAGACCATGGAGATTCACCTTTGTGAACCCCCTTGGTCTTCCATGATGGTCTTTACCATTTGATTAATACAATCTCGGGATTCACTTTGCGAGCAGTCCTGTGTGAGGCCGAAGACAGTGTAGATTCGAAGAATTTCATCAGCGTCTCTGAAAGCGTTCCACGACCTTCAACAATGAAAAATGCGACAAATAGGAAGAAGCAACCTAGATAAATACCTTCCCACAGGGCTCTTCGTAAGGGCTATCAAGTGTACGCACGATAATATAAAATTGCCATAACGAATTTATAACTTTCTCGCATTTTAACTTTTACTTTTAGTATGCTATACCAAAAAGTTTTCAGTCCAAGATTTCATTACACGTGTTTCTATTTTGTATTGAAGGAAAATAAGACAGGAAAACAATAGAATAATATACTACTCTTCTCTCCGTACATTATTCTCGTCTATTTTCCGTGAATCCTTCTATTCAATTACTGATAGAATAATTCAATTTACATTGCGTAGGAAGCATTTATCACATGCTGGATAGGTTTGGTTTGTCTTGAGCAAATATAATCGTGTTGTAGCTTAGTGGTGTGCTACATCGACGCACAATTTATCGATACTTTTATTTACTCAAGAAAATCTTACTAGAAAAGAGTTTTTTGTCCATAAATCTATATGAATTGATTATAAATAAAGGAAAGGTGAAAGGTTGAATATTATAATGTGCATAAAAATGAAGGTTAAAACAACAAAACACAAAAAATAAAGTACGAAGAACACTTTGAAACGACTAAGGTATTAGATTCACTGCTGGGTTAAAGCAAAAATAGCACCAAACACTTATGCGTTGTAATTTTTTATTTGTACTCGATACTTAATACAATGCATGAAGTTATAATCATATAACTTCATACGTATCCAATCAAGGATATGTATAAAAGCAAACTTAACCCTTCAAAGATTTTTCTTTCAAATAACTTCTTTGGAAGATAAAGTTGCCATCTCTCTTATTGTTAATCGAAAGTGTTGACCTAAGTCCACTCAAACCTTTTGATATCGATGATTTGCTCCCTCCCTAGCAAAGGCTAGGGAACAATGCCAGCGGCAACTTAACCGGCGGACTCGCCTGATTGTAGCTTACGACGACAGCCTGCGCTATCGCTTTAACTATTTATTGCAACCGAACAGCCTTCACCAATATGATCCTTTGTTAGTTAGACCTCTGGTCATTCAAAGGTGGGAAACCTATAGGTTAACCCTATCTTAAGCAAATTTAAATTATAAGCCATAGGGTTTAAATGTCGAGGAGTTCGTTGATGGAGATGGCTAAAGAATGTTATTTGTGGCATTTGGTCTTTTTGTTTGGGGTTAGTATTTGAAGTATACGCGCTGATAATGATGACAGATAAAATACTTAAAAAATTACGCTGGGCAATCCACAGCATCATCTGCCTTAAGCTAAGCAGAGCTTGGGTATGGGTACTAGATAAACAAGAAATTAATAAATAAAGAGTTTATTTTCTTTAACTTAATCTGTACAAAAATCTTATAATTACATTGGAAACCCCCTTATAGAAATACCTACTAGATGGCTGATATACTTAATACAATACATAACATTACTCACATTCACATTTAGTTTTGATAACCTGTTCTTAATTCACATACCTTCATATTTTTTTTTATTCTTAGTTGATGTCTTGTTTTCAAATTGATAAAAGCAAGATCATAAGAACTGGCATGTTTTAAAAATACCTCTACATGAGACGAATAGGAGTAAAACCAGGATGGTAAAGTGCCTTTAAAAATTTACTAGATATCGATAAAATTTTAACGCATTCAGAGAGCATCTTTTCACCAAGTAGGTAAGTTATTATTAAGCTATGACTCGGTAACAGCTCAAGAAGCCAACACTAGAAGACAACTTTATGAGCAAACTCATAATGATTGTATTTTTAAGCACCCATTGTTGGAAAACCTATTTTGTAAGACCTTTGTAGACTCCAGACGCTGTAGTTACTTCCGTATATAGGAGCGCACTGTCTTATTTCTTCTCATTTATTCTTTGTTGTATATAACTTAATATAATATGTTAATTGCCGGTTCTATTCCCACTCTAACCCAAAATTTTGCAATCTATTAAGATACAACTCAGTAGATTTGGGTCTAAGTTATTTTTTTAAGTTTTTTACTGTCATAATATTATACAAAATAACATAGAATAATGATTGTGTTTAGAACAGACGTGTAGTAGAATTTATAGAATAATAAATATAATATTTCTGGAGAATCCACAAAGCATCATCAAGCCCCAAGCTACTCAGAGTATGTGTTATGGGTACTAGATGTCTGATATACTTAATATAATATATAACAGATGTGTTGTATTGCAATTGATGAGGAAACACATTACCAAAGAAAACATTTACAAAAGAAACAAAAAACAAAAGAAGGAATTATTTAACACTCATCGGATTAAGTGGATTGTGTAGACCTATCGTCAAGTGTCAGATACAAAAGATTAGCAGTAAGAAGCAACAATAATCTCTCGTCTCCCGTAGAATGTACAGATAACAATAACTTATTATCAAATTCACAAGCCGCAATAGCAGCTATTTGAAATTTCTTGTTTACCTCAACGGTTACTTCATGAATATGGATTGATTTTTTTTTAATAATCTAAAAATAATAGATTTTATGATAAGCCAATTGTAATAGTAGAAAAAGTAGAAATAGTGAAAATTACAGTAAATAGGTAAATATTTTGTTTAATTTTATAGCCACAAAATTTTCGACTTGCAGATAAAGTTACTTAATTTTTTTTCAATTCACTTAAGAATCCACCCATCTTTCCCGAATAATGAGCAAGAGGTAGATTTTTGCGTATTTTTCTGTTCATAAAAAGAAGCACATGGAACTTTCATAAAAAACTATTTTTAGAAAAAAAAAATTAAAAATATATCTACTAAAAACGATACCCGAAATTCAACCACGTACAAATCTTTTAACACTTTAGCAGGCATCTGTACCTACTTACTCTATAAGCCCAACACGATTATTAGCAGGTCATAGGTCAGATGATATCGGTAACCGGACTATCTAACCATCTTAGCAGCTCTACAATAGATACTTATGATCCGTAACGTGAGAGAAGGTTTAAATTTTTGTTCACAAAATGTAGTAAATCTCGTTTGTATTCTCCTCTCGAAGGTAGGTTCATTCTGTTGAAATCTCTAGTTTTGGTAGAGGAATATTACGACAGACATTATAATGCTATTTTGCTTTTAGGTACTTACTACTGGGGTAAAAATATGCAGTAAATAGTTGAGGACTTACTAAAACGTTTAATTTCATTTTATCAGTAAACTTTTATCTGTGACTAGAATAAACAAACATCCTTTGCCTCAGTCTGAGTCTAGATCTGCTTTTAGGAAATACATTTTACATCTGCAAACACCGGTGTAAAATCACGTACGCAATCCTCAATAACGATCGATATTCCGAGCCTATTTGAATTTGATGCCCTAAGGTCAACCCTGTGTGGTTGCAGACACTCCTTTATTGCTACTTCTTGCACTTTCATAGCGAGTCTATTTCAATATAAGCTTTATGTGGACTTTACAAGAATCATATCATAACTTCAGGGTTAAACACGTATATTTTTAAAATTTTAGATCTATTTCAAAATCTATTTGCCATATCAAATCGTCTTTATTCATTCTATGATCTGTTTTTATTAAGAACAATTTTTCATGTTTTTGAAAATTAATCGTTTCTTCCAGAGACGAATACCTAATGTTTCAAGTCTTTCTGCTTGCTTGAAAATTAAGTTTAACTTAATCAGGAATTCCGAACGTTTTACAGCAAAAGTCGTGAATGTCCATATCACTACAGACAGCTTAAGTCCCGCCTTTGTATTTTAAAACACGCACATCATTCTCAAGTCAGGTTTTCCTAAACCCTCTGGTTCGGTACTTTACTACTATTATTCCTTCTGCAGTACACGGTACTTCTGTCGGTGACCCCGCTACCCTGCGCATTCCTTCTAGGGCATAATAATACACATGAGTCCGACATAACGATCCGCGCCGGCTCTCATTAGATTGTGTATTCGTACTAGCTATGAGTTTCCGAGTTCCTGGTACTTGGTAAGCCACCCGCTTGAATCTGGGAAACGTAATGGGATAATTTTAAGCTTATTTTACTTAGTTCTTCAGAAAAGTTTAGATTATATTACTGTCTGGTTGTAGTGTTGAGAACAAGTCTTTTGGCCTGTGTGGCGATCGGTGTGAATATGCGTCTTATGGCAATAACTTGCAGGTCGATTCTCGCTTTAAATTTATTGTGCTGCAAATTATTTGTCCAGACAAAATTGCAGGCACTCATGAAAAGCTTTGCTTACTAGGCATGATGATGCTTTGTGATAAACGCATTGATTTTTTCTTCCTAACCAAGAAAAACATTAAATTCCATTAAATATTTTACCTAGTTGCCTAAATACTCTCGCTTTAAGTGAAGAAGGCTCTAATTATGGATTCTCGCTGCGTGGTGTCTTGATTGATTAACCCTGAACGAGTAAAAAGATCCAAGATACTGTTAGCTTTTTCACAGACTGTCGAAGTGTTTACGATTATTTTAAGGAACTGCACAAGCACTTGTATCAGATAAGTTGGATACATAATTTCATACATAGGTATTTTATTTTAATAAGATAGCGAAACAAAATAATGTATATTCTAGTCATCATATAACGTAAGCTCTAGTAGCCACGATAGAACTGACCTCTATCAACATTCAAAAGTAAACAATTTCACGTGGGAGCAACTGCCCATAAAATTCAACAACTTTATTCCATTCCCGAAATACTTATACCAACATTTCCAAGCCCATATAGTGCTGACAAAACTACGGATAAAAATGCTATAATAAAACGATTTCTACACTTTTATCGCTAGAGACGTTGAAGATATCAGATTCTGTGAGATGGAATTATATTATGGTAATAGAAGGTGATCTTGGGCATCCGGTGCCGCCCAGGGCATTGTCGCGGCGACGACAGCCTGTCCCGGCTTGATATTAAAATTATTTATAATTCAATTTGGTTTAGAAAGCCGGAGTAAGGCTGTGTTTACTGTCCAGCATGTTTGATTTTTGAAAGGGTATGTCATAATTTTCCAATCGGTGAGATCACTCAATATTTTTTGTAAGCCTCTAAAACTACTGCAAAATAAACTCCTATAAGACTTTGTAGCTGAAAAACGTTGAAAGGTTACACCAAAAAAATACGCAAAATGAAAAGACATCGCAAAGAAAATCCCTAGATCCCTAGAACCCTAGATCCGGACAACCAAATAACCTATTTAATATTGGACAATGTCTTGCGACCAAGAATGAACTATAAAGATTTCATTGTGACAGAGCGTGGGTTGGCACAGCCTAAACGCCGCATAATTTTGAAGATCATTCTTGGGGCGGTTTGCATGGAAAGTTATTATTCAGTGTCATTGTTGGGCAACTCTTTGTGCGAGCAGCAACAAGTTTAAGGATACATGTAGAGTTAAAGGAAGGGTAGCCACGAGGAAAAAGAAATAAATTATTCAACCAGAAGATAGATAGCTTTGTATTGCTTGAAGAGTGACAAGTAGTATTATGATTTTCCACGATCATAGTGCTAATTGCCAGATATATCATAGTTCTTATGAACAATGATGATTGATTTATGCTAACAACGGCTGATTTCCACAATCCGATGTTGCTGATGGCACAAATGGTAATAAATATTCGATACAAAATAGGTACATAGATCAACCTTATGCCTATCCTTATTACTTCTATACAAGCAGACCTATAGAATTTTATAAAACGTAAACTACATTTTTTGTTGTATCTTTTTAACGGGTATGTCATGCCTCATCATCGGAAACGCTATCACGATTCCAATTTCAACCATGTACAAAAACTCTTTTACAATTCTTTCAAAAGCAATGAAGTAAAGTATAATTAAATTTAGAAACAAGGTTCTTTATAGAAATTGAAATGTACACAAAAAATAAAATAACACAAAATTAGTGAGCCATAATAAGTATGAGTTTAAACAGCTACAGAAAAAAATTAAAAGAAATACAAACGACTTAAATAGTAAAAATAAAAGATACTGATAAATTTTAAACAATTCAAGGGAACAACTGAAAAAAACATTTATTTAATCCATAGATGGTGGTACTATAGGTGCAAAACCCTAAACAAAAGCAAGTAAAATTTCTTCATAAATCCTCGTTCGTTTTATCACCATCAAGGTTTATTATTAAAGAGTTCCTAAGAGCTACAGTTTTATAGGGTTGTTATCAATCTATAGTCATAAATGTCACCTGAGATACATAACAACACACAACAGTCATTTATCTATCCCATTCTAGATAAAATTAAAAGCTAGATATGTGATTCCCCCATTATCAATCACTCATTCTGACAAAGAAGTGTTGAAGTTGCTTTCATTATTGTAATCACATTTTTAAATGCGTCTGCATAAGTTACAGCTGAGATAGATTTGAACGTTACTTTTAAATTTTACATTAAGTGCCTTTAAACTTTCAAGTAGAAAAAAATAACATTCTATGAAACAAAGTGCTTGAGGAAGTATAGCGTTCGAAATTTCGAAATCGTCAGTAGTTTATAAGTATACCTCAGAGTTTCAGAACTTGAAAAACTCTTTTAAAGTAAGATATGGTCTGTTTTAACTTATTCTGTGCACCACCATTAGGTATCTACATTCATAAGAATAAAGGTAGGTTAGTAGATAAAAACTTACATTAACGGATAGCATACTTATCTAGTAAATTATGCCTCACTACAAATATGCCATATTTCTAAAGACGCAAGCTTGATATAGGCATACAAGATTACCTACTGTATAATGTAAAGTAACGGAATAGTACAATACAACAGCACGTAATCGATCCGACACCGAGAAGTCTCGTTAACACTATAATTGGACGTATCAAAGACGCCCACCGAGCTGGTTGCACTGTAATGACCACGTAGGAAACTGTATTACAATAAGGAGCAGCAGTACCATTTTTTGTCAAGAAAATATAATAACATTTAGCCTAGATGCATAGATAAACAATGTAGAAAAGAGCTTTTAATGAAGAAAATATTACAATATTTTAGTACCTATAATAAAGATTTAGCTCTATGTCGACAAAAAATATTGACAAAAAAAATGTTAAATGCATCATGATATAGATTCGAAATGAAACTAAAATAATTAAGTTGAGTTGACAAAGAAAGGCGATAGTGTAGTTTTTATATCATTCAGTGCTACCTTATTAGTGCACAGTAGGTGTTACAAAATAATTGGGAAAATAAAAGGCTTTGCAACCATAATGGCCAGCTAACTGTCGGACCGGTCTCGACAATGCAAGAGAATAGAAATAGTTTTTGTAATGGGCAACACTGGACCAGAAGAGTTGGAATAGCAATGAGTATAGCTGTTTCCTAGAAGTCTGGTATTGTCTCAGTGATGGAACTAAAAAGCAAACGAGGAAAGGTGTGGGTTTGTACTAGAAAACTACTATAACTGTTTTTCTAAATGTAAAAGAAATGAAAATTTACCAATATACTACTTATACCTACATTGTGAAAACAGTGAACCTGTGAGAGAAGGAAATCTAAATGCCGGAGAAAAGATCTAAGTAATATCAGGTGATAGGTGAATTTATGGGTCATTCATAAAGGTTGTGTAAGTTTTATTATGAATCTAAGTTTGTATAATTTGTAATTTATTAGTTAGTCATAATTTGTTTTTATTTTTGTTTTTATTTATTAGTCTGTTTTATGTTTTGTAATTCCAGCACAATATAATAAATAAACATATAAAAATCTATTGTTTGTGAATAAATAAAATCAAATCTTTATAATGGAAACCACCTACATACATTCAGTGACATTCGTTTCATATTTCAATAATTTGATCCCTCATTCATAAAATTATATAACAAAGAAAAACATATTAACCCGACCCGTATGAACTTTATGATCGCAACCTACATCTCACGATTCATTCACAAAACACACATAAAAAGCTACATTACAAAACACATTAACATCTTCGACGATAAACGGAAAACACACAAAATGCTTAGAGTGATATTCATTGTTCTTCACGAATATGGTGTAGGCAAAACTAGTTGGATTGAGTAATTTTGAACCTACGAATACGAAAACCTAATGGTAATTTAATTTTAGAGTTTGGAAACATGTAGGTACTTTGAAAATTCTCTATATCAAAGCTATAGATTTTAGTATATGAAACTCGTCAGTAAGTAACCTTCTACTATATAATTTTTTAAAAGGTGTTGGAATTAGATTTTTTGACAACCTTTGGGGCATAGTGGGCAAAAGGTGCGATGCAGAAGGATTGCAACCTTGCACGGGACAAATAATTTTTTTATATATTTCCACTATATTTCAGTGTGTGCGTAGGTAAGCATCATTTTTCATGGCTGTACTGTTTATTTGCTACAGTTGTGTCACTTCCTAAATTTAACCCCTTACTGTTGATTATGTTAGTTTAACTTTAATGTATGTAATTTATAAGACGTTTGCAGTTATAACAAACTCTCTATAAATCTCAACGAAATGGTCCGCTAATTTCTCGCAAACATTCTACACGTGATCAAAGAAAGTGCTTGATCAAAAGTGTGCCAGATGTAGAGTGCTAAGTTACGTAAGCTTAAGTTAAGCACGTCCATAAACTTTGCTTTACATCCTGATGATGGTCTATTAATGCCTAGTCTCTTTGATATTTCCTGAATTTGCATTTAATTTCACCATTACGGATTCTTTAATTCATATTCTTTACCGCTAGATAGGTATAAAAATAAATGAATCATTTAAAATTATCTTCCATCCACTTTCAAAGAATCAGAGTATAGTTTTCTAAAATATATTCTGAAATGTTTGGCTTTGTCGCTTTGAGACCACAACCAACTGCATAATATTCTTGTTACTAAAAAATTGACATGTACAAACTTAAACTTTCGAAATCAATTGATATATTATATAGGCGTTATTAAAACTATTAATCAATTTTATCGAGAGCATTTTTAGACAATCTCCTCATTTCGTTATTCGCCCCGCCTCTGGTTACGTTTAAATTTAGTTACACCTCTATCTTATAAGTAAAAGCTTGCACAGCTCAATCTGATAGTTTATCCAATACTTTACACTTGGATTTGCTTGCATGCTGTATTAGTAGCATGATTTATTTGTTCCTAGTCACGAATTTCAGATAAAGTATGTAGATTACTATCACCATTATCTTGACCTTGATTGATAAATTTGAAATATTTTTTAAGGTCCCTACGCTTCTGTAATAATTCTAAGCATGTTTTATGCATGTTGTTTTTTTCAGCATATATTGTTTGATTGCACTCGGAGTCGAGTAGTAAATTTAAAAATTAACGAAGTAATTAAAAATCTTTTTATTTTTTCGTAAGTGCAGTCATTCAGATTATGCTCCATGCCGGTCAGTTATTCATTGCTCTCTTCTCATTGAAACGGAAAACTTTGTGATTAAGTAAGTTAATTAGGTAATATAATTGAAATTTAAAAAAAATAAAGTTGGCTAAGCGCAAATATAATGGTGTGATGAAATCTTAAGACTTCCTAAAAAAACAACGCTCTGAGAAGGGAAATAACCACTGGCGTAAATTAATGAAGGTCTTAGTCGGTAGACTCAAATATTTGACCCCTTATCCATCACAGTTTATTGCCTGTCTGACTCAAATTGCACGTAAAAGCTGGCTCTTTAACACATATTCCTTTCTGACTCTCACTCACTTAAGTCATTCCTTACATCTTTCCATTTTTTGTTTACTTTTTTGCTATACTTTCTTTAATTCCTTCTCCAATATGTTGGCGGTATCAAGAAGCTCTTTGGTTTGGTATCTAGTCATAGATAAAGCTGGTTTAGTAACAGTAATTCATCAATAATGATAAAGTCTAGGTACTGTACTAATACAATACAATACAATAATGCTTTATTGCACACCAAATAAACAGAGAAAAGTACAAAAATAAACAAAAACAAATACAGCTAATGTACAATGGGCGGCCTTATCGCTAAAAGCGATTTCTTCCAGGCAACCTTAGGATGGACAAGAAGTAATCTAATGACACATGAAAATAAAAAAAAAATGTTAGGATATCTGAGAATTGAAACAAGAAGGTATATAAGCTGTTGAATAGTAATTAGCGCTCATGTTTTTAATTCGAACATAGCTGACCTTAATCGTGTACAGAGACCACACGATACACTATTTACGTTTATGTTTATCTAGCGGGTTCAGTCTGATTTACAAATCCATTTCCAATTTAACTAGCATTTAAAACAAGGTTCGGCAGAGGAGGAATAATACGGTAACCGCGTGCTCACATTATGCAGTTTCTACGGCCAATAAACATTTTTAAAGCTAAGTAAGTAGCTTTAAAAATGTTTATTTTTTTTTAAAACAGAATTAATATTTGTGTTTACTTTACATATTATATGAATATTGAATAAGAGACTTATGTAAGTTTTTAATAAATGAACTGCGAAATTTGGGGACGCTTCCGACTGGTATTGACATGGATCAATTGAGCTACCTTTAGACTGTTTGCAACCGTCTGCAGTTAGCTCAATTTTTTCAATTGTAAATACTAGTTTTAATTTTTCTATTCCTTGCTTGTAATTTTCGTTGTTAATAAAGACTGGTAAAAAAAAACTGCGAAACAAAATGAGATCTAATATTTGCTTTTGAAACAGTTGAGCAAAAGTTGAGCTGTTGCAAAGAATCTGGAGCACAGAACACAGAATGTTATCTATGATCTGTGAAATATATTGGATATCGTTTATTTCACCGAGTTGTCATTCTTCATCCTTCTTTACTACCTTTCATTTGATACACCATTTCTAGTTTGGTGATACGTACACTATTTATAATGTCTTTATCTTAGACAGGACTTGACCTCTTTCCGTTCTAAAAAGTAAATTTACTGCTATGGTTGTTTTGCCCTTCCGTGCTTGTGACATAGCCCTTACGCGAAACAAGTAATGAGGTCGCCAAGGGTCACTTCGCGTGATCCCTGCTATAAAGTTACCATTTCAGATTTACGGCAGTGCGATAGCCCTTATATAGAGGTCACGAACAGCACGCTATTAATAGCCCTTATTAAGTTGGTCCATCGATTCTTTATTATCTGAAGCAATATCTTTATTGGAATTCCTAATAACAGCACAATGAAGTGAAAAGGCCCAATAACAGTTTAGTACACGCTATACCATAACCAGCAGTGCTCCCAAAATTACCCATCGACGAGTCTTTTATAGCACTAGGCTTCGACTTCGACACCGCGATTTTATTATCCGATGCCGCAGACAAATTTCAACTCAAAGTCGTTAGAGGCAGTTCTCACGTTTCCAAATCGTTGCCAGCCAGAATTAAAGCTCCTGGAATAAAAAAAA
The DNA here is from genome assembly GCA_944547425.1 of Eupithecia centaureata. Lineage (NCBI taxonomy): Eukaryota > Metazoa > Arthropoda > Insecta > Lepidoptera > Geometridae > Eupithecia > Eupithecia centaureata. The sequence continues at coordinate 10,528,320 of OX155686.1, forward strand.
TCATCGTTTACCAGCAGATCTGATTATGCTAAGCAGTGGATTATGTAATCATCCACCTAATATAGGATTACCCAGTTAATCCTATTGCTGAAGACTTCCTACGAGTTCGGTTTAGTAAAGTGATTCCGAATTTACACTATGGAGAATTAGCCTCATTTTACGCATAAGCTTGATTAAAGAAACCTTAGTTTTCTGCTTTTAGAAATCATTTTCCTAGAACTCGTCTCCTTTGCCTGCCAATGTGATCGAAGCTTCGCGATTGTTTTTGAGACTAAAGGGTAAAATTACTTTGCTAATTCGATCTGGTTTGTATTGGTTTGATAATAAGGATCCAATTGCGATGACCTTTTTGCTTCGGAGGGAAGATATTCCTTGAGCGCTCGTAGTGGTAAACTAAATTAGCAATAAAATTTTATGTGATGGCGTGGAAACCTGACCTCGTATCACTATGAATCGATCAGCACAATATGTTATTAGGATTTATAATGAGCTGGAGAATCGAAACGTTCTCACTTGTAAAGGTACTTATTGGTGATGTTATCCGTGACTGGATTGTTAGAGGACATGTATAGAAAGGTGGCTAAATTTTACTCCGAAATTTCAATTGTATTTAAATTTTTCAAGATTTTAATATTTCTAATTGTTCTGTGCGATTTTATTTGAAGGTTTATGAATGTCGCAATGAATGAATGAATGAACACTATATTGGACTCAAAAATTACATACCTAAAAAACTTATATGTAAACAAAAACAGTACAAAAGACGGTCTTATCGTCTAGAGAAATTTCTCCCAGACAACCTTGGGGTAGAGACAAAGATACAAAAATATAAGATACCTAAATCATCTTCTCTACCCTAAGATTTTTACTATCCGTGCATTAGCACCGACAACAGCACAAAACAGACATTGAATACACACAAAACATACATGAAAGTACATCTAGTTTTCAATATATTAAAAACATTTGACAAGTCACTATTCAATGTTATACCAAGACGCATCCGTATCTTACCAAATATTTGCATATAAATGTCAATATCAGCATAACACCGCATGCGGTTACTACATTCTACCTACCTACATTGTGGTAAGCTGGGGTCAGTGAAGACATCGTGAGCTAGCCATTTCGCAACATAGCGCCGAGTCCTGTTCCCTAGCCAGTTAGGTTCCCATCTAAACCACTGGTCTCATAAATTATATTGACAAATGGTGCATAGCTGACACTGCCGAGAATTTGTACCGTTTCATATTTTATGTCTCGCGTAACTTTTACAATACTCGAGCTTCTTGTTCTTTAACGGCCATCTGTTGTTGTCTACTAAGATAGTTCTCTTAAAGAACTTTAAAGTGCTATAACAGCTGTAAACCGCGTCTTCTTACAAGTGACAGCAACTTTATTCTATCTCTACTTTGAACCGATGAAAGATATCTAATTAAGTTTTTTTTTTGTATTCTTCTTTCCTTGAGAAAAATTCAATTATTGAAGTTTGACGTACTTCATGTATTTGTCGCGAGGTTCTGGGTGTTTTATAATGTATAATAAAAGAAATATCTATGTGTAGTTATGTAGGGGATTGTAAAGGTATTAAATAAATCAGTCATCTAGTACCCAGAACACAATCTCTGCTTAGCTTGGGGCTAGACGATGCTGTGTGGATTGTCCAACATTATTTATTATTTAAGTCTTATAGTCTTCTATACTCATTATTTGCTCGTAGAAAAATAATACAAATTGTCTAAGATATATAGGGTTATAATACTGTCTGGAATACACCGTTCCTATGTGATTTAAGAGCTCAATTCCTGTCTTGAAGACCACAACATAATGATACCCCGGCGCTCTTACGTTTTCCCCAATGATCGAAGGACCATAATTGCTTCGAACAAAACAAGCTGAATTGGCAAAGGGAATGTGTGGCCCCATATTTCAAGATCACTACCTATCTGGATGTAAAATCAAATTGAATTGACTATAATTTGAATAAATCGCTGGTCTGAAATTAGAAGTTTTAGCAATAACGAGGGGTTAACTGAGATACTTTTGAAGACAAAGACTTTTGAAGGTTTGAGACAGAATTTATAGAGATTTTGTAAAATGACTTAAGAAACAGATAAAGTTTTATTTCTTACCATTTCACTCATAAACGGTTATTGTAAAATAACTAACGAAGAATAAAAGCGGCAAACTTCGGAAAGTTTTACTTGAATAGAGTTAATTTTTAATAAATAGAGACAGAAGTTTATATATGTAGTTACAAACACATCGGTGTCGCCACCACCAACGTGTAACTGCATGGCGTGGTTTGTTTATTTTCGAAACTCAACAAAATAATCACCCAAAAAAAAGCAAACATCAAAACAATTTGGACTTAAAATCTATACGTTCCCTTACTTAAAGGGCTTCCAGCATGCACAAACTAAATTAAAAACATATTAATCTAAATACAACTACAGTCAAATTTATGGTACAAGACAAAACAACATAGGATGTAAATTGCAGAAGATACATAGTCTATCAGAATCACAACTTTTAAGTTCAAATGAAAGAAAGGAAAAATAAAATGGTTGGTAGTACAGTTACATATCCAATACAGCCGCCGAGTGACAATAACAACACTGCGCTTGGCAGCTATACTGACATATAGGATGCTCCTTTTATAGCAAAGTAAAATAAAAAAAATTAATAAGTAAATAAAGTACCTACAATAGCAGAATAGTTACTTGGGACAATCGGACAATCACATAAACCTTACATATTTCTATACATACTTTCATCCCTTACTTTTTTCATTTCAATTTAAACACTACCTACTACTACTACTGTTTTCATTTTAAACACTTAGGGTAACCTTTTTACAAACTTTCAATGTCAAAAAGTAATTAATATACAAAATTGGTTGAATTGAGTGAATTGAAGGATTCGAACGGTATTATACCTATAATAGGTATGATATTTTTATTGGTAATGAAGCACTCTGCACTTTGCTCCTATAATTGCACTAATAAGATTGCCAGCAGCTCGTTAACACAGCGAGTTTACGACCAGCACTGCTTTAGAATCAGGCTTTACGCTTTCAAGGATCACATTCGTTTCAGGGTTGACCTTCCTGGGTCAACCGTTAGCAGATATACTACTGGCTTCCAAAGGAAATACTAAGGATCTTATTCTTTTGCTCCTTTTATGAACGCAGCCAATAAGGTGTTCATTGCATGGTCTGGTTTCGTTGGCTTTTCTAAAGCAGTGAGCTTCTATTCCCTTCGATGTAGATTATAACCCTCGGAAACTTCAAAAATCTAAAAGATCAAAGTGTGTTTAACTACAAATATTTTCGTTTCCATTGATTTTAATATATCATCATCACATTTATTCCAATATTGTAATATAAATGCATAAGTTTGAATAGAAGTATGGATATGCGGATGTATAAGAAGTAGTAGTAATGAGTATTATATTATATTATAAGTATTTATTCGTAGAAAAAGAATCGAGAACACTTTTCCTCGAGTGTTTTCATGTCTATTTACACCTTTATCTATTTTAAACTAAGTGTACCTGCTTACACCTTTAGCAAACTGTGTCTTGTTAATAAAACACGACTGAGGCACGCCCGAGCAGTGTACACTCTAGTTTACTATTCGAATTGAAATCCTTGATACATAAAATAAGTGTTACGATATAGTACAGAATGGAAATTGGCTATTGGTAACAAATAAACACAAAACAAGAAACACCCAGGTATCAGCTTATGCTCAGATACTTGCGTATCAATAAAACATTTAAACCTTATTTTGGTGTAATATAACTCAGTTTTGTGACTGAATTTAGAGCGAACGATATGCCGATTGTGGCCGTTTCGGCTGAAAAATGACTGGGTACTGTGTAAATGGGAATTATTGGTAACGTTCAGATAAAATTTGAACTAGCCTAAGTTCAATTTGATTTATTAATAACAAGGTTTGAGATATATGGGGACTGTTATCGTTTCCTTTATAAATAACAAGTTGAATGAAATGTTTGAACGTTTTGAAGTGTACTAAATTTGAAACGACAGGCAAGATGAATATTGAAATATAACGGCAGTAGTAAGCAAATGGTCACAATGTGTGGCAATGGCCATTTTAACTAATTAAAAATTAGACAAAAAGTAGAGCAATAAGAATTGTACAAGAGAGATAAAAATATTAAGTTACTGAGTAAACAAAGAAGTGAAGACGAAATAAAAAGGGGAAAGATTAGTTTGAAACGTCATAAGAAAAGTAGTATCAAGGAAATATAAAAAAATTTAAACCAAAGATTAAAAATAATTAAAGGAATAGTTAAGGAAACTTTAGCCAAAGCCCCTTATGCAACCTTGGTAAATAAATTAGCTGCATTTCTCGGGAACATCTCCACCGCAGAGTTGCAATGGAAAAGTGTATTATGAAATCACCTTTGCGCACGGAAGCGAAATAACTCTCTTATGATGCTATTTAACTCAATTTCGCTTTAATTTCAAGCCTGCCTGGTCGATTATTTATTAGTTTTGCCTATATTTTACGGAAATTGTGAATATTTTGAGCATTCACAATAAACCTAAAGATGATTACGGTAGTTATTGGCAGTTGTGCCACTGTAATAAATTATATTGCGCCATTGTGCCACTCAATTTTCTGGATTATTCAAAAATTCAAAACCAATTTAAAAAAAGAAGAATCAAGTGTCTGAATAGTGATTACATCACTTTTAATACACTTTTATAAAATTTATTTAATGAAACTAACTTGAAACTTAATTAAAACGTTTCTTTTGCAAGAAAAGTAAATTAATAAAGCTTGTAATAGGACCAATTTAATTTGAATAAAATTTGCATAAACGACGGTTTTCCGTTATGGGGTCAGTACCTACTTATTCATGGAGACTTCGCCCCTAAAAAACTAACTCTAGAAAATATAGGGAAAACTTATCTGACACACTGTCTTTTAATATTCAACATTCTTTTTCTGAAGAACACAACCGCGTTGTCTCACATTGACTTTTGTTTCCTATGACAGCAAAAGTGAATCAATTATTTGTAAGGGTTGATAACTGAGTAGGTGTCAACTTACCTTGGAATGCTGCCTAATGGCTACCTATGACCCACTCTTGTTATTAATGGGAATTGCAACTCCAACAGATAATATAGGAACGCAAGCGCATAATTAATAGGTATTAACACTGGCGCCAATCATCGGCAGCCTTAATTGGAAACTGGGACTAATTTTCTAGCAACTAGACACGGCTGTTTGTCTGATATTGTCATTGTAGTAATGATAGGTAAAGTATTGCTCATAAACACTATGTTCTGTTTACAATTTTGCAATATTCATTTAAGTAAGTTTAGTTTTTCAGAACTTTGCTTCGTAAAATTGTATTCAACCCCTTTTCATCAAGCTTCTGAAGGTCAAAAGAAGTTTAATGGATCTAAGAACAATATTGAAGCTTGATTGATGATGCGTCCGCTGGGAGTGCCAAAAATAAATGAAATAAACATACGACTGATTTATTGATTTATTTATTGTCCACGTGTGTGTGCGTGTCGTAGCAAATAATGAAATATCTAATTTGTCTACTGCTAACAAAAATCAAACTAAAAAATAACCACGTCCAAACTGTAAATTCCTTTGCATCGCTCTCTTCTAGTCTTTTTGAGTTGACAAACATTTTCAAAAATGAACCATGAGTTTCATAACTAAGTTATACATTTCTTTGTCTCCAGGATGACGATCGCCCTAGCCCTGTTGTTGCTGCTAGTGTCCGGGGCGCGGGGCGGGGAGCCAGTCTTCGATCCCAGCACACTGATGCGGCTGGTGCTGGTTCCTTCTGATGCAGCAGTGGGCTCCGTGATCTATCGAGTACGGGCTTCAGATCCAGATTTCGACTATCCACTGCATTTTGAACTTATTGGTAAGTAGGATACGTTAAAACTTTGATTTAACTACTGGAAAAGGTATGAGATTGGTGCTGGTGACGTCTGATACAGCTGTGGGTTCCATGATCTATCGAGTACGGGCTTCAGATCTGGATTTCGACTATCCACTGCATTGTGAACTTATTGGTAAGTAGAATATGGTAGAACTTTGATGGGAACTACTCGAGCAAGTACATATGCGATTGGTGCTGCAGACGTCTGATGCAGTGGAAGGTTTCGTGATCTATCGAGTGAGGGCTTCAGATGGGGGGCTGAATTTCAACTATCCACTGCATTTTGAACTTATTTATTATATACTTATTAGGATACGGTATCAATTAGATGGAAGGTATTCTAGCAAGTATGTGATTGATGCTGATAACGTCTGATGCAGCAGTAGGCTACGTGATCTGTAGAGGGCGAAAATTTGCTCCAGACTTTGACTATCTACTCAAAATGCAGTGGGCATTTTCAGTTTTATGGGACAGGCCACTTAGATCTATAATCGAAAGCGCTGACTCAAAACTAGATAAGCTTTTTAGGATTTTACAATAACTGGCCCAGGCACAACTTCTACACAGTAGCATAATTTACTTTATTGCCCACTCAACTAGATATCTGATTGGACTACATATACAAACAAAATATGAGCCCCAAAACCGCAATTGTGAAACTAATTAGGTAAACTAAAATCGCTAAATTCCAGTATAACCTACTAGAATTAAGCGTAGTTTAGTCATTTACAAATTGTAATTTGCTCATTATACAGGTCAAATGGGCCGGCTGGACATCGGGGTGGAAACATTGCCATGTACGCGATACAATTCCGTTTGTCAAGCGAACGTGATATTGCTGAGGCGTCTAGAGCCGGGAAGATACGTGGACTTTCGGCTGTCTGTTAGAAACACCAGGGGACGAAGCTCTAGGATCGCTTGTTCGGTCACGGGGACCAATACGACAACACCGAGGGATACGATTTTTCCACATCAACCTAGCATCATTTTAGTGCCGGAGGTAAGTCACAAAGTTTTATATCTGAAAAAAAAAAACAGCTGTAGTCTTTTTTTTAATTTTCCTATCAAATAATATTTACACCAAATAATATCGGTTATGTGTCATCATCATCATCATCAGCCCATATTTGTCAACTCCTGGACATAGGCCTCCCCTAATGAGCGCCATAGCGCCCTGTCTTCAGCTTGACGCACCCAGCATCTGTCAAGTCTTTCAGTTATGTATGACGTCGTATAATTAAAGGAAATTTTTAAGCACCTACCAGAAATATCATCGTCATTTCTTAAAGGTAGGTAACTGGCCGTTTCAAAGTACTTATCAAGTAAAGCCTAAAATCACCCAAAGTAAATGGGCCTATTTGACAAAGATTAAGATTGAGCTGATTTGACCGCTTTTTTCTGTAAAACCGCTTTTAGCTCAATGACTTGTGCAAATCGTTGTTCCGTGTCGATAAATTGGAGATCTTTAGCTTTAAATATCTCAGTTTATCTTTGGTTGGCTCATTTTGAAGTGGATAAAGTAGAGACACTCCAGCTTTAGAAATTGAAAAAGTCGATTGTCTTGTGATCAATTGCGAGATCTTTAGTGAAGATTAAATTCATGTGCCTTTATTTTGTAGAAAAAAATGCGGGTCCACACGTTTCAAGTTACCGATTCGAACCAGCCACTACCTACCTACTTTCGCATTTTTTGAGTTACATTAATGCTAGAAATATTTTCCCTGTCAAACCTTTAATCCTTTAGAAGGTCTAAAATTCATGATGTTTTAGTCGCTATAGGGTAATTTGTTAAAACAGAAAACGCTTCTTGAAGACGCATAGAACCTTGAAGAAAACATTTTGTTTGTACATCCTCGTTATAGGTAGGAGGGTATATATTATATGGCAGATGTAGGTAAACTGATGCGAGATGATTGATGATGATGACAGTAGCGGATATGGAATATCAGAATGATCGCGCACTCTATTAAATGGCACATATTTATACTCTGCCGTGAATGATAACAACGCATTTGTTGGAGAAATTGTGTGCCATTTTATTCTTCTTATCTAATTTTACTTTCACGTACTGCAGTTTCGTAATCATGATTTTTTAGCCTGTTTATTTTTTATTAACTTACGTAAAGTTTGATTTTACTCATATTTATTTGTTTCATTTGATTTATTACCGATTGTTTTTTTTTTATTTATTATCCGAATTAAAAATCAGTGCCTATCGAGTTTGCGCTTGTTAGTGTTCTAATAGTAAATTTTTCTCTTGTTGATTTTGTACTTTTCGTAGGGTTTGTTAAAAACCTAAATAAAAGAAGTGGAGATAGTCTGAATGATACGCATCCATCCTGTGTTGCCATAAAAGGATATGTCTAAAAATCTCATAATTTCAGGACGCAAAACGTGGGACCGACCTCGAGATTGTTATCGCCAGAAAGAATCCACTGTCGCCAAAGCCTTTGGAGCTGGAACTCTGGGTAAGACTGTTGTATCTTTTTACATTTCAGCTTGTTAAACTTTTCGAGGGGAATTGAAAAGTTCGCAACTTTATCCCAGTTACAATTTTACAATTAGAAATTGCAACTGTTTTTGAGTTGTTTCCACACATTTGACGAAAGATGTGGCGCGGTGGGCGAACGTCCGCCTTTGACGCAGGAGGTTGCAGGATCCATTTTCGCCTTCGGACAACAGTTTGTACGTTCTGGAAATATTTGTTCCAAGGTTGTGAATGCATTAATAAAAACTATGAAATGTATTGTATTATTTATATTAGTCACGAAGTACTCATAAAACAAGTCTTCCTAGTTTAGGGCGTATGAATTTTTATTTGATTAATAATAAAGGCCTATGAAGATAAAGATTCACTTAATGCTTTTGACGTGCAAAAGTTACAAACATTCCTCCATCAATCCAAACTTTAGCATTTATAATAATATCAGATGTTATAAGTATGAAATGATTATACATCTTAGACACTTTTAATAAACTTCTCAATCGTCTTTTAAACTTCGCATGGATGAAACCATTTATGTGAGCTGATGATTAAGGTTCCATAATGACGTTTCCACACGCGTTCAGCTTAGTTACCGCATAATGGAGTTTCCTTACCCTAATGGGATCATTTTCTCAGCGATATAGGTGCTGGTGTGGGATCCTAAACTCAATTTAGAACCTTAAGTAACCGAAGCAAATTTTGCGGGCAATTTGAATCTAATAGAATTTTAAGGTTCTATTGGTAGGCATTATTGATAGGTTGCAGAGTTTTATCCAAATACATTGTACTATGAAACAATACAATATCCTTGTTTTCCTGAAATTACTTATCGCGTTCATCAACTGACATTTCCTGACCTTTAAATCTGGGAACTCTATTTTAAAGTACTCGTAATTTTCTGAATTTCCTCTCCTGCCATAGAATTTCTTTTCTACTAGACGGGGTAGGTAGGGGCAATTTTCCTATACAATATAGCCTGATGGCCCCGTATCTCCGATGTTGCAATTACCGGGCATTAAGACCGCTTAAAGGTGTGTTAAAATTCTCACAGTTGAAGGGAATGGCCGTGGCGAGGTTACTTAAATGCTACAAGATGGAAATCGTGTCCTTACACGTAATTTAGCCAGGCGCTCTAAGTGGAACCGTGTCCAGTTTTGTGTTCGGTAATTTTTAAACTCGAGGGTCTGGTAAGGCTTTCGGTGTGAGGGTAATTTTTGTTACTTTTATCTAAACTGTAAACGTTTGCAACACCATAGCGCAATTGCGGTCATAATTGCCTGATGTTTAAGGTATAAGTTTTTAAACGAAATGTAATTTAATAGAACTGAAGTAAAAATAGTACATAACTATGGATAACAAATAAAAAGCCCTAATCATTATCCTTTCCCTTGAAAATTTAAGGGTGTTTTCTCGTGGTCCCATTATTTTGTCCCATTGATGGGACCACGAGAAATAGTTATTGCTCGTGGTCCCATTGCTTTTAGGTGTTTTAAACTTTCCATCCTGTATAGGATAGATGTAGATATATGAGGAGGAATAAAACCTTTGTTTTTATTCCTCCCATGTAGAGAAACTTTTTCAATTGCATAGTGAACGCAAACGATAGAATTAAAACTTCATTCAATGTCATTCACTGTCAGGTATTGATTTTATGGATATTATTATTAATGGGGTTTTTGTTTTTCATTGATTGAAGTGTACGCGGTAATTAACTTATTTACTTATTATACATCGTTATAATACAATATTAAATAATTTTGTATACTATACTAATTGAGTATGGCTGAGGATGTTAAGTACATCCAAAGAAAGGGCGGTACCGTGGTGCTCTATGGCGGCCACCAGTATTACAAACATACGGTTTATAAAAACGGAAGTGCCATTTGGAAGTGTAGCAAAGCCAAAAGAGAGAATTGCCATGGTACAATAACTTTAAAGGTAAACCCAGGCTAATAGCCATAGCGAATGAGCATTGTTTCAGTTGAGTCCAGTTTGCGTAACGTGAAGCATATTTTTTTTCTTATTTTAGGGTCAAGAAATCGTTAAAAGCAATATCCATTCTTGCAATACAGATCACGGCAAGAATAGAATTGACGAAGCCATTGCAAGAATGAGAGAAGAAACCCGTCTAACAGACACACCAGTTACACAAATTATAAAAAAGGAATAGATACGCTCAAAAACGACGGTATTCATTTTGTATCACCAATACCTGCTTTCTCAAGTATTCAGACCGCTTTATATACTGGTCGAAATCGCACTAATTTTACGAACGCCGCAGAAGTGACCATCCCACCACAGTTTGCAGACTTTGTTCTTGCGGACTATTACCACGACGATAGTCGCATTATCGTATTTTGCTCCAACGATAGTAGACAAATTATAAAGGATGTTGAGGAATATTTTATCGATGGCACTTTTCAGAGCTGCCCAGGGCCGTTTACGCAACTGATAACTATTCACGGTGATATTTCGAAATCACCATCGGAAACAGAGGTCATACCACTTGTGTACGCACTTATGACTAACAAGACTCAGCAGTCGTACACGGCTTTGTTTGACGTTATCAAATCACAATTAAAAGATTGGCTGCCTAAAAAAATGCACTTGGACTTTGAAATAGCCACCGCAAACGCGATAACGAGCGTGTTTCCGAACATTGTGTTAAAAAAGTGTTACTTTCATTTTAAAAAAAGTATATGGAAAAAATCGAAAGAAATGAAAATAAAAACAAAACTAGAGCGGCGAATTGTTGGTCTCTATACGGCGCTGCCTCTAGTACCTGAGGCACAGATATCTGATGGCTTAGCGTATATACAAGATATGAGTCCCAATACATCCAAAATGCGACTTTTTAAAAAGTACATAAAGCGGACTTGGCTAAAAAATGAGATATTTATATTACAGTGGAACGTATACGGCGAGAGGCACCGAACAAATAATGTTGTAGAAAGTTGGAACGCCCAATTAAACAAAAAAATGAAAAGACGACAGCCAAAATCAATTTTGCGATTACTAAACATTTTAGTTGAAAGTGAAAAGGACAGAGACTCATCGTCATCAGAAAGACGTAAAGAGTACGTGACTCAGGACGAATACATATCGCGTTTGCAACTGCAAGTGGTCAACGGAAATATAACGATCGGGCATTTCTTAGAAATTTTTAGATAAATTTTATTTAATGCATGAAAAATCCATGTGTTTTTAATGTCATATAACATATAATGTCCACCCAACACCCAGACACACTTGGGTTATTTGCAAGTAAAAACTAATTTACCTGCTAAATTTTATACAGGATGGAAAGTTTAAAACATATGAAAGCAATGGGACCACGAGCAATAACTATTTCTCGTGGTCCCATCAATGGGACAAAATAATGGGACCACGAGAAAACACCCAAATTTAAGACTAACTACAGTATGCAACGTATATGCATATGGGTTATCTAGACCCCATAACACAGCTCTACTTAGCTTAGGGATAGATGATTTTGTATGGAACCATTATTATTATAACTTATTCTCTAACGTTGTTTAAACAAACGTCAAGACAAAACACAGTATTATCAAATTCGATCTGGGACTTTATTCAACAAAATCAAAACATGTTACACAGAAACGACAAGACAGCGGCGTGGAATTGGACAAAACCCTATTCCCTGCCATGTTTGTCATTGCGTTTGTGTTTAGAAACCGTGTTGTATCGTCACACAATTTGGGCAAGATATTACCTATGCTATTTCTATCCCTAGTGATTAAAGCCCCTGATAATGATAGATACCTGTCGGTCACTGCAGGTATTTCTATAACGGCGACTTTTAGTTTTAGAACCACCATTCGGAGTGCATTTAGTATTAACCTTTACTTCCCAATAATTTTTCAGAATGCATCTATTACTAATAGATGCAAGTTCCCCTAACTTCTTAATGCAAGTTCTAGAGCAATCTTCTTTCAGATTGCATCTAGTATTAACCCTTACTTACCCATCTGTTCCCAAGACATTGTTTTCGACTCAAATTTTGACCATGTTCTAAAACTTATCAACAGGGTTCTCCACTCTTCGCGATCCGTCAACGACGTGTCTCAGCTGAAAACACGGAAGGCACTATCTTCCTCGTCGGTCCTCTCGACTTCGAGGCTCAGTCTATGTATCACTTGACACTGCTGGCTGTGGTAAGTACTACTGTTCCCATGTGGATACTTGCAGCCATTTATTATTTAATTTATAAATATTTTATCTTATTATTTTATTTTTATGTTACACCTAACTTACTGTGCCTACGGAATTGCACGCATAGATTTTTGTTTGTGCATGGAACTCTGTTTGATTATTTGCTATTCAAGGCAAAGACGAATCCAATAATACTTATTATTAAAGTTGGTAACAGATTCAAAACAGACCTCATATGAAATTTCATACAATATTGGTATAGTTACAAATCTTTATCAGTGGCAGCACTATACCCGAATTGAGAAAATGGCCATAATTATCTCTAAGTCTAATTATTAGATAAACTCGTACCTAACAACGGTACTTAATGAATTGTTGTTTCGACCGAGTTGTGGACCATACCATGTTTTGTAATTGGCAAGGAAAACTAGCACCTACCAAATCCATTATACTTAGCACCTAATTAGTCCATACCATTGCTGCCCCATCCCTTTTCTGTATATCTTTGTGTCTCAGCAATTTCATACATTTACTAATGATAAACATTTAAAGCAGTTTTAATTGCATACAGTGTAAGGTAGGGTCCTAGGACATGATTATGCTTTTAGCAACAGAGTGAAGTATTTTTGTCTTATTTTTAGACGTAAGCACTTTGTCTACGCCTTTGCAGCTGGTATTTTCAATAGTTATAATTCTACAATCTACCGCTTTAACTACCTAGTCACTGTTTAAATTAGTGCTAGATACTGGCAAAAATAAATTTATTTCGAAGAAATCCGTCGAATAGTTCTAAAAAGGTTGTTTACTTAACTCTGTAGGAAGTTGAAAGGAGGTTCACCGATAAAATATAGAACAAAACAGACTTTCAAATAAAGAACGTTTTTGAAATACGAATACAAAGTTCTCAGGAATTCAAACAATAGCGAGATGCACTTCGACGGCATTTAAAACAAAAGAGATATCTGAGCGTTTTCTATTTTCAAATACAATCACGAGGTTTTTAAATTCAGAATAGCTGTGGCCACAGCTTGATTTACTCGAATTCAACAAAGACATTTTTTTTTCTTGTGGAAAATTATATTTGAGAATCAAGTAAAAAACGTATTTAGTTCGGAAGGAACATGAAAACGTATGTAATATGTATGTATTTTGATTATTGTTCGATAAACAAAATTCGAAACAGTTACGGTACAAAGCTTTAACCAATTTAATATTCCAAGCTCGTTACTATGTTTGAGCTTTCTGCTATTATCGTGGCGCATTTTTGCATGTTAACTTTTATCCTGACTATGCAAGCATTGCTGACCTGAAAAAGTTGGGGTCATTGCACTTATAACAACTTTTATGTTACGATGGTGAATAAATGAAATAAAATGTAAGTAGGTAGTGAAAAATTTTAAATTTCGGTATCAGGATTTTATTTTGTGCATAGACTCGTAGATGAATTAAAAGATGGAAAGAAGGGCTTTTGGATTTTTCTTCTATTTTGGTTTAACGTATGCAAACTTTAAATTTAATTCCAAAGAAAAATACTAAAATGATCCCAATGAAAAATAGGCTCGACTTCCTATGTGACTTGATTCTGCGATATTTTTCGATTTAGTTTTACCACACTTTGTTTAGATTATTTTTTAATCATATCTTATTCCTAGTTGAAACTAGTTATGTCCACGTTAAAACTTTAATGTGATCAAGAACTCACTAAATCTTATAAATTAAAAATTCATGGTCTATTTACAGACCTCAACCTCAGCTTCTAAGACTGAAACATGTAGAATAGAATAGAATAGAAAAATCATTAACTGCCTATAAATTTCTTAACCTAAACTAGAATTAAAAACAATAATAAAAAACTAATCATAGGCAAAGGGAGTAGATTCAGCTATGTGCTGCATGCAGAAACATGCTGCACTGTCGTAATAACGTGACTAGAGATCACTAAATTTGATGAATAGACATATAATTATTTATTCAACCACTTCTTAAACAGTTTGTGCACCATTTATTTTAATCCTATAGAAAGGTAAAAGAATTGTCGTCTTGTCGCTTATGATAATTTTTATTTAACACTTAATGTACCTATTCCTCACAGGACCCATACGTGGAGCTAGGCAAGGATACCCGCAACATAGCCGGCTTAGAGGTGGTGGTGGTGGTCCAAGACGTGCAAGACATGCCTCCGGTGTTCACGTCAGCGCCGCCGATCACTCACTTGCCTAGGCAGGTGGTGCCTGGGGATATGGTCGTAAGGGTCAAGGTAAGTCCGAGACATCTAATTTAAATCCCTTAAACCCAGCTGCGTCACCAAGTGTGCCTTGAGCATCTAGGTACGGCACATAAATTAGAATGAGTATAAGAGGTTCAAGGTTTGTGACAGTCATCTGTTATGTTTTCTTTCTTATTTGTGTAAACCATAAGAAATTTCTAAACCATAAGAAGCTCCATTCAAAGTCTTGATCCAACTTTGGATTTAAAGCTCCTCCTTTCTTCTCCACTCCTGTCGATCTTGGGCCCTGTATATCCAGTCTTATTTTCAGTTCCATCTGATGTCGGCCACAATGAATGAATGAATGAATGAATTAGGAGGTCCATAGTTGACGCAATATTGGGAACATTGCGTCAACCATGGAACTCCTCAACAAAAACAAAAACACACTATTGCTAAGCCTTTGATCCCTGCATCCTCATAATAATAATTGTCATTATTTGTGGCTTATTTAAAGTGAGAGTTTTAAGTAATTTCATAATTGTTTTATTTTCTTTTCAAGGCTGAGGATGGTGATAAAGGCGCACCCAGGCAAATCCGGTATGGACTGGTTTCAGAAGGGAATCCTTTTACGCCCTTCTTCAACATCAATGAAACAACTGGTAAGTTATTTTGCTTTCCTACAGTGTTTATAAGGCTATTTCTATCCAGTCTCCAAAGATCCATTCAGTAGTTTTTGCATCTCACAGAACTCGGAAGTAATATATCAATAACCTTTAACACAAACTGCGTAGCTAGAGGCTAGATGATGCGGCGTAAATTGTCTAGCATTATTTATTTCTCACGGTTTCACCCGCGTGATTCCCGTTCTCGTAGAAATTTCGAGAAAAAATATAGCTTATGTGTTATTCCAGACTATATAATCTATCTCTGTGCCAAATCTCATCCAGATCCGTTCAGTAGTTTTTGCGTGAAAGAGTAACAAACATCCACACTTACAAACTTTCGAGTTTATAATATTAGTAGGATTACAAAAAGTTTGCCAACACAACATAATAACGGCTTGACTTAGAATTTCTGAAGTCTTCAATCATAGTATAAACATTGCGCTCATTTTTATTAGCTAACAATTCACTTAAATCCACTTGTTACTGCTTATACGAAACTTAACCTACTTATCAAAAGTGAATCGTATGAAGTGTTTTTATGATAATTGTAAGCTAATTTGCGGTCTTGTGAATACTTAACCTCTTTAGACGACCTAAGAATGAAGAACTGAACAATCTAAAAGTATTATTAAATTAAAGTGCTCGCTAATAATAAAGAAACTACATAACATTGCAAAACTTTTCGACATCGGCGGGACTTGAACCCACAACCCTTCGTCAGTACGGAATGCGCTGCCAACTGTGCCATGGAGTCATGCACCCTCCAAGTCAAAAAATAAATAAACAACGCAACACCTCTCGTCAAACGAACTAAATGTAACTTTAGGCTGTGTCCCCAGGAGGCAAACTGTGAGCAGCCGACTGAGTTTGCGGCGTATCAGTTCAGTACGCCCTTCCATATATTTTAAATTGAGTGTCCACTGTTTCCTAGTTTGCGCTCGCTGTAAGCAGTTTGCACGCAGTTTGCAGCGATACGTGCGCCGACTGTCTCAGTTAGCGGCGACTCGCGGGTTCCAGTGCTTGCGATACGCACGCAAACTGATCTGAGTTTGTAGCTGTTCGCCACAAATTTGCGGCTCACTCATTCGGCCGCTCACTGTTTGCCTACATGGGACACAGCCTTAGTCTCTGAACAGGATTGGATAACCTACATTGTTTCGTTTACCCTGTAGGTGGAGCAAACGGCGCT
The DNA here is from genome assembly GCA_944547425.1 of Eupithecia centaureata. NCBI lineage: Eukaryota > Metazoa > Arthropoda > Insecta > Lepidoptera > Geometridae > Eupithecia > Eupithecia centaureata. The sequence continues at coordinate 10,544,984 of OX155686.1, forward strand.
AGAGTCCATAGAAGGTCAAAGATTTTCGACTAGGGTACATGACTCTGTGGCGCAATCTAAAAGGGTTTTTTTGGCAAGGCCTTTGCTGAAAGTTGTAGCTTCCTTTCAAAAACCTTTTTGTAGGCTATTTCAGTAAGCTCTAACACTGTTTTAACAAACTTCAACCTTGGTTTTAAATGCTGTTTTATTCAAAACAGTAAACAACGGTAAACATCCAAAAAATAGAAACGTTGCAAATCAAGCTTCAGATTTCTTTTGTTTTTCAGAAAGTTCCTATGTAGTTTACTTTCTTTTTACGTTTTGGTAAGAACTTAATTATTTGTAAATAATTCTAAAACCACTGTTTTAACAGGTAACTACTGTTTTACCCTCTTGTTTTAATAAAACGCTTTCTGTAAACACTGGTAAATCCTTTTTCGGGTTAGGCCCGAATTAAGGTCAACATTTACAAAGTATGATTATAAAAGGTGTACTTTTCACGCTTTCTGTTTAATTATTCAATTGGTTTGTAGATTGTTTGTTGTTTGTTTTTGGGTTGATCATCAAGATTGTTTAAGGTTTAGGAAATATGGGTCCATGTCTTTTCTTTCAGTATAATATTAAAAAAAACCTATTCGGAGAAAGAGATAAATTTGATAGTAATAAATCACTTACTATAGGACTTCCAAGCGTTTCGTTTGACCAAACTACTTCACATATTTATGTACATCCGTGTTTAACCTTGTGTAAAAAGTGTAGCATAATGTACAAGATACTTTTAAATTATTCAAGCACTTCTTGCGTGATAGCATCACACCGTAGTGGCTTCCGTAGGATATCCCACTTCCTTATCGCCGGCCACTCCCACCGCACTTGCCCCACTGCCTCCTAACCCCATCGCCCCCATTACCCCCACTTGCCCTTACTCACCTCGCGTGACCCACTTGCTCTATCAGATTTACTTTAAACTAATTTTCCAACTTCCGCCAAACTTCGGCTAAAACTTTCATCATTTAGCAAGACAATTAGTTGAACCGGTCCAAATTTCGTTGCAAATTGAAAGGCAAAGCTATTTGTTATGTTAGCTAACTATGGCTCACAGAAAGCAGATTAATATCGCTATGAAACTTTGATCATAATTTATTATACTTAACTATATTATTATCACAGATAAGTTAAAAAAAACCAGGTGCAAAGGTAAGGCTCAGGAAGAATTAATGTGAACATCATGTCACTACGCTAATTACATAAATCAAACTTACTTACTTTTTTCATAATATATAAGAGAGAGAGAGAGAGAGCTGTTTTATGTCCTTATTTTCAAAATCGCTGCAGTGCATGTGCTGTTACCTCTTACATTACCTCTTACATTGCTACTAACATTAAAAATACAAGTTATTTCACGGACAAACAAACCAAAAATTTAAGTCAAAATTATCTCAACACTTCAAAAGTACATTGCAAAGTCAACACCGCCTGTGAAGCTACTTGTGATCGCTACACGACAGTCACTAACTGCCTCTTAGAACGGGCACATAATAGCTCATTAGGCCTTAGAGAGCCCCAGCCAGCATCTATTGTTTGTAAAGCTGCAGCGTTTCATAATAAAGGCTTTTGAATAGGTACTGCTGACAGTACAATCCTTTTATAATCAACCAGGAAGCTTACACCATCCGAATCCGACGTACTGGATTCTGGCTGTCATAGTTATTTTACCTGATAGTTTGTTCACCTTTTGTTTCGGAGCTGAACTTTTCACAGCTTAAACTGCAGTTTAAGAGTATTTATCGGTATAAAATACTCATAAATTGCAACTGTTTCTCCGAGCTATAGGTACCGAAAACTGTACGGATAATAATTTTCGATCGGTATTTTTAGCCACACTAGCGTAGCTCAAAAACTCTGGCTATAAAAATATGTTAATAGCGATCATAATAAATCCGTACACGTAATTTCTTTTAGGTATTCAGCGAATTTCTCACAAATTTTATTTCCACAACTATTTTAATGAATTAATACTTTCCCTCTTAATGGATCCCATCAATCAGCTGTTAAATGGTCATGAATGGGCTTTGGTATTCAATTTGTCGTTGATCCTTTACAACCCATTCAATAGCTTTTGGTTTAGCGCTTCCTTTTCTATTCAACACAGGACTTAAGAACCTAATCAAGGGCTAAAATGTTAAAAGCCTATTAAGAAGCAAAGCGAGTAGAGTCATTGGGCGTTTTAAAGCACGTGCTTTGGTAACTAGGTAGCGTTTGAAAACTTTCTGGTATTATTACTTCTGCACATCTATTTAAATGCGCTCTTGAATACGGAGAAGGTCGGGTTTGCATATTATATGTACGGATTTATCGGACCAGATTGATTAAGAGATATTAATATGCAGAACTTACCTATGTATTCGCTCTTAGCCACAACACGCATCGGTCTGGGCTCTAAGACACTAAAAAAGGCTATAAAATTATGCGATTACAAAACGATGGCTCTCGATACATCAATGCTCAAAATTATAGCTTTAATGTACTCGTAAAATATTCTACATAACGTGATATTTTATTATCGAGTTTCAGTGCATTACATAGTTACAATAATAGTTACGTTATGATTTTTAAAGATAATGGGGTATTGAGAGATTCTACTCGAATCAAAACTTAGACAAAACCTGGTAGACATTTATTGCCAAAGGAATCTAAGCCAACAATGATTTCTCTTTAGCCAATAGACTGTGGGACAAGTTATTGTAATGCCTATCGTTTAGTACCGAGCCCACAAGAGGAGTCGCACTAAAAAGCTAGTTAGTAGTATAATGTATTGGGACATTTCCTGCGTAGGATAAGATTTAAATAGAATTCATTGTTCCCTACCAGAGATAGAGCATTGAATCATGACAGTAGAAGATTTCTCGTGATTTAATATTAATTTATACCGTGAATGAGTAATAGGCTGGAGTAAAGGCCAAGCTTTGCCTATTAAACAGAGGCGAAGAGACATGAATAAAAGACGTAATCAATTCTATTCATTAGTTGTTCAGACTCTATATACCTAGGTGGCGAAAGAAGGCTTACACCTATTCATAGAAATAGTGCAGAAGTATCAAGCTGTTTTTGTTATTGTCTCTAAAATTCTTTTCATTTAATAGTGCCACCTTTTTCACTTTTGCTTTTATAACTGTACATCTGTACACACTGTCAGAAATAGAGCGTTATGTTTATGTTTTATGTTGTTGTTATTTTTATATTAATACTAACAACCCGCCCCGGCCTCGCATTAGTATATCATACATCAAAACCTTTCTTTTGAATCACTTAGGCAACCAATTTAAAAAAATAACTCATCAAAATCCGTAGAGTAGTTTAAATTTTCAAGCATACATATGGCTAGATAGACCGCGGCAAGCGTTTTTGTTATGGGAGTTGTACAGGAGTTGTTCAGCTGTTTTTGACGGTGATTTGAACAACAACGTTCGATTGTTTACCACAGAGCTCCTTCCAATCTTAAGTTTGTATTGTATTCATTTATCCGAAGTCTTGTAACATGGAATCGACAAAGGCTACTCTTTGAAACGCCGAACAAGGAACGTTTTGCTTTCGTATTGTGCTAGTTTATTTTCGAGCATTGTTCAGTTAATTGACTCGTTAAAGGTGCTAAGACTTAAAGTAACAGTTTAAGAATAGCACTCTTGTATTGGAAATGGACACAGCTTTTAGCTTGTTTACATTGCAACATATAAAATACTTGAAAAAAGTAGGTAAACTTACTAATTTATCCCTTTGTTGATGGAGGACAGACATAAAGTAGGGGAAGATTGTGTATGGAGATGAAATATGTCCCTAAAAAAATTGCAACTCACACTTATTGTTATACTCGTTAATTTATATAAATGTATACCGTATACCTCAGTTTGAAAAATTCCATTGGACTCATAATTCCTCATAAGCCTAACAAGAACCATTTTGTAAGCTGTAATCTGTAATATTTAACGTTTTTAATATTAATGAGCCTCAATGACAGATAGGAAAGAGGTTTTAATCTTGACTTGAGACACTTTTGTATGCTAATTACTTGCCAGTAGTTGCCAGTCACGACTTTTTCACTTTCAACGACGACAAAGTACTTATCCACAAAGACGAAGAGACCTGTTTAATTTAAATGCAATATATACATAAGCCTTCTTCAAAAGTTGTGTAAAAACGAGTACATACTTACCTACTTCATCATCAGCCTCTGCTGGACATAGCCTCCTCAAATAAGCGCCATAGCAATCTTCGTTACTTATTTAAGGTGTTTAAGGTGGGTAAATAACTAAGTATAATACTTCAGCGTAAATCCTTGTAAGTTTTGTTTGCAATTTTCACTAGGAGTCGCTCTGAGAGAGGAAAATTCAAAACACTTCATTTATAAATTTTAACTTACTGACATCTATTGAATGAGCTCAACATTGACTGAGGTTATCGTTGTGTAACCAGTCTTTATAGTTCAAAATTTTCTCCACAGAGGGCATTCAAATCGCCCAGGGCGAGGGCAATGCCTTTTGCTCAATCTAGAGTATCTGTTAGAATCGTTCGGTTCAAGGTATTCGCATACCATACTCTTGGAGAAGTTGATTCAGTTGGCCTTACATAGATGGCGTGGACTTTATTCCTAAATATCTCAATATATTGATTAGTTTCGTCTATACAAAGAATAAAATTGCATTGAAAAAGCAGGCAAATAAAAATATTATTATACATTATTTGAATAAAAGATGGAGTCTATATCACTTATAGATAAGCATACTTAAAAATTACTATAAACTTCAATGAAGTTGATAATAGATTAGCCACTAGCAGCCCTAATAGCCCTAGATAATAACTTATCATTCTTCTTATTTGCATTTATGATCATTAAGTATATTTCTGCATATAATTTTACCTAATTTGGTGATCTTATCCAAACATCTTTACGAGCCTTCGTCTAATAATTATAATTTAAATCTAATAATTATTTTAGCGGGATAGTATAAAAATCCACGAAGTAGGTATTGAACTTTTACTAGTGAATTTTTATACTATTTTTATACACTCACTTGGGGTTGCATATTGATTCAACTCTTCAATGGCAACCGCAAATTGATGCTCTCGCGGGTAGGCTTAGTTCAGCAGCCTATGCAGTGAGAACAATTAGACATCTCACTGATCAAGACACAGCTAGGTTAGTTTATTAGAGTTGCTTCCATAGTATTATGTCCTATGGTATTTTGCTTTGGGGACAGGCAGCTGATATTCAGACTATCTTTGTTCTTCAAAAAAGGGCGGTGCGTGCAATTTATAAATTAAAGCCACGTGACTCATTGAGGGAATTATTTAAAGAAATAAATATTTTAACTGTAATTTCGCAATATATTTATGAAAATTTAATGTGTACCTACACACAAAAACAAGAGTAACTTTTTGAAAAATTGTGATGTTCACAATAGAAATACACGAAACAAGAACAAATTACACATTCGTTCATTTAGATTACGAAAACTGGGGAAATCATTTTATGGGTAATTGTGTGCGCTTCTATAATAAGCTTCCATCTGAAGCAACTGAACTTTCTATTCGTAGATTTAAACAGTGCATAAAACTAAATCTTATCAAGAAGGCATATTACTCCATAAATGATTACATCAATGACGTTAGTGCTTGGCCAGATGTCGCTCAGTTCCACATCGACAATAGTATGTAATTATTTATAAGGCAAACATGTATTAGACACATAAGTTTTGCACATGCTAGTGGTTTCTATTTCGCCTCTTCCACTAGTGGACAAAAAACTGAAAATCAATTATCACTTTATTTCTTATATTATTTTGATAATTATGTACTTACCTATCGTATTAAATTTGACTTGTCTAAGTGCTTATTTTGTAAGCCTAAAGAAATAAAGATATTGATTATTCGATTATTTGACTGCGTTTTTATTCTTTGCGTAGACGAAACTTATCACTATAAAAAGCATCTCTAACGTCTAAAATTTTAATTCCAGGTGAAGTAACCCTGGAACGTCCAATCGAGGAGATAGCTGCAATATCACACGCTGGCACGCCGATCCTGTTGACGGTTGTAGCTGAGGAAGTGAGAGTCTCGAGAGAGGAACCCGAAGCCATGTCCTCGACCGTTCAGCTCGCTTTCATCCTACCTGAACGGGAGAATTCACCGCCGTACTTTGAGAACCAGTTGTAAGTGGTTTGGATTAGAAATAAATAATGCTGGACAATGCACACAGCATCATCTAGTCGCAAGCCTGTATTGTGATACTTCACTACATAGTATAAAACAAAGTCGCTTTTTCTGTCCCTGTCATTATGTCCCTTTGACTGCTTAAATCTTTAAAACGACGCAACGGATTTTTATGCGGTTTTTTTTAATAGATAGAGTGATTCAAGAGTAAGGTTTATACGTATAATAATACCGTGCGAAACCGGGGCGGGTCGCTAGTAATATAATAAATTATAAAGATATTTTTGATTGCACAAACATTTGTCCCGAGGCGGGAATCGAACCACAACCTCCTGCGTCGCCGGCGGACTTTTGTTTGCCGCGTTACATCGGACGTACGAAAGACGTACTTGAAGAATAGGGAAAGTTAAAACTAAATAATAAATAATGCCGGACGGACCATCCGAATAGGATTGCTAGTCCGTCCGGCATTATTTATCTAGTCCCAAGCTAAGCATATCTTCAATGTCTTTTGTAGCCATAGAATCCCGCAATTCTATAAACTGTACTCCAGAAGTTAGTGACTATTTAGTTCTAAACTTTGCATGACTCCTCACTCGTAATGAAACAAACAGTCAAAGAAACTAATTAAATAGGTAGAAAGAAGACAAAGAAAAATTAAAAACCTACGTAAATGGAACAGGAAAATCTGTAATTAGTTCCACCCCTCTACAAAAAACCCCTCCTGTGATTTTTCATCTTTCTTTTATGGTGTTCACCATACTCACCATACTACCAAGTCAATAGTTATCCTACTGAGTTAAAGGTGTGCTTTGGTTTTTATAGGTTCCTAAACATTATTATTTTAATTATTTTCCAGTTACATCACATATCTTGACGAAAACGCTCCTCAAGGCACAGCTCTAACGTTCAACGACCCCTACATCCCACAAGTGAACGATAATGATGCTGGCAAGAACGGAGTATTCTCTCTATCCCTTGTCGGGAATAATGGAACATTCGAGATATCACCAACAGTAGCTGAGCGGCATGCACAATTCATTATCAAAGTCAGGGATAATACCATGCTGGATTTTGAAGCGAGAAAGTCTGTTGTATTTCAGGTAAGAATTCCTGGTCCTTTAGTATCCTATTTAAAAAAGTGAGTCTAATGTGTATAAATGCAATATACATATCCAAATGTTTTAATTTATGATTTCAATTCCAGATTTTGGCTCAAGAGCTTGGCCCTGCAACAAACCTGTCAGCAATAGTTAATGTGACAGTTTACTTGCACGATGTAAACGACAATCCTCCCATTTTCCTCGCTCAGTCATACGACGTCGAACTACCAGAAAATGCCACCGCAGGCACTAGAGTTGTTCAAGTCGCAGCAGATGACGTAGATACTGGAGCCTTCGGGAAAATACAATTCACTGCCATATTAGGATATCTAAACACATCCCTTAATTTAGATCCTATAACAGGCATCATAACGGTTGCTACAAACAATCATGGCTTTGACAGAGAAGCAATGCCAGATTTGCATTTCTTAGTAGAGGCTAGAGATAATGAAGGAGTAGGTTTAAGAGTAACAGTGCCATTAATTATTAAGTTATTAGATGTAAATGATAACCCACCAGTGTTTGAGAGAACTGCGTATGAGTTTGTGCTGTCACCGAGTCTGAATAACTTTACTTCAGCAGCGTTTGTCAAGGCAGTTGATAAAGATGCTGAACCACCGAATAATGTTGTCAGATATGAGATTATACAAGGCAATTATGATGGAAAATTTGCTATAAATGAAGAAACCGGTAATCATTCAAATTAAATGTCTGTAAAACTATATTAAATGAGGGACTAAATATTGAAGTACGTTGCTTTTTATTTTCAGGAGAACTGTATCTGTTAGAAGCTTTGAAGAGAATGAAAAAACAAAACGTTCATAGACAAAAACGCCAATCATCAGACGAAGAAGAAAGTGAAACGTATATGCTTACTATTAGAGCATTCGATCTTGGTGTACCAAGATTACATTCCACAACAACTGTTAAAATATACCCTCCCGAAAGTAAAACACGGACAATGTCCTTCATTGTACCAGGGGTAAATCCAGATAGAAAGAAGCTAGAAGATATTCTTAGCACTTTATCTGGTGGAAAAGTCACCATTATAGATGTAAAGCCTTACAAAGGTAACGGTGCTATAGATTTGAGTAGTCAGGCGTCTAGTCAAGAAAAGTAAGTCTAAAATTTTCTGTTCAAAATACAAAAAAAATAAGCAGTACTGTCATCGTAAGCGCTTTCTTTTTCAGAAGTGAAGTGATTGCAGTTGTACGCTTATCAGGCAATTCAGCAATCGATATTTCAAGATTGCAAGAACAACTTTCTAAGAATATGACAATATACTCCACGAGTATAAGTAATAACGGAGCCGGTGTCAATACTAACACTGGCTCAGGGAATGGACATAAAGATCAAATTTCCAGTGATGAAAATAATGACTCTGTGAGTATTTTTGACAAAACTGCCTTTATTGAAAATCCATTTGCTGTAACTTTGGATGCATTTTTCTTCGTCTTGCTATCAATAGTAACCATGGTATTTTTATTTTCAGAATTTATATAAAGCCGAGAGTCGATTACTTTTCTGGTTGTTGATCTTACTAGCAATATTAGTGGCTCTAGTTTTATTGCTACTAATTTGTTGTTGCATTTGTGAAGGATGTCCACTTTATATGCCACCCAGGTAAATATTTCGTTATATACTATTACATGGATTTATTGCTTCCGTTATTAACATGTTACACGCCCTGCGTTTTACAATTCTTTCACTAATAAGAACTTATTTTTTGTCTAACAGCCTTAAATGCACCAACTAATTCCAGTATACACCTGCTTTTCGACACTATAGGTAATTAAAATTTCTTAAGTATTTAATTTAACACTGCCACATAAAGGCAATACCACTGGCTTGCCTACTTTTGCACTTTCACTTGTTGTTAACATAAGATTTATCTGTGCTGCTAGGTACATAGATATCCATTAATAAATTCTAGGAAAAGAGTGATACGTGTCAACTCCACAGAGGACGACGTTCGTTTAGTGGTACGGGACAAGGGACTTGGCAGAGAAAACAAGTCGATGCAAAATATACAAAATAAATCAGTACAAGCTAACGAATGGGGGAGACGTGAAGCGTGGAGTGCGGAACAAACAGATTTGAGGACAAGACCAACACAATGGAAATTCAACAAACGAAACCAAAGGTCAAAGGAAGCATCAAAACCGGCTTCTACTCCAGGGGATATAAGACAAGAGTTCGTGCAAATGGCGACTGATAACGATTACAGATACAATGACAACCGGCAATCAATCCGACAAAGGTAAATATTCTCTCGGGAAAAGTGTTTGAATGTTTGTTGTTTTTTGAATTGAGAATAAACCGTTTTTCTTTTCAGGGATGGCCCAAATGTTATTTACACTAAAGAGATGCAGCTACAGAAATCGTTCGCGAACAAGCACAAGGAATACATAGACGACCTTGAAAATGGTTATGATAGAATTGCCACATTACATTACAATCGAAGGGACCAAGATAACGACTCTATAAGAAGACACGAAATCGATCGTGGCTCTGATGTTGGTGTTTTCTTCAAATCTGACGAAAAAACCGAAAAAACTGACGATAAAACTAAACTTGACATTCAAGATAAAAGTCACGCTTCAATTGGTAGAGATCAATTTTTTATCAAAGAAGGAAATACAGAAATATTGCGACTTGTTACAAGAGGACATAACGAAGAAGAAAGGTACGTCAATTTACCCACCTATCAACAAAGACCAGTAACATTAATTCCTCAAACTCAATATGTTGTTGTTGATAGTGGAAAAGATTTGCTCATGGAAAGATTCATAAGAGAGCAAGGTGAAGAAGCTAAAAATATAAGAGATCGTATGGGCAAATTAACCACCGATCTAGACAACATATCGGCAAAAGACGGGAAAAGCTATGGGCAAAGATCACAAGTAGGTAGTGATGCCCAAAATCAATTTCATGATTACAATAACGTCGCACCAGATATACCTGGTACCGTTCCATTGAAAACAGAGTATTTACAATCTGCTTTACTGGAAATGCAAAATAAGTCAACTATAAATCAAGAACTTTTAGAATCTTCACTCAGAAAACAAAACGAATTGTTACACCAGATTTTGATAGAGCGTGAAAGGATGATGCAGCATCATGAAACTGCTTCTCAGGTAGAAAGTAAATTAGAAACCCAGAGTTTACCTGGCCATTCTGTAATGGCAACTCAAACTGAATGTCATATTGGTACACAAACCGATCCACCACTCCTCAAACCCTCTCGCAGAAAAGCGAGAAGTGATAATGACTCTTATAGTGAAGATGAATCACAAATCTTAGCTGAAGAAGATGATACTAATAAAGTAGCTTGGGTAAAACGAAAAAAACCCAAGAAAAAAATTAAATACAAGGACCCCAGACGAAGTATGCGCATCTATGATCTAAAACGAAAAATAAAAACACCTATTCTTGAAGAAAGTGAAGCATCTCCATCTTTTGAAAGTGAAAAGTACGTCAAGGTTAGTAAAACTAACGAAAGAGAGGAACGCGTTAAAAAACATGGAGATGTAACGAAAAGCATAGTTACTACATCAAAAAACGAAACAGTAAGTTCGACACAGATAAAATCAGATGCCGAAAAAAAAGCAAGACAAAGAAGAGAAATACTAATGGAAATTTCAGATTCTTTGGAAGAAAAAATAGAATCAGATATAAGTGAAAAACGCTCACGGCTTCAAAGACAATCGCCAGTAGCTATTGAAGATGCCGCTTCTAGGCTGGCTATTGCTCAGGATAGTGGTAAAAGTAGAAATAGCTCAGCGAAATCGAAAGATAGTCGGAATTTAGTATTTTCCAGACAAGGTTCTTCCACAGAGGCAAGAGATGAAGCTGAAATACTTCAACTAAAGACACCTGAAGTAGAAGAATCTCATAGAGAATCCTCAAGCAACACTGAAAGAACTAAAAAGCAATCGGACCCAGAATCGGTAAAATCCCCAGATAATGCAAAGCCAGCACAAAAAAGTTTACCAAGGTACATGCAGTGGTATGGTAGTAAAAAACCACCCGCTGCGAAAAAAGAAGTAGAGAAAGCCGCTCCAAGTAAGCCCAAACGATATACAAAATCAAAAAACGATGAAGAAAAGAGCACTCGATATGGAAAAATAATGAGCAAGGATAAAGACAATTTAGAGGTAAAAAAAAACTCCAAGGGAAAAGAAAATGAGTTTATTCACCCTCGAATATTTAAAGAAGAAAAAGTAACTCCAGTTCCTGAAGGACCATTGCCTGATGTCCATCCGTTGCTACAACATTCACAGCATCGTTATGAACACCAATACGAGGACAAAAACCCTTTATGTTACATCCAGCCAACCCATATCCCGAAATATTTAGGTGGACATCCAAATATTCCACTTCCTAGAAGATCATCCTCTGAACAACCCGTATACGTGAATCAAGATGAAGTTAAAAGTAAAGAGAGGCCTCAAGAAATATCAGAAAGCGCCTTAACGCATAGCATATCAATATCAACTAGTTACGAAGAAGAGAAAAAGAACCCTGAAGTACATGTATCCAAGATAAATATCGGTGGAGACAATGATTTGACCCATAAAGCATCTACTTTAGATGATAATGATTCGGGCATAGCGATGACTACCTTAATTCAACAAGCTGGTCATATTAAGAGATTGCCAATCACAGAAAAGAAAAGCGTTTTTACAATTGCCTATGACGATGTTCAAACGAAACAATTGAGACCAGACAGTAGTTCTACTTCTTATTGAGTTTAATTATTATTAAGATTATAAGTGCCTTATTATGTAACCAAAAGAGTATTATTATGATGTAAATTGATCGAGTTTCTATTATTTTGAAAGACTTGATGTAGCCGTCCAATTTTAATTGTAAATAATTAATTAATATCTCCCTATCTGCCTTATTGATGACTGTATAATGAACTTTTAATATAGATTTCGTATACTTATGTAAGTTTGTAAATATTATTAAAGTGCATGTTGAAAGTATTAAGTTACTAGCTTATAATTATTTATAATGTAATTAGCTTTAATAATACTCATTTGTAAATATTACAATTTACGTTTAACTTAGAAAATTGTAGTTCATGATTTAATTACGATATCTACGAATCAATGCCGATGTTAGTACCTACGCAATATATATTTGTTACAAAATATAAAGTTATAAACTTGAATTATGGTTTCATTATTGTCCTTAGTTTCTAATAAAACAAACAATCAATTAAATAAATAAGTTAGATTTTATAATGGTTTAAGACCGACTTCAAATTATTGGAAGCAAAAATGAAAACATCAATACAAGTCTAACTCAAAAACTACTTGTCAGGTTTTCATCAAATTTATATGGGAAGAAAATGAGAAGAATAAGTTTGGTATTTAATAAATAAATATATACACATACATATGTCGACCGATGTGGCGCGGTGGGCGAAGGTCCGCCTGCGATGCAGGAGGTTGCGGGTTCGATTCCCGCCTCGGAACAAATTTGTGTACGATCTGCAGAAATTTGTTCCGTTGGTCTGGGTTTCTATGTATAACAAAAAAATATCTATCTATGCAATGTATTGTATTAAGTATATCAGTCATCTAGTACCCATAACACAAGCTCTGCTTAGCTTGGGGCTAGATGATGTTGTGTGGATTGTGTGGAATTATTTATTTTATTCATTTATTTTATTATATATAGTTAACTAGCGACCCGCCCCGGCTTCGCACGGTTATATTATACGTATAAACCTTTCTATTGAATCACTCTATCTATTAAAAAAAAACGCATCAAAATCCGTTGCGTAGTTTTAAAGATTTAAGCGTTCAAAGGGACATAACGACATAGGGACAGAGAAAGCGACTTTATTTTATACTATGTAGTGATAAATTATTGGAAGCAAAAATGAGAAAATCAATACAAGTCTAATTCAAAAACTACTTTTTATGTCTTGATCAAATTAATATGGGAAGAATATAAGATATAAATAAATTGTATAGGTAATGGGTACTAAATAACTGATAAAATACTTAATACGTTCTACAACATGAAAAGTTATTTTTATACATATTTTTAAACAATCAGAACAACCTGAACCTATCTATAGACCGTTAAATATTTATCGCAGGAATCGAAATCCCAATCTGCTTTATCTACTACGCCGCATAGGTCGTCAATAAAATAATTTATTTACAACTAGCGACCCGCCCCGGCTTCGCACGTTTTTATTATAAGTATATAAACCTTCCTCTTGCATCACTCTATCTATAAAAAAAAACCGCTTCAAAATCCGTTGCGTAGTTTTAAAGATTTAAGCATTCAAAGGAACATAAGGACATAGGGACAGAAAAAGCAGCTTTGTTTTATACTATGTAGTGATTAGTCTGATGGGTCTGCTGGGCAAAGTCCTCCCCCGGTCCCTTCACGCATATCGGTCCTGACCTAGCTGAACTCATGCTTCGTCGTAGGTGTCCAGTTCGTCACACCATTGCTTCCTCGGTCTGCCGCGTCGCCTTACGCTGTTGGGACTCCACTGGGTAGTTTTCTTAGCCCAGTCTTCAGACATGCGGCAAACGTGACCAGCCCAGCTACATTAAAGCTTTATAACTTTTTGAGCTACATCAGCAATACGTTTATGGGAGCGCAGTGTTGTGCATTGGAGTCGGTCGTTTAACACCAAAATGAATTATTAAAATGTACCTACTAGAAAGTTTCTACTTAGACTTAAAATTAAACTTAAAATTAAACTTAAAATCTTACATCTAAGTAATTTTTTTTGTAAACTGATACGCTTGTAAAGGCAGATTTCAGCAGAATTCTTAAGTTTAATTTTAAAAACTGAAATAATTTGATAAGCTATTTAATAAAATGAATAAGAAAAACAACATAGTTCTGTACATTGCAAAGGGCAGCCTTATCGCTGTGCGCAATTTCACCCAGCTAAATTTGAGAAGCACAAACTTTCAAATAAAAATGAATCAACAGAATGATTTAACCTAAGTATAAAAAGTTGTAAGTAACATAATATGAGCAACTATGAGTCGTTTAGAATAGCTTTACATAGGTACATATATTCTATTAATAAGCAAAATAATTAGAAGAATGAAAAAAAAAATCAAATCTCCAGTACAGAGATTGAAAGTCCTCAGGTCAACAGCTCTACTCACACAAAAGGACGTCACAGTCTCGTCGTCAGTACAATATGGTTTGATTGCTCTATCGCTTTCTGCTCGCCTAGTACTTTTTGTAGCAAAAATGTGCCTTCGCGTCGTTGCCTTGTCAGTCAAGTAGCATCTGAAACATGAATTTATATGATCAGGCCCACTAAGCCCGAAAAGAAATTAATATATACATGGTATATACTTACAAAGCTTAAAAACAGAAGTTTAGATGGACAGGTACCTACCTATATTATGAGTAACTCAAACTCTTTAAAATTCTTTGTTATAACTAATTTCGCGATCACAAAAATAACAATAGACTAGGTACAAAATATTTTTATCGCACAATAGTTACCTATTCAGAAACTTGACGCCCAGAAAAGTGTGTATACTCAAACAGTGATAAAAAGTGAGTACTCTACCCTGACTCTTTCATCATATCTGTATGTCTTTTAATTTAGTTGCAATTTAAACAAGAAACAATGTTTTCTGTAAAATTAATTAATCGACTTAAGTCCTGCCTAAGAGAAAAAGAGCAAAAAAAATTATATAAAAGCAACCATTGAAGGTAAATTGAACAAGTACCTACTGGCAATAACTGCGGGGGTGCGGTTACGCGATTGTTTTGCCACAATTTGTACCAGGCTGTTAGGAAAGCTAAGAGTGGAATGCAGATACTCCTGTTCATGCGAATATGCCGTCTCTCTTTTTGAAACACTTAATTTAGCGTGAAAGAAAGAGATAACGCTTGATTGTACGTGTTACGTTAGGTGATGACGTACTATTTGTGTTACTCAAAGAGCTCTTCGTGTATAGGTACGCTCTTTACGCTATCAGACGAGTTGTCGTTACTCTACACGAGATATCGCTATAAGTCAATCAACTAAAGCGACATCTATCCAGTTTCAGAAAAACTAAATGATAACATGGTTCTTGAAAGTAGTTTAACATTGACTTACATAGATCAGCTATTCCCCGCTAGATGGAGTTTCACACCTTGTTTTCACATACAATTATGTAATGACCTGTATACTGATCCTATTTATAAACTCTCTCTAGACTTGACTTATTATGGTGAGTTAGAATTAGTCTCTATAATAAAAATGCGGGGTTTTATTAGTAGCTTATTGTTTTTTTTAATAGCAGAGGTGTTGAGCTATGAAAAAGTAGAAGTAATAACGTTATGTTTTCTAACATAATTAGGTCCTATTTCATTGACTTGTACTTTAGTAGGAAAACAAAATTCTTAGTAAAATTCCAACCAATATAAGAAGGATCTCAATTCAGCTGTAGGGTTTGAACTTATTTATACTCGTTCTCCTTTGTTTCCCAAAAAAGATTAAGTCCCGGGAAACCATAACTATGAGTCCCTTAAAATGAAAAACAGTATAGGTAATTATTCTGAAACTTGAAGCCGTTTTTTAATTGATGTCAAAAAAAAAGCTGAAGACAGGGCGCTATGGCGCCTATTAAGGGAGGCCTACGTCCAGCAGTTGACTAATTTAGGCTGATAATGATGTAAAACATCAGATAACTTTCTCTGTCCCTATGTCCATCTATGCTTAAATCTTTAAAACTACGCAATGGATTTTGATGAGGTTTTTTTATAGATAGAGTGATTCAAGGGGAAGGTTTATACGAATAATAAAACCGTGTGAAGCCGGGGCGGGTCGCTAGTTTCTTATAATTGACAATAAAATATAATATAGTTAATTAAATTGTTGTTGGGGTTATACTTATTCTGGTAAAAAATTAAAGTCTCTAAAAAACATTAGTAAGTAGGTAAGTGATTGATTATCTTTCAGAAGAAAGCAAGTCAGCTATATCTATAGATTTATAAACTTTCACATTGTTTCATAGCAGCTCAATCATTTGCATGAGTTGTCTCATTCAGCTCATTTGCACAGCCAACTCGCGCGGAAAATTATTTCTTTTCATATCCCCATTTTTCACGTCTTACTTAAAGTTTGAATCGGGGAGTTTACGTTGCGTCTGTTTGTTTTCATCGATTTTCCTGATGAAGATTTTATTGTTTAACCTTTCTGTGATTGATTCAATATGCAGGTACTATTTAAAACAGCGGCGTTCTACCTTCTTTTGTTTAGCTAACTTGTGTGGTGTATTTGGTATATCTTGTTTACTATTTGTGTCTGTTGAATAAATGTATAATTTAAAACTGTTATCAAACATTTATGAAACTATGAACTTGTTAATGTCTGAGCCGTTCTTAGTGAAAATATAATAAACAAATAATAAATTCTGGAAAATGCAGCAGCATCTTCAAGCACCAAACTTAGTAGAGTATATTGTGTTACTAGGTGACTGATATATGCACATAATACAATTTATTACTTAGATAAATACTTAAATCATCATCATCATCAACATAATTAGGTCAACTGAATTGATGTATTCAAACTTAGCTAATAAAGCATTTAATATTGAAAGTAAAGGAATAACAGCGTTTATTGCTGGAGTTTCTAGACAGACTGTTTTATAGTTATAATATACCTACTACTACCTACTATAGAAAGCACAATTCTAAAATTAATTTATGTTTATCAATTTACCTACCATTTTAATGGCAATAAGCACCTCACGCGAGATGTAGCGAGGTAAATTTAAATACTTAATATTAACTTATAATAAGAAAAGTACCAAGGTGTCAGAACAAGGGAGGAGGTATGGAAATCCCACCCCCTAGCACTTGCTTTCACGGTCCACTGAGCTGATCATAATAAAAACTCGCGCCGTCGCCTCGAAGTTTGACCATAAATTCGCCGGTCGCATACCACTCGCCTTAGGGTACCCAGGACCCGCGATCTGCTTTTAATATTACAATAAATATTATTGTAAATTTTGCGAATAGAAATCAAAAGTATGTAGAAGCACAAAATTTATACTTTAAAGCCAATATAACCTATTGTAAAACAAAGTGCTTTGCTGAAACTGTATAGTAATCAAGTACGTTACAGTCATTTTGTTAATAACGCCTTTTATACTAGAAACAAACTTGAATTATTATATTATATAAATAAAATATTATACAACGTTGTTTTTTACAAAATTAAATATGGAAAATAAATGCGTCGCATACAACGGAAACCCTTAATTGGTCCATCTTACGAATTACTACACTTTTCCAAAGCAGTTTGATCCCCACACTACTTCTCAAAGTTTTTTCTTTGTTTTCCCCCGGGGCTAAGCCATTAAAAAGGTGAGGGCGGTATTTTATGCGATTTTAAGTGTGTAACGGTTCTAATGTCCGTTTTATTGTGGAGGTGAGTTATGAAGGCAGAGGTTGCCGTTTGATCTGTGGGTTTTCCGCTGATTACTCAGAACTATAACAAGGTTGGAGAATATCTAAGTTATTTTCGTGAATGAATTGTTAAATAATAATAATAATAATAATAAAATCATTTATTTCAGGCATCATAAGAATAGTCAAGATGGTAAAAACTAATTCTAAGGCCCATATAAATAAATACCTTACAGTCTAACATACATATAAAATATCATAACTATTTATAAAGTGGATACACGTTATAACTGCCGCGACGTGTATTTCGCAATCACGGTGTCAGCTGTCGACGATGCCCGGCGGTGTCTCCTTTCAGGCGGCCGATGAATCGACGGAACTTGACACCCTTCGGCCAAAACTCTTCGCTCATGTACGTCGAAAGATGTTGAGTTGGAACTCTCACCATAAAGGAATTGAAGCTCACATTATGGCGAGAGTCCAGCTTTTCGACGCGCATCGAGAGTCCAGTCTTCGTTTTCAGGAAGTCCTCCACTGCCTTGGTCTGCACCGAGTAGTGGACTCGTGAGACGTAGAGCTGAGTAGTGGGTACTTCCGCTCGGAAACCAGAGTTCACATCTTTCGGCCCTGTACCGCACTGGTTTCGGCTGGAGGGCTTACGGCTCTTGCGAACTACCACGGTGAATCCCTCCGCATCACAAGGCCCCTTCCCAAGAGCCGGCGCAGGTGAAGCACTAAGCGGTGGTTCACTGGGCTTCTTCTTTTTCCCCTTCCGTATGGAGCGGGCCGCAGGCTGCGGGCTCACAGTGGTCGCGGTGCAGCTTGCGGTTGCGGCGACGGTAGCGTACGGGCGCGGGGGGGAAGGCGCGCGCGCACGTGTCGGTCCCTCACGTGGTAACGCGGGGCGCGGGCGGGGGGAACGTAAGGCGGTGGCGGTTCGTTCATTCGCGGCCGGTGATATGTCCAATATCGCTGACTCGTACGATGACGCCGACCTACTTTGAGCTCCTCGATCCATGCTGACGTTCGAAGCCTCAGGTGACCTAGTTACAGTGGCTGCACGCAGTGATGCAACCTCGGAGCGAAGGTCACTGATGGTAGTCTGAGACTCCTCCAACTTGGTTTTAACTTCAACCAGACTTGCTTTGAGATTAGTGATATCCTTCAGCAGTCTGGTCACATCGACGTGGTCGAACGTCACGGGGGGCAGCTTGTGCAGCTCCTTCGCGACGAAGTCAGGCACGTCGTCCGGATCTGTGCTCTTGAACGCCGTGATGATGTCCTGAACACTTTTCTCTCCGCCATCCCTGAGTCGAGAGGGCATCAGGTCCGTTTTGCCGAGAGTCTGGAAGATCAGCGCTTTGCCCCTGCAAATATCCTCTTCTTTGAAGTTAGATTTGCAGATCTGCAGGATGCTGACCTCGTCCATGGTGTCGATGGCATTTTGAATAAATGCCAAGAGCTCGTTGGCGATGAGCGGTTTCGAACTCATCGCGTTCGCGTGCAGCGGTGGAGACCGCGCGTATCACGAATAAAATATTCGAAACGATGCCAGAGCGAGGCACGACCGTTTCCGAGCGCGCATCGCAATGCAATGAAATTAAAAGATGTTGTTGTTAAGTACTTGCTTGAAGAAAGACTAAATATTATTTTTTAAGATATCAAACAACTATAGAAGTAGCTTAGCAAATATTGACCTAATTAATAGATAAATAGGATATATATAGATAAATAGGTATTGGCTGATATGAAGATTTAATTTAATATATAGAGTGCAATGCTGACAAGAACCATACAAATTCTTTCTAAAGTTTTATAATGATAAGATAAGTGTCAAGAAAGATGAAGGTAGTTTTACTAACAAGGTAATATTATATGAAGATGCTTAAGAAAATTGTGTAATTAATCGTTATACTTACGAATACATAAATGATTTCTTACTTCTGATAATACAAATTCTTTCTAAAGTTTGTAACGTGTAGAATAAAATATCACAACTGAAATATTTTTCTGATGTATCAGAAAAATATTTCAGTTGTGATATTTAAGTAATTTAAGTAATTTAAGTTTGTAACGTGTAGAATAAAATATCACAACTGAAATATTTTTCTGATGTATCAGAAAAATATTTCAGTTGTGATATTTAATTCTACACGTTACAAACTTTAGAAAGAATTTGTATTATCAGAAGTAAGAAATCATTTATGTATTCGTAAGTATAACGATTAATTACACAATTTTCTTAAGCATCTTCATATAATATTACCTTGTTAGTAAAACTACCTTCATCTTTCTTGACACTTATCTTATCATTATAAAAGCCCTTTACCAAAGAATAAGTAACGTGGTCTTATCCTGGCATTCTGGCACTCTCGCACAAGTGGCTCAAAGGGTTAAACTTTGAAGTATCATTGCCATTAATAAATGGTCAAGTACAACCCGACCCTCCCCAAATTAAGACTGATCTCTGTAACTGAATTATTAAATTGACGTCATTTGTTATTGGATATTTTGGGGGAAATATAGAATTTGTGAAAATGGTATTTGTAGACTTATCCTTTCGCGTGGTTTTCTGGCAGTTTTCCCTGATTAAATAAGAAACAGTCTGTTGTACTTTTATTTCTATTTATTATTAGTAAGCCATTTAGTCTTAGTTAGTACGGCTAACTATTATATATACTTATTTATTGTATGTAAGCTGTTCAGTCTTAAAAGTTGGAAGTTACGTGTAAGAGTAAGACAGTGAATTACGTACCTACTTTCGTTTAATAACTAGAATCCGTCCGTTTTCATCCCATCGATTCCGGCACTAAATATTTAACCTCTCGAACGTCATCACCGCTACCACCGAGACACGTCCGAATGGAACCAGAAAGGTAATTAGCTTCGAAATCAAAGCCGCGGTCCAATAATAGAGGAGATGAACCAGACCGGCGTTGAATATTAATCGACAAAGGAAATAGATTAAAAATTCCTTGTGGCCCGATGTCTTACAAACAACTTTTTTTAAAACCACTCCTGATTTACATTATTATGCTGTCCCTCGTGAATAATTGTGGAAATTTCGTTTTGATTGCGACATTTGTTTTCGTTTCTCAAATATGAGAAATGAAGGTTGTTGAGAACTTGATTTTATATTTCATATTTGTATAAATGTCACTTAACTTAAAACTCTTACGAATACAGAACTACTGACACTCTTTTATTATTTCCAAAAATAACATCAAATTCACAATTTATTCAAATTACTCAACTAAAGTAAAAGTTCTAAAACTGGCAATTAAAATAATCATCAGTCGTTGCCTCCAATAATTTCGAATCATGGTCACAAAATTCCCATTACAATTGCGATTCAAAAACCGCGCAATTAGACCCATTGGGCCAAACAAAAGCCCTCTCTCCCTTCACCGAAATTAGTGATGACTTCAATAAAAATAATTCTTGTCTTTTAAGCAAATTGCATCGCGAAAAGTCCGCGAAAGCCTTTAATTAAGGCCCCCCTCACCACCCCGTAAACAGTCTTGGCCGTCACCTTTTATTTTTGTTAATTCTTGGGGCCCTTTCTTCGCCGCATAAGTTACTTCACCCCTTCTTCCCCGTGATTCTTTACGCCTTTTTGTCACCGTTTTGAATTCTTTTGAAGACCCCCCTCTAACCCATCTGCTTCCCGTCAATATTAACTCCGGACGTGAACGGGTTAAACTTTTTAATATCCGTTAAATTTCGTTACAGTCTGTAATTCCTTTTAACCTTTTAAGAGATGGAGAAAAATGGTGTTGTCTTTTTATTCTATTTATTGCACCATGCCTCCCTGTATCAGAAATTAGCTCCCCGTTATATTACCACCGAAGATTATAATAAGTATAATTTGTTATTGCTGTTAGTTCACAGTAGTTGAAATTCGAAAATGAATGGGAAACAGTTAGGTTGTACTTACTTTTTATTAGTAAAATATTTATAACATAAATTAAATATAATATATTTACCTATAAAAAAATTAGCAGTATCTGACTACGTTTTTATGAGCTTATCAACTATAAAAAACCTTAATACTCTCATACAATCACAAATTAACAAAACCAAACAATCCCCAAATCATTAATTAAAAATTCCCAATTAATAAAATTTTTGCAATGAATCGCGAACGACTAAAATTGACACTTATTGCGTCTAGAGTTTAGAGAAAAACCAATTAATCACGTAGCTGTGTCCAATAAATCCCCTACGAAGTTTAATTATTTTCTTATGATTTTAATTTTTGCGCTCCAAGTCGGCTCTCCCCAATCATGGATTAGAACAACTGTCTCCACTCAAAATTTTTCTACTTTGTTTTTGACTTTTATTAAACAGCACAAAGATAATTAATACTACTTAAATTTTGTTTAAGA
The DNA here is from genome assembly GCA_944547425.1 of Eupithecia centaureata. NCBI lineage: Eukaryota > Metazoa > Arthropoda > Insecta > Lepidoptera > Geometridae > Eupithecia > Eupithecia centaureata. Next base: position 10,567,071 of record OX155686.1, read on the forward strand.
AGCGCTGAACTTAATTAGACTGTTTTATGACGAAAAAATATAATGAAAGGAAAATGATTTCACGCTCCACCTGTCCATTGGTTGACAGAATACCTACTATGGATAATTTGATCTTACGTGACTAGTTCGTCATAAGGAATATTACTTATCTAACATATCCAGCTTGGTAAAGGTGGACAATCCACTTAGCGTCATCTAGCCCGAAGCTAATCAGAGTTTATTGGTATATCTACTACTAGATGACTTTCAATGTATAAACATAAGAAAACTTGTTGTCCACCCGTCGAAATATCAATCGTTTCCCTAAAATAGCGATATAATGTTAATTCTAGAAATAAGAATAAACTTTAGCTAAACATTTGGCTACAACTAGACTAAAACAAGCGTAATGTATCTTTCAAAAGAAAATTTATACGCTTTTACAACAAACTACCAAGAGAATTGCAAAAAATTAAGTTAGGTAAAATGAACAAAAATATTTATTGTTTCTAAAAAGTTTTACTTTAATAAAAAATAATCTAACTCGGAAACTCTATCGGTCACTTTTTTCCTAGTTATTAGGAAATATAGTGTACTCACATTGAAGTCATATAATTTGGATTTCTGATGTGTCCAAGAGTAAGGTAAGTAAATAACGTCTAACTGAAATAAAGCACTTTCAGATTGAGCTTGTACTGTACATTATGTACCTTATACAAGGTCAACGGCTATGTCAAAATGGATGTTTACTAACACACACATTTACCACGTACGGAGTTATAACACAAACTACCAATATTGAGTCTATAAATCACTGCAGACATAACAGAGTCTTCCCATTTCCATAACCACGGCTCGGTGATCCAAGGACCCTGGCAATTACACAAATACACTTTGCATTAGCCAGAAATATTAGTGGAGGAGCTAGTTGGTGTACACTTCAATAATAAAACCACTAGAAACTTCAATTCAATTCCATTTTATTCAGGAATTTTTTCTATTTTTTTTTTCTATTTTTTTCACAAGCTCATAAATACTTAAATTTATCTAGAACATAATAGTGGGCTAGATAGAGGTGATAAAGGCGTAAACAGGAGCTAAAGTAGCGCCACCACTTATTTTATCAATTAAACAAAGGAATTTCCAAAATTTACACGTTCAGTTTGTTAAACCTATCATAAGCTTTTTTAATGCATCTGTCTGTAGTAGCTGGTTCAGGAAGAGATACGAAGGATGAGTTACAAGTTAAACTTACAAATTTTTAACTTATACTTATTTCAATTGAGCTACCTTTAGACTGTTTGCAACCGTCTGCAGTTAGCTCAATGGTTTCAATTGTAAATACTAGTTGTAATTTTTCTATTTCTTTGCTTGTAATTTTCGTTGTTAATAAAGTTGTATTATCACTTATACGTAAATAAATACTCATTTTATAGTTCATGTCATTTTCGATCCAATTTTCTATAGACAGTCTGAAACAAAATAATTAAATACATTAAACTATCCGATAGTAGAAGTAAATATTTTCTAAAACAAAAAAACGACTCTACTTCTGGTAGAGTATGGAATGTTACATTTAATTTGGAATGTAAGTGCAAAATATTGGTGTTCTTTCATCATAAACTTTGTTCTTGGTTTACTTTTATAATATAATTTAAGTATATTATTGCTTCAACGCCTATGTCCAGCAGTGGACTTATATAGGCTGACTATCATGCTGATTTCCTGAATGTTGAGAAACTGGACAGATTGCTAATTTTAAATTGACAAACTCTACGTAACAAATAATCTTTGTGATAATTTTTCAGTCTCTTATCAGGAATATTATAATCATGAAAATAAAGTCCTGACATTCTCCTGAACTACTTTCCTAATATATTCAATATCCGTCGAATGATAATTCTGGGCAGAATCCATTACGGGTGTTGACCTGACCTGTGCTTAGTGCTTACTAAGACAACAGGGGTGACCGTAGGCACTTGTCTACGGCTCTGATGGTCTTGGGTTGTTGTTTTAGAGACAGTGGGATTCGAGAAAAGTTTCTAGAAGGTAGGAAAACAAATAGAAAGTATATTTTAAGTGAAATATTTCATTTTGAACGCACTCAATATGTGTTTAAAGAGAACCGTTTGATAACTCTAATTAGGTACTTCATTTTATAAAATAAACTATTTTTAATCGTTTAGTCTAACAAATATTATAAACACGAAAGTTGGAAGTATGGATGGATTGATGGATGTTTGTTATTCTTTCACACAAAATCTACGACCGGATATGGATGAAATTTGGCACAGAGATAGATTATAGTCTGGAATAACACAAAGGCTATATTTTATCCCGGAATTCCAACGGGTGCGGGAATTAACGCGTGTTAACCCGCGAGGCTGCTTGTTTATGAAAAAATTACGCGTCTTTATTACATCTTGCTAAATTTAGCTAACAGATAACTTGTTTGTGCATCGTACGTTCTAGGTTTAAGTTTTATTTCTTGTTAAATTATTGACTTCGGTTTCTTTTTCAAATTTATATCTCTTCGTCGTCAAAAACCTTAGAAAGTTGATAAAAAACACTTGAACATCTCAAGTCAACTCAATATTACGTATTGTTTGCGAGCCGCGGTGCCAAAGTCTCGTGATTTGAATATCAAATTCGAACTCCGAATCACCTTTCTGTTTCCACTGTTTATCTTCATTCTTTTTATTTTTTTATCGAATGTACCGAGCGCTCTTTTTGTTTTGTTATCGGAAGTTCAGTTTGTTTATGGATATGAGGTACCTAGTCAAAAGATTTTGACAAGTTCTGTTTTATGACAAAAATTTCCTACATCAACTGTCGTGTGTCGCACGTCCCTGTTCTGGGGTGATAAAAAATGATAAAAGATAAAAGATGATAAAAATAAGGATTTAAAATAACCAAAAAATCAATCAAAAATAAATGACTTTAACAGAATGTAGAAAAAAAGAGTATAACAAAGACTTAATTAACTACTCACTAAAACGTAGAAAACGCTATTTGACATCTAATAACAACCGCATAGATCGTTACATCTTATTAAACATAAAAAGACACCATAAAACACATCAATGGCCAATGACCATACTCAGCATATTTCAAGTGTAAAATCCGGGATAATCTATAAATATTGCACACTTTCGCCCACGTCTCTAAAGTGACAATAGTCTTTGGAGTGAAAAATGTATGCACACCCTACATAAAGCTGTAATATATGACACGTGGGGGGTTATTAAAATTATAAACAAATAAAATTATTCTGTATGTACCCTTATGGTTTCGTGGTTTGAATTGATGTAACTCAGGTTTGTATTTCCTGGTATTATATTATGATATTTGTGCCCTTGAGCCTACACATTATTAAAACAAAAGCACACTTGCGATTGTTTTTATTTTGATTAGAGAATATTATTGTCAATTTCAAGGTATCATATTGATACTCTTACGGTGTCTTATTGCGAATTGTAAACAACATAAAATGTGAACTAATCTTTTCTGCAAGATCACCTTGGAAAAAGCCGACAGAAAACAAAAATCTCTTGATACGGTAGAAAGTACAAAAAGAAAGGCAATTTCCTTTTCTCCGATCACATGTCGCCGTTTTTCATATATCGATATGGGATGTTCCCTTTATTTTATATTAAAGCGATAAACATGTCGATTGGTAGATTCACGCTTGGCCGCCCTCCCTTTGTATCTTGGGTGCTACTCTGAAACTAACATTATGTGCCTTCCCGTTTTCATTGTGCTGTGTACACACGAGAACGCTTTCTTGCGGCTTCTTGTCACTATGAGATAATAGAGAGAGTGTATACCTACTGATAGAAAATATTTCAAAATATTGATGTAATTAAATTCTTTATTTAAAAATAGCAGCATTATTACAAACGCACTTTATGTTGATAAATAAATATATGTTATCGATTTCTTGTTATAGATAACATGTCATGAAATTACACAATATACAAACTAGAAAAAGCTACGTATGTTATACGGGAATTAAAAATATTTTTTATTTACTTCGTTTCGTTCGTTTTAAATGTAGTATGGAGTGGTTACGTCACACGATTTTTAGAAATCGGTTTGTAAAAGAATTTCAGGGCACAATATGCATTTAACGACAGCTTTAGAAAATCCGATCTAGAAATTGTTTGAGAACACACTTACCTAGCTATTTTTTGCTTTCACGGTATCCCCATCCATCTGGTGGCATAACCTCGCTTCAAATATGCAAGTCATGAGAAAACGCTTATCACGGCTTAGATAGCGCCCGAAGATAGGAAGATAGATAGAGGGATGAATTACGGTACCGTGGAACATATTGAAGAAGTGTGCTTGATTAGATTTGAATTGTGCGTGACTTTACAAAACCTATTACAATAATTATCATCATCATCATCAGCCTGTATCAGTCCACTGGACACAGGCCTCGCCTATATATTTTATTTTAAATATTTTACAATATACCTGCTTAAAATCTTGACTGATTATTTGTTTTTGGAAATCAATATTCTTTAGGATCTAAGCAGAAGGAAAGCTTAGGTAATTTTTTTATTCTTTATCGAAATTTGTTAAAATTTTCGTGAGTGTGTCTTCAAAACCAAACTCAGGTTAGTAATAATTTATTTAGTATTTTTTTGCATTGCCGCTTTTTTTTTTGAAGCTTTGATGTTACTTTTGTAACTAAAACTAGTAAGTTCCAAGTCTACCGAAATGGTTAAACCTTTAACTGTTGTTTAGACGTTTTTCTTTCCGGTTTTCAAACAAGCTGTCTAAGTATCCGATTATCTTTTGGTGAACCAGCCTGAGCGTTTTTTTCTCTACCACCAATATAACACCTTTGCAATCCCTCTTATCGCTAAAAGGCACTTCCCCTTCTAATGCAGTTCCTCACCATAAATAAAGTGTTGACCATTCCTTAGGGTTCGCACGTCAAGGGTATCAGTTCGACAATGGCATTAAAAATGAGCCTCGACCACTGTCAGGGCTGATCAATCGTCTCACTGCATTTGGATGGATTGAGTAGCCGTTATTTGCACAATCCGGGTTCCTATCAATCAGATTTGGGGAACGTCTTTATCCGATTCGAATTGCTCGGACACAAATATAAATTTAAAAAGATTTCTTGGATGCCTACTGCCAGCAACTTATTTGAATACCCGCATGAAACTTAAACGTCGAAAATAGGATTTTGCAAGAATTGAGAAAAGAGGAGACAAATATTTATTTTATTAGAGAACTTTTTGTAACTATAGCATGAAACAACCGAATAAACACGTCAAAATGATACAACCTATTAGTATATGTAAGTTTAGTCAATCAAGAGGTTCAAAATGAAAGTTCTAAAGTCATCCCTTTTTGTTGCATGTGGAATGTTGTTCATTGCAGAACCTCGTTAGAAGTTCACGTCTTCACGTGTTCAATTGTCGTGACAAATCGCACTCATAAACTCGTGTGAGCTCCTTACTTATTATGCACTCCTGGTACTTATGCTCCAAACTTTTCGAGCAATTAAAAGGGTGGGTGACATTTTATGCGACAAGAAGATGGTTTTCTTCAGCGCGTCTTGGAGAAATGCCGTTAATTGTTCTCTGATATCTCCTACATTTGAATTATTAACAAAATGTTTACGTTAATATTAGATTTTAAATTTATTAGAGTAAAATGAGGTACGTCAGGTGGATTTTTGAAAGAAAAACCAAAATAAATGCAATTGAAGAACAAAAAAGAGGTACAAAAGAACTCTCTAACACCAGTCGTACCGTAACTTTTTCTACTCCCAACATCAATTAAAAACAAACCCCCTCGTCGCCAGCTGAAAATAAACACACCAACCGACTGTTTTCATTTAATTAGCATATCACTGTTGTCTTGTACGCTCCGTTGTTCTTCATTTCCATATGTAAAAATGATACGAATCCCATTCGTGCAATATCCTTCAGGCTTCAGCAATATGTGTCGCAAGAAACGCTCCCCCGGAAATTATGTACGCATTAATTTGCCATATTAATTTGGTAGTAAAACTCGAGGAATTCGCAAGTTCCGCGTCCCAAGCGGCCGCTTGTTCACACAATCGGTTGTACACGGAGCTTTTATGGGCCTACAGCTATTGAAATACCTATGCCCCTTTACCGGGGGATTCGTGTGTGCTATTGCTAATATTAAAGTTGTAAAACCCCCTTCGTAAGGTGTATTGTTCTTGTAATGTTTAATTAACGCTTATTTGAGATCTATACGTGTTTTTACCTTTGTTATCTTGGTTACTGTTTCTTTCGAACTAACTGGATGAATGAACATGCAATGCTATTTTTTAGGAAAAATACATTATTTTAGATATCTGTAGTTATTAGGTTTCTTTTTCATTATTCTTACTATAATGAAAATAGTTTTAGTTTCAATTTAGGTTGGGTCAATTCAAAACAGTTTACAGACTCATCAGAAAACTTTTGTTTATTCAGGCTCTAATAATATCAGTACCATTCAAATTAAGCCATATTTGATATCAAATAGAACGTATGAATATGGCCGTCGATAGCAAACAATTAGAGGCATGTAAGGGGAGCTCCGATTAAGTTATAACCTGATATATGCGGGCTAAGGGTAACCTGAGTCAGGGAGATTAAGATTCATCGGAACTTGGAAGGCCCTTACATGGAGCAAACATTGTTTCGTCTTTGGATAGTAAGCAATAAGCATATGCTTATTCAGAAGGATCACTTCTGAAAATAGATAGTTTCAAA